>MUZC01000251.1:507947-549155 GCA_002072015.1 Radix auricularia
GGGGGGGTTAAAATCGGCTAAAATCACGTGACGTCATTTTTTGACGGGACGGCCCCAAACCGGCTGATTTGAGTCTCTGGTGGCACTTATTTTCTTCCAAAAACTCTGATGTGCTGGCCTTTAAACAGCAGTAAAATTTCTCGCTAGTATTCGTGTACATCCAGCCATGATCTGAGCCATGATCTGAACAATGATCTGTGTCATGATCTGGGCCATGATCTGGGCCATGATCTGTGCTATGATCTGTGCTATGATCTGTGCCATTATCTGGGCCATGATCTAGGCCATGATCTTTGCCATGTTTTGACTTGACATCTTCTATTTTGTTTCTTGGGGCCTGGCTATTTCGTTTCGGAATATCTCTTTAGCTTGTTTGTGTGTGTTATGGGGGGTGTAGAAGACGATGCCGACTCTCCGAACATAATACAAACCTTCCTCTCCTCACCAGCGCTCGTCACAGTAAAACTTAATCCTTTAAAATTGAAAAGTCCTCATAGCATTTTTATTTGTGTATTTATCATTTGGTTATCTAATAAGAGGTAAATTAATTTGTATTTTTAAGTTTTCAATTCGTTATTACTATTTTTTCGTCAACAGTCAGTTTAAAAACTATGTTTAATAGTCGTTATTGGAGATAAGATTTAATAGCCATTGTTAGAGGTAAGATTTAAAAGCCGTTATTGAAGATACTATTTAAAAGCCATTATTTTTTTCAAAGTCTGACACTTTTTATTCTTTTTGTTTCATTTTGTATAAAAGACATTGTTAACGAGGAGAGCAGCGTTTATATTTTCTATTGGAGGAGAAAATGTGGATGTAAAGAAAGATTACTAAAAAAAATGTGGATGTCAGGAAAGATTACTAAAAAAATGTGGATGTAAAGAAAGATTACTAAAAAAATGTGGACGTAAAGAAAGATTACTAAAAAAATGTGGATGTCATGAAAGATTACTAAAAAAAATGTGGATGTAAAGAAAGATTACTAAAAAAATGTGGATGTAAAGAAATATTACTAAAAAAATGTGGATGTAAAGAAAGATTATTCAACAAATGTGGATGTAAAGAAAGATTACTAAAAAATGTGGATGTAAAGAAAGATTACTAAAACAAATGTGGATGTAAAGAAATATTACTAAAAAAATGTGGATGTAAAGAAAGGTTACTCATTCAAATGTATTTTATTAACATCTCTTCAAGTTAATTTAAAACAATGTTTTGATTATATAAGCTATCCATTTCATCCTGGATAAAATTATAATGAGGAAGTTAAAATCACAAATAGATTGCTATTTTACGGGAATTTCCGATGGCCGCACTGTAAAATCCGAGAATATTTGTTGCTGACCTCTTGCTCTGTTATTGTTATATTTATTGTAGTACTTCAATTATAATTACAACACTGAGTTAACATCACTTTAACACTTGGTTAACACGAATCTAATCTTTTGATTGGTCTCAGTGACATCATGGATGGAAGCTGAACTGACTGACCATGTGACCAGAAATTGAAGGGGAAAAAAAAACTGGGCATGCGCTTTCTTAAAAAAGGTAAGCAATGTGAAAAAAATGTTGTTGTTTCATTATTGTTAATTTGATTCGCGTCGTTACAGGGGGAGAATTACCAAAATAATTTAGCATTGTGAGCAGACCAAAGGACTGGCGTGATATCTACTTCTGACAAAAATACACCTAGCACGGCAATGGCAGGTGTTTGTCTTACTACTACTGATTTTTAGGGTTGAAACCGGGTAAGGGGGATCATCTCTATATTTGCCGTTCATCGTTATAATGGGTGTACGTTAGGAAAATGGCATGTCCGCGCTAGTGATACAACTTTATACAGCTGCGGGGTTGTTACTCCCAGACAACTGTTTCATCCCAGCTATATTTTTGTTCTTTTTTGTTGTTGCAAACTTTGTCAAAGACGTGGAGAAGCTAAAGAGGGAGATGTGGTGAGCACTGGGATGTGAGGAGGTTGAAGATTAATGACATTGCTTATATATCCACCCTGGAAGTGCTGTTAGTAGCGGAGTGGCAGAGAGATTTTGTGCGCTTCATGTTTTGCTGTTTTCTTTAAGGCTGCGGAAATCACGAAATAATTATTGCTTAATCCTTAGAAATTTTAATCGATTAAAATAATTTGATCAGTTGAATTTTTTTAAAAGTAAGTGCTGCGGCTATTAAGGATTAATTAATCGATTAATCATTAAATTTTTGATATATTAAAATTAATTTGATCGAATACACTTTGATTTTAAAAAATTTTAAAGTATATTCAGTACACTTTCCCCCAATTTATTAATAATTTATATTTTTTGTTGCTTATATACTTTTCCTTCGTATTATTATTATTTATTTAGACGTGCATACGTAAACAAAAAGGCTTTTCTTCCTTATTTCTTGCATAGCAGAACGAATTTACTGTGTTACGTCACAAAATTTGGGAGACATGGAATTATCGCGTCTCAAAAAATTTCGCAAAATAATAAACTTTCGACTTAATGGGATCTATATATGCCTTACAAAATATATTTAAACAAAATTAATCGATAAATTGATTAAATTTTTCCCCATTTAATCGAACAGTATTTTTTTTAAAAATCAGTATAAGTCCTCAAAAGTATTTCTAGTATTTTTCTTTCAATTTATTAATAATTTATATATTTTGTTACTTACATACTTTGGGGCCGTCCATAAAGTACGTCACCCTTTTTTTGACAATTTTTAACTCCTCCCCCNCCCCCCCAAAGTACGTCACACTTTTGTACAAACATATATATGAATTTGTTAACAAAAGAATTAAAATTTAATATAAAACTCAGTGACGTCACACTTGGCCGGACCCCCCTCCCCCTGTCACAAACTGTCACGCTTTATTACACCCCTCCCCCCTCCGGGGCGTGACGTACTGTATGGACGGCTCCTTTTGTGGCTTAATATTACTATTTATAAAGACGTAAATAAAAATGTCTACTAACGACATCACAGAAGAAGTTAAGCCTTTAATCGAAAAGTATAACAAATATTTCATTATTAAGCTAACGGTGGATGGGAAAGTAGACGAAGGCGACAGAACTTAGTACGTTCTCTGCCATAATTAATTCACTTTTCGAGGGTTCCAATACATCGCTGACGTACCACCTTCAGCACAAACATGTGCTCAAGTTTCAACGCGTTGTCAACAGTGACCGACAGAAGAGTTCTCAAGTGATTGTTCTGAGATTGACAGGAAGCAGTAATATTTATAGCTCTTCGAAACAAAGCTATAATTTGCCCAGTCGCCGTACAATCCATGACATCATTGGTCGGTGACCCGTCATAAAAGCGCCGGAGAAATTGGCCCTGACAAAAAGGAACCGACATACGGCCCCAAACAAATTGTTTACCTTTAAAAAAAAATGGGGAAAGTATTTCTTGTGATGATATAATATTATTTCTTGTCAATAAACAACCGTGACTTGGTACCTTATCGAGTAAAGGCTATTAAATTCATTATTGTGATGTCAGTATAATTGTTTCTTGTGAGCTAAACCTGACACTGAATCGGTGAGTAAAAATACGAATGTAATAGTTGATTGTATTTTTACTATTAGTCATTCTATTAGTCCAGGGCCGTTTTGTCGGGGTCGTTATGTCGTATCCCATTTGTCGGGGTCGTTATGTCGTATCCCATTTGGGGTCGTTATGTCGTATCCCATTTGTCGGGGTCGTTATGTCGTATCCCATTTGTCGGGGTCGTTATGTCGTATCCCATTTGTCGGGGCAGTTTTGTCCATGAATCTCTTTGGTCAGATGTACGACAATAAATTAACAAAGCGTAAGAGAGACATAGAAAGAATTCAAAGTATTTCTCTAACTACCGACTTCTGAACCTCAAACAATGATTTATATTGTGGTATAAAAAGACACATCGTCAATATAAAGTAATCATGTCTGCCTCCAGAAATTGTAAACGCTCAGGTTTGTCTGCGTGAAAGGCTAAGGTGATGCCTACTTGCTTACTATAAAATGACTAACAGTATACTGTTTAAGTTTAAAGTTAGGCAAACTCTCTACGATTTTTTTTTAAAAAAGTTATAGCAAAATCACTTACATCAGTGTAACAGTTTGAATTGACAATAGTGACCGACCGGGTAGACATTTTCTACCAGCTACCAAATCCGAATAGTTTGATGTAGATCTACCATTTGCCGGATGCGGGTACGAACTTAGTATTAGGTTGGTTAATTAAACGAAAATCCAAATCAATTCGTAAATATGGCGGCGTGGCGCTAGTCGCTAGAAGTAAATATGGCGGCGTGGCGCTAGTCGCTAGAAGTAAATATGGCGGCGTGGCGCTAGTCGCTAGAAGTAAATATGGCGGCGTCGCGCTAGAAGTAAACACGAAGCTGTTGTAGAAGATTATTTTTTATTAACTTTATATTTTTATAATTTCTAATAAATAATTTCTATAATTAGGTTACATTAGTTATATTTTTTAAAATTTGTAAGCATACTTATCTTGATATTTATCGAATTCCAAAATTTCATTTTTAAAGGCATTTTTAGATATTGGGCTATTAGCGTGGGCACTATTTGACGAGGCGAAAAGTTCCGGAAAACCTGATATCCGGCAGTGGCGAATGTCCGGAGCGATTTCCGGTTGGTCCCTAATTTACAACATTTGTGTGTGAACACGAATGTTAAGTCATGGATTGTTGCAGATGAGATATAAATAACTAAAACTATTTATGCATTATAATGCATCGAAATTAATCACTTAATTTTTTATGATTAATCGAACAAGGAAATTTTAATCAGTATTATCCCTTCCGATCTCAAATGTAGGTGTGTTATTGATAATGTATCTCGAGATATAACTTTACTTTGCTTATTAGTCTTACCTTCAAAGAAATGTTTCAGTTGACCTCTCGATGAAAGATTTCTATCGACCTGCCAGAGAACTGTATGTGATGTGTTAATACGTTTCCTGGTTGCTTGTAAATGTAGAAACGTGTAGTTATGTTATTGACACATCTGTGCTGACAAACGTGAAAAATACGATGCTTTCCTGACAGCTTATCTGTGTGATAAAACGATTTTAAAAAAATGGAACTGACATTCGTAATCAATGTTTCAACGAATGTCAGTTCAAATGTTTAAAATCGTTCATGAAAATAACTAAACCTGTTCTGACACACAAATGCAATAATGACATGAAAATTGATAATCAGTTATCAATTTTTTTTAAAAAATGTAATAGCCTTAGGAGCCGTTCATAAATGACGTCACCCACCTAGGTGGGAGAGGGGGATCCACACATTTGCGATGATATGTGACCAGGAGCGGCGTTTGAGGGTGGCAACTGGGGCGACTGCCCCAGGCCCCGCGCTTAGGTAGGCACCGCGCTTAGGTAGGCCCCGCGTTTCGGTCCTGAACATGTCTCGTCCTGGTTAATAGTCTATACGTGTAGAACCAAAGAGTGGATGGTAGAACGTATGCTGATTGTAAAGAACCGAAAGAGGCACTCTTGTAATCCTTTTTGAAGGTCAAATTCCGTAGCGTAGCTCTAGACGTCTTTGAAAGCATTACACCGTTAGTGGAAAATGGGTCAGATGTACCATTCAGCCAATCCCCTTTATTTGTGTACACGTCATTCACAATATATTTACTAAAATAGTTATTTTTAGAAAACTGTGTCATTGGAATGGCATTGTCTCGGTAGTGGTGCGATCGGAAACATTAATTAGCGTCATCAAAGTGATTTCTCTGTACGATATCAACATGAGTGGAAGAGATCGCGATAGATTTCGCAAATATGACTCAGGCGCAGAAAAAGCTTAAAAACGCAAGCTAAGAGAAGAATTCGACAGAAGTCAAAAGGAAGAACTGGATAAGTACTTTCCAAAACAAGCAGATAAACAAAATTTTGATTGCCCTGCGGTTACTGCTGTGGACTCTACCATAGCGACCACTGTTAATGATACAAGTGACAGTGATTGTTGCGAATCTACCACGGCGCCATTATTGGATATGAAGTCACCACACTGTGAAGTTAGCGACAGTGAAAGCGGCTTTAGTGAGGTTGTTTCTGCAGAGAACAATTTATTCCCAGGTATCGCAAAAGACATCTACGATCCGAGTAATTGGGAACATTTAACCTGTGCTTTTCGTGATTTGTTGGTTGAAAAAGGGTCAATCAGGTTACCCGATGACCAGGGGTCATTGCTGGCACTAGGCCTCGCGCTTACCTAACGCCGCCACTGTATGTGACTAAGGGTTTAGGGGTGCTTGAGAAATGTTACGTCACATCAAAACTTGATACTTAAAATATAAGTTCCAATTAAATATTTGATTTCTTACAATTTTTAAATGAGATTTTACATGGCTTCATGCGTGTTACCAGCCTATACTGCAACCCTAAAATAAATACATACTTAAATGACAAACAAGTTATTTGAAACATGCTCTTTTTCAAATAGAAATTATAGATATAATTATTATTAATTAATTTTTNGGGGACGAGGGGTGAGGGGGGGTCAAAAATCGGCCAAAATCGCGTGATGTCATTTATGGACGGCCCCTTAATCGATATTGGATCTCATTTCCCGTCGTGTTATCGCTGATAGGTATTTTAACGTTAACTTTTTGTGTGCCAGAATGTTTGTGTATTTCTTTAGCATATTTGTCTCCCTCACCACCAGCACCCCAGCCCGTTTCTCTTTCATTAATCTCCCCATTCCACTGACGGTTTGCCCGAGACGGCAAATTTACTGACTGGTTATTGATTCTCGCTGTCACAGACTCACTGGCAGGAACAATCGATGCTATCAAGCCCGAGGCTTCACATGTCCGTTATAGATATTTCATTGTATGACTTGGGGGTTGCGTTCCAGGCGGAGATGGCAATGTTTTTTCACATTGGAAAGGCCGGATCAAAGCAATTTTAAAATAAATTATTCATATGATCCATTCAGAAAGCTGGCTCCCGAAAATCATCAATATCCAATTAAAAACTTTAGAAAGTGTGAGAGATATCTCCAGGCTTGTCCATGGGATGGTTTTCCAAAGGGGAAACGTCCCATGGGATGGGATGGGACAGGCATAAATTGCCATGGGGTGGGATGGGATGGGACAGAAAAAAACAAGTCCCATTCCCATGGACATGCCTTATAAATCAGAAACAGAGCAAGAAGTACACTCTCCCAGCGTCAGTATATAGAGGTCACATCATAGTAGATGGTGGAATAAAGCCAGACAATTCAAAAATTGAAACTATACAACCAATGCCCTGCCCTTCAACAAAAAAAGAATTAGAAAGATTTCTGGAAATTATAAGTTACTTAGGAAAATTTATCGCACATTTATCACATATAACTGCACCTTTATGAGACCTGTTAAAACAGGACAGAGAGTGGTTATGGTTGGAACAACACCAGAAAGCAGGGGATCAGTTAAAGACTGTAATTACATCAGCCACAGTGCTAGCTTTCTATGATGTCAAAAGACCAGTATAGGCCTCAGTGGATGCTTTACAAGATGAACTGGGGGCTATACTGATACAAGACTAAAGACCTATGGCTTTGTGCATCTAGGTCGTTGACAGGTTGTGAAAAAAAGATATGCTCAAATAGAAAAAGTAATGCTTGCTGTAGTATTCGGAATAGAACATTTTAACATTTTCATTTCTATGACTATGGTCGCAAAGTCACAGTAGAGACAGATCCTAAGCCATTGGAAGCAATCATCAAGAAGCCTTTGTCATCTGCACCACCAAGGCTTCAGAGAATGCTTGTGAGAATCAGAAAATATAATATCGTTCTTGATTACAAGCCTGGTAAAGAACTGTTTATTCCTGACACTCTTTACACGATCATCCCTACCAAGGCAGCATCCATCGAGTGAAGACGTGGGCGCTCAGGTTATTCTAACTGTCAACACCCTACCTATTTCGAATGACAAAATGAAAGAATTTTTAAAAAGCCACATCAGAAGATGTTGTTTTTATAAAGTTTTGAGAAGGTGCATATACCTAAGTGAAATCAACATTCCCCTTTTAATGATATTTTAGCAAACATTCATTAAACAATACCAAAAACAGTATTCCCTCGCTATTAGAGGGGGTTACATTCTTTACCATCACGCGAATGGCGAAAAACCGCAAATATTTGATGCACTTTTATAACGAATATGTATGAGATTATATACGGTACTAAATGCTCCCCAAAAACACTTTCTGAAGACATTATTACTCATTAAAACATTTATAATACAGCATGCTTTTTGTGTCTTCCTAATGCAGTGGTCTTCACTAGGAGGGTGCGGTGGGGGCGGGCCGCCCCGGGTGACACCAATATGGGGGTTGACACCAAAAATGTAAAATTCTGTATATTCCTTTTTTTTTTTTGGGGGGGGGGCATTGGTAAACTCGTCGGAGTTCTATGGGATTAAATCATGAGGGGTGACACCATGAGCTATCGCGCCGGGTGACACCAACCCTAGTAACGCCTCTGCCCTAATGTTGTAAATTTAAAGTGAACACATTTTAATTTTGTTCTGTAACAATATATTTAATTTGAAAAAAAAGGAACGTAAATACAGGACAGTAACACGGTATAGCATAGTTACTTATACTGTATAACCGTACCGTAAAGTCATTTTTAAAGCGTACAACGTATGTATTAGAATTGACAGAAAATGGAAGAAATTTAGAGGCAAACTTATACAGTATGCACAATTCGGGTAATAATAAAATAGTTAAATTCCATAATAAAATGCCCGTCACAAAAATATACACTGTACATACATATTATGTAGGCTATGTCTGGTGTTAAACAGGAAGAGCAAATGCCAGGAAGAGCATATGCTCGAAGTCACTTTACGCACTGACTTATCTGATGTGTCGCTTTCTTTTTTTTAAAAAAAATACGTACTATATTGCACTAATAATTGAAAAAAAAATGTTTTTGCTCTCACCAATAAAGAATGATAATAAAATTATGGGATAGATTTCATAGCCTAAATCGCGAATATGCGATCCCGCGAATAGGCGAGGGTATACTGAATAACATTACATTGATCGCAAACAATGGGTGGCAATGTGTCCCAGGTTGTTAGACGGGTGCGGACAGGTGACACTTTATGGCCGGTAGTGGCCGGACAAAAATAAAGACTACGTAACATTGTAGGCCGCCACGAGTGCCCGAGGGCATATAGTAAACCTTTGTACAGTCTGGCGAGCCCGTCCGACCTCACTAGCGGGCTCTTGACTCTTCCTTTGCCCCAGACCCAATGGGCCCCGCCGAACAAACAAGGTAAATGTAAATAGGTGGTGTGACACTAGCTTAACAGACCTGACCAATTATATAGTCATCAGGAGATTTTATTATGAATACTGGACAAGCTTTGACGCTGTCTTTTGGGTTCCTATATCCTTTAGAAAGAGAGACTCAGTCACAACAGATGAGTGAACGAGAGAAGGAGAAAAAGGAAGATAATCGGACTGAGTGGGGCACAGTAAGATTCATAGGTCTGTATACTGCATCAAAACGTGTTCGCTTAGCTTGATAGTGAAAGTACTTCTTCATAACTGAGTAGTCTCCTTTCTTAGAAGCATTATCCTACCAAATAAACTTTAAACAGCTATATTTCTAAAACTGTGTGGTCTTCACCTCTTTCATGGACCACATCTTCATATTTGTTTTATTTAAAATACCGTGCATCGCCGCCAACATCTCGGCTACATATGAACAGCGTCATAAGTAAAATAATGTTTTAAAACTATTATTGAAAAGCTAACAAAGTAAACCCGGGAGTATGCCAAGGGCTGCACACACTATTAGGTAGATGTGAAAACAAAGTCATTATGTTTTGTTTAACATTACCGTGTCTTGGTATGCAGGACCAGGTGTGATAGACAAGGTAAAGATTGCAACCAATGTGTGATAAAATGAGATCCGCTTGCAACCAAACTTTTTTAAGACAAAAATATTACTGCAGATGGTGTATGATAAAATAATAAAACTATTCCATAATAAAAACAAGAAGTCCAACTTTGTCTGTGATGAGAAATTAAATTTAAAAATAATAATAATAATAATAAAAACAAACAAACAAACTTCTGGTCTTTATATCAATAGATTTCTATATATTACTAGTGTATCACACGTCAAAAATGACGGAAATTTTAAAAAGAAAATATATTTCGCCTAAAATATATTAATCTAGAAAATATATCACATCAGAATAAAAAATAAAGTAATCAGTACTTTCAAATCTATATTGAACAATTTTATGGGGACGTTCGGAAAGAGTTATTTCTGGTGCAGTAATTTAGTGCATTGCTTTCTAAAATTAGTAGCGTTACTGACGGATGGAACAAACATACATATCAAATTATGTATATTGATGGATATCTAACTCAACTTTGGGATATTTTTACTTCAGATACTGCTCGACCATTTATTTATGACTTCAATCATTTCAACCCAGTTTATTACCAGGGTTTTGGTATTTGATGACGGCGAGGGACGCAGTCAGTCCTGTGCCAGCACCTGGGGGTGCCTTAAATACTTGAGAATATTGCTCAATTTTATGATCAAATATCATAGAATGCACAAAGACAACGGCGCAAAATTATTTTTACACGTTTTTACTTCTGTCTCCCTCTCTCTCTTCCCCCTCTCTGTCTGTCTGTCTCTCTGTCTCTCTGTCTCTGTCTCTCTCTCTCTCTCTCTTCCCCCTCTCTGTCTGTCTGTCTCTCTGTCTCTGTCTGTCTCTCTCTCTCTCTCTTCCCCCTCTCTGTCTGTCTGTCTGTCTGTCTCTCTGTCTCTGTCTCTCTCTCTCTCTCTCTCTTCCCCCTCTCTGTCTGTCTGTCTCTCTGTCTCTGTCTCTCTCTCTCTCTCTCTCTCTTAATGTTACGAGTCTTGATAGTTTCGACCAAACAAATGCTTTTTGTTTGTTTTGGGTGCATGTTTGGGAAGACATTTAGTGCTTTAATGACCATTCTTGTTTGTCACGTGACTCAATCTCGCCGTCTCTGAGTTTTTATTGGTAACTCGCGTCTATTAATAGTCCGAGTCAGTGGTTCTCAAACTTATTTCGGGAAGCTGCGCTCACTACGGGCTATGAAATTATCCTTTAGCACCACACGTATCTTGTTTGTCTTTAATTTAAGTTTAATATACAGATTGCAGGACGCTTAATAGAAAAAACCTACACCATCCTGTCTCAAATTGTGTCATGTTATAATTTATAATATCGTTGAATGTAAATACAATTAATTTTTTTTTACCTCTAATGATCCTTAGTACCGAGTTTTTTAAATTAAAAAAAATATATACAGTGAAATGAACTGTCAGTGCATGTTAAAAGGTTTTAGAAATTTTGTTCAATTTATTTACTCTTTAAGCGGTGCAGTTTAATAATATACTTAAATTCAATCGTAATATAATTGTATTGTCAAATTCGGTGGTACTTTACTAATATGTATCAATAAAAAAGGAATTAAAAAACCTCTAATAAATAGATATTATTATAAAATATTTTTTGAAAATAATTAAGAAAACATAGTTTTCTGTACGTCCCCGTTGAACGCCATAAAATTTCCAAAGTATTTGAATTCCCTCCTCTCCTCCCCGCCCCCGTAACCAAGCTACCCTATCGCCCTTCCCCCTGGGGTTGATAACACCAACTTTGACGACCCCTGGTCGAAGTGTGTCAAATAAAACCGAAGGACAGAGTCAATACCTCAGAATAACTTATAGTGTCCTATCTTAAGGAATTTTCTTCTTATCATACCCCCCTAACACCTACCACCACCAACACCATCATCACCTCCACCGCCACCAGCTACCGACACAAACTGCCCGAGTCTGATCGACTGAGTCGGTCTTCACCTCCCCCGTGCACGGCTATTTAGTGGCAAGGATGTATTCATTTGGTTTACCTATTGGATAGGATCAACAACCTCAGTGTTTATTGAATGGACTTGTGTGTCTCAGTGATGCTTAGATAGGGCCCTTGGTTTGGTGTTCGTTGTATCTGAGTGACGGTTAGATAGTGCTCTAGCTATGGCGTTTGTTGTATCTGAGTGACGGTTAGATAGGGCTCTAGCTTTGGTGTTCGTTGTAGGAAAATGGCTGGTAAGATAACCCCACTGACTATTCGTTATCTTTGTAAAATTGAAGACCTTAGACTCAGTGCTAAAAGTACTTAAGTCACATTTTTGTGAAAGTCAAACAAAACTGAACTTTTAACATCTTGGTTATACCTGTCTACTGTATAAAGTTGAAAGCGATACAACGTAACTAGGCACATTTTTCAAACCGCCTCTAAATGTTAAAGTAAATTAACACAAATAATTTAAAACTTGATTATCTCAAAATTCGCCTTTTCTGACTTAAGTACTGTAAGGACTTTAAGCGCAAAGCATTTCAATTTAATTTTTTTCAGTCTTATTTTGTGCATTGTTCCTCATAGCATAAGTGAAATGTTAATATATCCTAACTGTTTATCTTTTAACTCTCCCAACCTCTCCCCCCCCCCCTTTTTCCCCAAAAGAAAAAAAAATCACCAGCAATCATCATATCGTCTGAATATTTTAAAATCTTCAGTCAAGTTGTCCTCAAAGTGAGCGGCACCACCCTAAATGAAAGTTGCTTTCAAACACATACAGTTATATGTTTATTAGATCAAGAGGTTGAATATCAGAATACTAGTGAATATATAATGAATGTTGCTAACTACGAAGTTATTTAACTAACAAAAATAACAACATCAACAGTCCTATGCTGGAGAAATTAATTATATGTCAATTATTGGGAACACATTGGAAATTATGGATAATTTCTGTTATAATGTTTACTAAATTAGAACTACAGGAAGAGTAAGTCACTCTTAATAAACAAAAAACCCAAATTTTAAAATGGAAAAAAAAACAACAAAACTTGTATTTAAACAAAAAAATTTATTTATATTAACTCGTGGTATCTGCTTGAGCCCTTTAGGCTTGCCGAAAAAATTTTGGATCGATTTTCAACCCACTTCTTCGTAAGCTAGCAAGCTGAAATTTTGCAGGCAGACTCGTGCAGATGATAAAAATGATTTATCAAAATTTTATATCGATCGAAAGCCCTTTAATTGAATTATTGAAATTTAAAATTATTTTATTTATCTCTCTATATAAATTAATATCATGGTAATTTTTGAGATAGAGTGCCGTGGTGCGTATTATGTTCAACAACCTTTCCTGTCGCGCAATAAGGTGCGCATTATATTGACAATACTTTTTAAAAAAATTTATAAACGATCGGTGCGCATTATATTAAACATGTTTTACGAGACATAACTACAATTTTGTATTTTCGGATTGCTTTGCCCTGCATATTATATAGTAAGCATCCTTATCGTTATGTCTCGTATATAAAGGATTTATAGTTTTTAAAAACTTGGATTTTTACTGTTTTTCAAAAATTATTTAAATCCTTTATATTAACTCGTGGTGTCTGCTTGAGCCCTTGCCAAAAGAAACTTTGGACCGATTTTTAACACACTTCATCGTAAGCTAGCGAGCTGAAATTTTGCAGGCAAACTCACGCCGATGATAAAAATGATGTATCAAAATTTCAGATCGAGCGAATGTAATGTAATTGAATTATTGAATTTTAGCTTATCTTTATTTATTTCTATTTAACATTTTAATTTTTGTGCTAGAGTGTCGTAATGCTTATTATATTGAACAACCTTTCCTGTAGCGCAATAAGGTGCGAATTATATTGATGATAATTTTTGATAATATATTCCCGATCGGTGTGCATTGTATTAAAATGTTTTTCGAGACTTAACTAAAATGTTGTGTCTTTGGATTGTCTTGCACTGCGTATTATAATGAAAATTATTTTAGTTATGTCTCGTATATAAAGGATTTATAGTTTATAGTAAAAAAAAAAAAACTTGGTTTTTTACGTTTTTAAAAATTCAATCCTTTATATTTACTCGTGGTGTCTGTTTGAGTGCCGAAAAAGTAAAGTGTACTCAACAACTCCCCAAAGTTTTATACTTCTACCTACAAGTGAAATAGAAGAATTAGTGATTTTCATTTTTTTTATATAAAGCTCATATTAGGGGAAAAACGACATTGGGAAACAGGCCACCCATGAGTGGGATTTAAAAAAAGTCTTTTTCGCCAATTATTGTAGCGAGGGTGTACTCAACAACTCCCCAAATTATCTAACTTCTACCTACCCGAAAAATTATAGTTTTGGTGATTTTCAATGTTAATATAGCTCTTTTAATGAAATCAACTACATTTGGGCCCCTACCCCCATGAGTGGGAATTTTAAAATTCTTTTTCGCCAATTATCGTCAGGAGAGTGTGCTCAAAAACTTTCCAAAGTTTCATGGTTTTACCTACACGGTAAATTGGAGAATAAATGATAAGTCCGATTTTAATTTAAGAAAAAAAACCCCTACATTTGGGCTCCGACCCCAGTAAGTGATAATTTTTTTATCCAACTGTTACCATTGCGGAGGTGTACTCAACAACTTTCCAAAGTTTTATGCTTCTATCTACATGGGAAATAGGAGCATTGGTTGTTTTTAGTTGTAATATAGCTTATAAAAGGAAGAAAAAAACTACACATGTAGCCCAGGTAAGTAATAATTTAAATACTTTTTCGCCTGTTACGTCATGGAAGTGTACTCAACAACTACGCAACGTTTCATGCTTGAAGTTGAAGAATTAGTGATGAATGAGTGAGGGCTTTGGCTTTTATTAGTTTAGATTCACCAAAGCGAGTATGTGCAAACAAGCATGACGAATGACCCTCGCTGGGGTTGACCAATCAGTTTATAATTGGCAAGATGAGGATGTCACGACTCACGAGAACAACAATGTTTCTTGCGTTAACTTGTGTTGTTCCTTCACAGACAACGTGCGATTCGTAGTGGAGTGGTTAACACATCCGCCTTACACGCGGTAGGTCCAGGGCTCAACCCCCAGGGAAATAAAATATTTTTAATATTTAAAAATTTGTGTTTGTTCCCGTTCTTTCCTCCCTTTTTTTGCGCACATGGCTGACCCTCGCTAGAATTCGAGTGTCTCGAGACCAACAATGCGTCGGTGGTCCCCCCCGATGTTCAATCGCGTTGTATTGATTTCTTCGTGCTGTAGTTTGTGTCCGTTCTTTACCCATTTCTTTGCACTATTCATGAGCAACTCTGTGACAGATGCTACGCCGCGGGGCGAGTCTAGTTTTACATTAAAATTTGGTGTCCATCTTTATGGCCAATTAATAGGGTTTGTTTTCAAGCTCGGAGAACTCGGCTGTGGTTGAGGAGGTGGCTGAAACGGGACTGACTGATAATCTCTGTTTGAATGCTTAATGTTCTGTGCCGCGGCAGACAAGCATGCCATTGTTTCTGACCTAATTTCAAAACGAGGGGCAACAGCAATACCTGCAATATTCTCGGAGCATGACTTCCCCAACCTGAGGCCAAGAAGTATTCCGGAACATTCGGTCCTTTATCTCCTGGTAACCGACCCGTGTCGGTAACAACACACTTCTGTTTAGTTTCTGAAAATCAGTAGAGATTTAATCATCCCTTTAAGAAGTGGGTAGGCGGCTCATTGCACCCTCCCGCACCCTCCTTTGTAATAGTTGCCAACCAATCCTATCTCTGACCGACGCGCTGTTTTGATTTTCCTCTAAGACAGTCATCGAGACGTTTCCAAATAGAAATCCATGTGGACATCAGACCCTGACGTGGGTTGTGGTGGTGATGTGTGTGTGTGTGGAGGGGGGGGGTTGGTGCGATCAGTGTTAGCAGATGCCAATAAACTACTTGGTGTGCTGCCAGAGGTTGCTGAGAAGCAGAGTGTTGAAGACACAATGCCCCCACCGTTTACAGGTTTGTTGTTCACACTTCGGTCGACAGTGGTCCGAAATTTGGACGTGTTGCTAGACAAATATGTCGTAATAGCATTCTTGCCCGTGGTTTAAAAAAAAATAAACAGTGTGGGTATTAGATAGTAACATGTGGGGAGCATTGGGTTGTGACCAAATGTGAATACCAAATGGGATACGCTTCGATCCTAGACTTTTTTGGGGTGGACGCTATATATTTGATTGTGACGTGAAGGCAGCATTCGATGGATACTCAGTGAATTATCATAATGTGAAGGACGGTGAGAATCGAATTAGTTAAACAAAACAGTGACTAAAAAGATCAATGTGATTAAAAAATTGATTATCTTAGATGTAATACAATTGTATTAGACACATTCTGTGTGGCATTCTAAATTTAAAAAAATAATAATAAATAAATAAAAAAAACAAAAACAACAACAAACAAAAAAAACAAACAAACAAACAAACAAACAAAAACAAAACAACCCCATTGATTTAGATTTTCTAAATAGTGGTTATTTTACTAGGAACGAATGATGAATGGATTCAATACACCAGGACAAGAAACGAACGCGCAGTTTTATGGGTTGATTGCTTAGTGATGTCGGCATGTCTCGCGTTTAACAGGGCACCTTGAGCTTGACTATACGACACATCTTGTAGTACACATCTTCCTGTCCTGTCCTGTGTAGGATGGTGCATGGAGTTATGTTTGTCTGCTTATTAACCCTCCCCTAACCATAAGTCTAACGCTGAAATTTCATTGATAAAGTCATGTGTCATTTCTGAGTTCTTAATAAAAATTTAATTCTACATTATTTTCAAATAACTATTTTCCAGTGAAAAAAGTTACTAGCTAATTAACCGGGATCACCAAAGCAGACATTTAAAAATATATAATTCTGATCTTATCTTATTTTCTATGCCTAGTCTTGCTTATTTGAAAAAAAGATAGCTTTATATGTTGATAATGTTTTGGTTTCCCTGGGTTGTTGAGGCAACACATTTCACGCCAGAATTCCAAGCCTGAAAATGAGATTTAGAGTTTGTCTTTGGGGATGGAGCTATTTCTTTAAAAACCCCTATGTTTAACTAATTGTTGTATTATATACATAGAGAAGATTGTTATATTGTATTTCAAAGTTAGAATCAATTGCTTATGTATCATTATTACTTACCTCTTTGTTATTCTATCCTCTCGTATTTGAAAATAGGTTTAGTGATTTAACTAATGGTGTTCCCATTGACAATTTTAATTATTCTTCAGCAATTAATCTGGCTGCTCTATATTATATGTGGCCTCTTTTATTACTGCTAACAGAAATATGTTTATTTATTCATTGTTATTAATTTATAAAAATCCATCATATGATTGGCTTAAGGGGCCATCCATAAATAATTTCATGCTGTTTTGGCTGATTTTTACCCCCTCCCTCTCGTCAAACGTCAACATAAAAACGGAGACCTTTCTTTTCCATATGACGCCACAAAGCTTTGCCCCACCTCCCACCTATAAAAAAGTATCTTCTATTTGAAATTGAGCAAGTTTCAAACAAAATTTTTGTCATTTAAGTATGTTTTTATTGTAAGGCTGCACTCAAATATCATAACACGCGTGAGGCAATGTAAAACGTCATTAAATAAAGTGTCATTTGATCAAATATTTAAGTAAGACTTTTATTTAAAGTTGCGAGTTTTTTATGTGACGTCACATTTATTGAACTTTCCTCCTCGTCACAAATGTGTGACCCCCCCCCCCCGCTCCACCGCGCGTGACATCATTTATGGATGGCCTTAAAAAGGGTTGCAAATTATCTTTTAATTATTTTGAGTGAATTAAAACAAAAGTGTCCTTAAGTTGTGTGTTACGTGTTACTTTCTGAGTTCTAGTATTTGTAAGATCAACAGAACAGGATTTTAAAAAAAAACGCAACACCATCAGGACTATATATAAGTTTATCTAACTCTTTACAACCTGCTTCATCTCACAGCAACATCTATGGTGAAGCTGACTATCGACTGACTAACCGTCACTACGTCACATTCCCTGATACGCGTCACATCCCCTAATACCGCATCATAATTAAAAGCGCATTCAATATAATGCGCACCGTGCGACAGACTAGCATAAACATTACCGATTTGGAAAATCCCAATAAACTCCATTATTGTCGTCGACATTACCAATAAGCCTATATAACAATCAAAGCGAACAAGTGGACAAGACATTTGAGAGATGAATTACAAAAATCTTAAAATAATTGGAATATCTCATTCCACCGAGAAAAGTGTTAAACGTTAAACTACTGTTCAAATTTTTGCAGGTATCATGTTGATCGTGGGTCCTTACTAAGCGGAAGAGAAAGAAAGAAAAAACAAAAACAACGTTTGGCTTAATTGCAAAGAAAAAAAAATAAAAGAATCTATAACTTAAATGCAACCTTACTTTGGACAGACCTTTACTAAAATATGCATCTTTTATACGGAAACCATCTACCAAAGAAAACAGTTATTGAGGTCGCAGGTCCATCTCCACCCCCACCCCAATCAGACAACACATATTCCAAAACACATTAGGGGCAGTCCATAAAGTAACTCATGCTATTTTTTGACAATTTTTTAAAACTCCCCCCTCCCCCTGTCACAAACTGTCACAAATCTCGGACCCCCCCCCCCTGATTTTTTAAAAAAGAAACTGTATACATTAGTATGCAAACATATTTATATTTTTACTTTTCTAACTTTCATAGTAGAAAAATCGTTTACGTTGCTCTCAAAATTTCAAATTATTTGTAATATTTTGTTCCATGGTCAATATTGCAAGATTTTATGGTCGTAAATCCCTCATAGCAGAGCGAATATTTTTTGTTAATCAACTTCAGTTTGAAGAATCTCCTTTCACAACTAGCAACACTGATGATAGGAATTGTTGGAAAAAAATTCTTAGCAAATATTAAATTTTTATGTTGGATACATAATTTTCCAACCTGTACTGTTGAATAAATTTTAATAGAAAACATGTCTATCCCCCCGTTTTTCTAACCTAATGCCTCTTCTAGTAGTGTAGGTACAGCTATAAAATCATGGATCCTTTTTCTTTCCATATTGTAATTTTCTTTGTCAATGTCAAAACAGTATTTATTATTATTTGATGTGAAAATTATTCATTTAGTAGTTTACATGATTTTATATGGTTTAATATACGAATATTTTCCTGCAAGGATATGCACCTGATAAAAGTGTTCTTTTATTTTCATTTAAATTCTATCCATTGATAAAAAGAATTCTTGTTGCACTTCTTGTTCTTCGGAATATTCACCAATCATATTTCTTCACAAATTTGTTTTCTGCTATAACAGCGTTTTGTATTAGTATATCGCTTTGTTCCATGAAATGGATTTGCTTTAATTTGAAGAAAAAAAACAGTTCCCATAAATTTAGATAACATAAAACAAAGAAAAGCAATCTTAAATTCTTTAACCAGTTTGCGTCAGTTATAACAACCAATATGTAATCAAACAAATGCTGTGCGACCCGTTCATTAAGACTCGAAAGTATCAATATTTTTGTTTCACCTTGGTTTTATCGCTTCAAAAAATTAAAGAGCCGTTGTCAGAAATGGCTGTACTTTTTAACTGCCCAAAAATGCCGCCCTCTAAATGTGTGCTGCCCGGGGTGGACCGTCCCCACAGCCCCCCTCTAGCTACGCCACTGCCTGCGCCTCAAACTCTGACGCCGTCTAGGACTTGTGCCGGCCAGTCACAATGTCAACCCTTCTCAACAGTCCTGGTTCAGCTGCGCTCACCGAACTGAACTCAACTGCAGAGTCACAACATCGATAATTGCTCTCTAATCTTATCTTATCTGTCCCAAAAGCTCCATATATACAGAAGATTATTGCGTCCTTTGCTTATCTATGGTTTTTTAATCTAGTCCTGCATTCTTATTATAGTTTTCCATGTTGATAGATTTTTGGTTGTCTGGTTTCATTGGGCAACCTGTTCCACGCTCCACAAATTCCGGACGGGAAGAATGAGAATTTCTATGCTCTCTCTCTCTCTCTCTCTTTAACAGCAAATTCTTTCCCATGGGGACTAACCCATAACCTTTATCAAATCCCGTGCCTATATTTCCTTTAATGAATTTTGTCATGTATGCAACTCCACAATTTTTATTCTAAATGGTCAATGGACTTGCATCCCCCCCCCCCAGTTTACCACACTTTTACTTCTATGATAAGGCCTTAGTGGTCCCCTTACTACATTAGTGCCGAGTTTCTCATGAAAAAGGGACGTAACAGAAAAGCTGAAAGTGGGAGGATCGTTTGTGTTAAAATAATGTATCATAATATTCAATACAGCAAAGTATAAAAGTCCCACAGCAAGGGGATTTCCCATCCGTGATGACCTGATATTGCCCCAATTACATGACTTTTTTTTATTATATAAAAACATTGACTTGACGCCTTTCATGTACCTTTTATAACTGAAAGGTGAAGGTCGTGTCAGGGTTTTACAAATATCAAGCCTCGTGCCCAATGACGACAAATAACTAGTTGGTATCTAAGGACGGGGCCCAGGAAAATTGTGAGGTTAAAGGGCGAGGTCAGAGGGCAATTGTTTGCCTATATTGTTTTGATAGGGCTGGTATATTTCATGGCTAGCTTTAAAGACAGTCTTTAACTTTTTTAACAATTGAAAAAACTAATGGCTTTCAGCAGAGCCGGACTAACACTCCGACTCTGTCTTTCCGTGCAAAGGCAGGGAGTAACAAAAATTAGGGGTGCAAAATTCATTGCATGGAAATACGGGGGGAGGGGGCGATCAGAAAAAAATGAATTTAAAAAACAAGTCCCAAAAATGCAGACATATATCCTTTTGAATAGTAAAGTGCACGGGTCTCCAAACTACGGCCCGCGGGCCAGATGCGGTGCGTAAGGCCCTCTCATCTGGCCCCTGGAGACATTTTAATCTAAAAAAAAACTATTTTTACCTGTAGTTTACCACATTACATTGCAGTAAGATGGCTAAGTTGTGAGAATGTTCTTAGTAGCTTATTTGAATTAAGAAAGGAAATACATGACTTCCTAGAAAGTAAAGGAAAGTCACATGCCTTACAGTCTGATGAACAGTGGGTATAGAATTTGGCCTTTCCAGCAGGCTGGTCATTTAAAATTTCTGAACTTAAAACTACAAGGAGAGAAAAATCTAGTTTCTGATCGATACAATCACATAAAGGCTTCAGATTTAAACTTGTCTTATTTTTGGAATAAATACAGGCAAACAACTTGAAACACTTTCAGCAGTGCAAGGTCTTCATGGCTGAAGCAACCGCTGAGTTCCCCACATCGCTGCCAGATCATCAAGGACCCCAAGCTGAATTTTTAGTAGTGGTTTCCTGTCTTGGATTCAAAGGCAGGAGAAGTGAGGCTATTTAAAAATCCATTTGATTCAGTTGTTGCCAGTTGCATACTTGAAGTGCAGCTGCAGGCCATTGATTTTCAAGAAAATGACCTCGTTATGGACACGTTCAAAAAATGACTTTTGAGTTTTTTACCAAAAGGAAGACTTTCCTAATGTCAAAGCTATTGAATCAGGGTACCTTTCAAACTTTGGAAGAACATACTTGCGTGAACAGACATTTTCGAGGATAACATGTGTGAAGAACAATTTGAGAACTAACTTGTCTGATGATAATCTCAGGTCATTGTTGATTTTAGGGACATCATATGTAAAGCCAGAAATGTTAACTTGCATGCGAGTGGTGGGTAGTTATAAAAACAATAAAGTGTAAGTTTGTTGTCTAAGGATCCCAACCAGGTTTATTTCCTCAATACACAAATAAACAAGTCACTCCTCTCCCTACGCTATCTCTACACTTCCTTGTCTCTAACTCTAACAGACCTGTGGCAGTGTGTTACTCCCCACCGGTCGTGTCACTGGTCTTTACGTGTTGTAAAACACGGGGATGTAGTCAGACGCTCTGTGTGATCCATGGAGGTCAACTAAAGCAGAGTGCTACATAGTATTTTGGCATCCAGGAAACAATATTACCATTCCCACAAATACAGGAGTTCATGGGCAATGTATTACTAAATAAAATTTAATATAATATATTGACATTATAAATATAATAATATTAAATATATAATTAAAAACAATATTAATTTTTTTATTATTTCCTATGTGCACCTCTAGTATGTACTAGACCCCAAACTGCTGTTTGACAGTTAATGCATCATTAATTTGGTTTAGTTCTTTTCCGTGAATTAAATATATTAAATGTATTTGTTTCTTTTTCGTTGTTACTCTTACTCTTAACTGTTGACACTTTTCTTGGTGGAAAGACATACTCCAGTTAGTTTTCCATTTTATTTATTCATCTAAGTCTTTTTGTAAAATTTTGCTATCTTGTTCTGATTTAATTGTTCTATAAATTATACAATTATTAGTAAATATCCTAACTTTAGTTCCTGTTGAGATATTGTTGGGTAAATCATTTATATAAATTAAAAATAGTAAGGACCTAGCACAGTTCCATGAACTCCTGAGTTAACCTTTATTGGTGCAGACTTAGATCCATTAATTATTACAATTAGCTCCCTACCTAAAAGGAAGTCTTGGATCCAGTTTTGTAAGGGACCTGAGATTCAAAAGTATTTATGTTTTTAAGTAAATTA
Source organism: Radix auricularia (assembly GCA_002072015.1). Lineage (NCBI taxonomy): Eukaryota > Metazoa > Mollusca > Gastropoda > Lymnaeidae > Radix > Radix auricularia. The sequence continues at coordinate 530,514 of MUZC01000251.1, forward strand.
AGGTGGTGAACTTTGTCAAATGCTTTTGAGAAGTCTAGTAATATTGCATAAAAAGTTTGGAGACCCAAAGTCATTATAGTGTATAAATATCTCCTTTTAAACAACAGACGATTCATAACTATTTTATTATAAAGTATATTATAAAGCGAAAATTTGATTTTAACCCTGGCTGAAATGAGACTCATGACGAAAGTTTGTACCGTTCATGTACAGTGCAAATTTTGACACTCAGATATTTTGCGGCCCTGGAAAAACTATTTTTAAAAAAACCATGAAATTGGCGGCCCCCGACCATTTCCTTTTCATCAAATTTTATTATATAAAAGTTGTAAGCCTCATTTTTGCGCCCCTGTACCTTGGAGCTCGGGGACTTATTTACCTCACTGCCCAACATCGTTATAATTTGGACCACCGCACAGTACAAATTGGTTTAACTTTGATTTCCCTGCTAAGAGGAGCTGGCGTATTCTCACATTCAAACAATTATATAAGACATCTTAGAAATGGAGAGAAAATTACCATAAATGGTTTGTGTATTCTGTAGCTAAGGAATCTGTTTTTGGATCTACAGCAACATTTTCGCAATCTCTACATCTTTGGTAGCAAACGATTTTTATGGAGATCGGCAGCATATAGTACAAATGATTTTTTTTAAAATCACGAAACTACATAAAAATAAAAACATTTTGATACCAAAAACTCTTGTCTTGATTTGAGTGTTCGTTTTAAACTTTGTAAACAATAGATGCTCTCACGTGATCAGAATGCACTAAAAAGATCACCCCCCCCCCCCCCCCGCGAACTAGTGCATTTACACCAGGTGGGAAAGTCTTTGAGTTAAAAATTGGTCAAATATTTTATGATGCAATGCTCAGCATTTACGAGAACAAAGGTATAAATAGTTCAATAAGAGATAAAGAACTTGGAATACTAATGAAAATACAACTATTTAAATTTAAACTATTGTTCCGTCGTGATATGGCATGAGATATATTTCATGTCAATCTCATTATTAAACTCATGCAGGGCTAAAGTCATGATATTGCATTGAAGAAAAAAAAAGGGAAAAAAAGCGTTTTTAGTAAAAATCTAGTAACAATCATTTTTGTTAATTACCGTGTTAAAGTTTAAGTTCAATTTATTTTTATCATTTTTTAATTAAAAAAAAAATTTATGCTCGCTAAAAATATAAAAAGACTTAGATTCTACCATTAAAAAACCCAAACTTAAATTATTGTCACATAAGGGTGCAATTGTTCACTTTTGCACGGAGTGGTCCAAAAGCTAAGTCCGGCCCTGCATACAGCCTACACGGCGCTGAAATACTAACGCCCAAGGCTAAAAGAAATCATTTCTTGTTTCAGGTTGTAGGGAAAAAACGTAATGGCCTACACGGCGCAGAAATACTAACTCCCAAGGCTAAAAGAAATCCCTTCCTTATTTCAGGCTGTCGGAGAAAACTTCCAGCGCTAGCGGGTGGACTCCTGTGTGTTTATGTCACGTGGTCAACACTGGACACATTTCTACAAACTCACTACATTGAAAAGGCCAAGCGTGACTGCAACTGCATTCTCGCCAAATCTAATGTTCCTCATCACCCTAAGGTCAACGACACACACCACCTCCCCGTCAACGCAACTTCGACCTACCAGCGTCGGTGGGTGGGGTTCTTAGATCTCGCGGATGTCGACTGTCGGAAAGCGTTTGGTCCGAATGTCAGCAACAGCTTGTTCCCCCAGGTGGTGGATCGCAAGTTCCCGCCCCACATCCTCGTTGACAGTCAAGACTGTTCTTTCTTTAGGGAAAAATATGGGTTCTTGAGGTACCCGAGGGTGTCAGCGGAGGAGGAAAGCTTTCCACTGGCCTTCATACTTCTTTTCTACAGGGACATTGATCAGGTGAGTTCATGATGCTACATTGACAAGTTGGGTTCTTGGTGTTACATTGTCAAGTCGAGTGATTGGTTTAACATCGTCAAAGTGAGTGATTGATGTTACATTGACAGGGTGAGTAATTAATAAAGCCAATACATCATTAATAACTCATTTATTAATATAAGGTGAATATTTCCTGTTATATTGATATGGTGAGAAATTTGTTTATTGAAAATGTGACTAAATCTTTTTTTTATTGGTCGGATGAGTCAGTCATGCTACATTGACGATGTTAGTTACTTATATCCTTATGATTGGATGAGTCAGTCATGCTACATTGACGATGTTAGTTACTTATATCCTTATGATTGGATGAGTCAGTCATGCTACATTGACGATGTTAGTTACTTATATCCTTATGATCGGATGAGTCAGTCATGCTACACTGATGAGGTGAGTTACTTATATCCTTATGATTGGAATAGCTAATCTTAATACTGCCGAACTGTTGTCATCTGACTGATTAGGAAAAAAACAAATTTACAATGTAAAAGGCTTTTAGTTCTTTGTCATCGATAGTCACTCTGATCTCTCATCACATCCTTTTATTATTATCTTTTTATCAATTTTCTTGTAAAATTGTCATTTTGTTTCCTTTAAATCAGGAGTCACCAAACTTTTTCCCGGTGGGCCGGATAAAAGACAATTTAATAAACGCTGGTCAAAAAATCACTGTGTAAAATATTTGCAGTGCCAGAACGAAAGCTTTGTGGGGCTGGGGGCGGGTGGGGGGCGACAAAGATTAGCTTTCAGTGTTATCCCGAGGGATGTGCAATCTAAAACAAAGACGGATCAACATATGTGTTAACTAAAACAAGATATACAAACGAGTAGTTAGAAAAAAAATTTAATCATTCTTTGAGTTCAAATATCGAAGCATATAAACTAAGCAGCAAAGAACGTTAATGGGGTTTGTGAAACTGTTTTTTTTTACTTTAGAATGTCATCAATGTTAGTAGTTGCTGCAACCAATCAAGAGATTTGCTTTTAAATGTTTACCAGTCGACCTCTCTGTGAAAATGTTAGCATATAGACATACCAAAAACTGATGCCATACGATGGCCAATTTTTTTTTCTAAGCATAATGTGAAAACCTTTTCCTACCTTGTGCTACTCTTTGAACAAGTGACTTGTTTTCAGTTTAATTAGCTACAACTGTACTCCAACGGACATATATTCGAGGTTACAATTTAACGGATGTATCATTGTCAACTTCTGAAAACCTTGTCTCTCTCGCTCTCTCCTTCCTGCTCTTTCTCTCTCTTTCTTTTTCTCCCTCTCTCACGAACACACACGCGCGCGAATTACAAAAGTAAAGTAAACGCTCCTTAAGTCACAATTTTTTTGATGTATATATTTTATACATTAAAAAAACACCAAACAACAAACTACAATTATTATTATTATGTTGAGAAATTAATTAAGGTTCAAATCTTCGGGAGTTTCAGCGCATAACAAGTCTTTCTAAAAAATTACAGAGGCATGATGCAATATATGAACAAAGCACCCATCAATAGGTTGGATAAATTGTCGTTGTGGGCCTGATCTGGCCTGTGGGTCGTAGTTTGGTGACCCCTGCTTTAAATAATCATGATTTTCTTATAACTTCTGCTGAGATGTTCCTAAACGACTTTTATTTTATTCGTCTGCACCAAAGGTCCTGTTCCTCCTGCGCGCCATCTACCGTCCCCACAACGTCTACTGTCTGAGTGTGGACACAAAGTCCAGTATTGAGTTTCTGGACGCTGTCCGAGCTGTGGTCAGATGTCTGCCCAATGTTTTTGTTGCCAGCAAGTTGGAGAATGTCGTCTATGCTGGTTTTTCGAGGCTGATGGCGGACATTGACTGCATGCAAGATCTCCTTCTACATCCGGTCCAGTGGAAGTACGCCTTAAACATTCCCGGGCAACAGTTTCCTCTGCGGTGAGTGGAGCTACTAGCAGCAAACGATACCCTTGACCTAATTCTTGTTTATAACCTTGAAATTTAATTGAATTTTGATTCCAGTTTAGATGCAATTTATTGTTTATTTATTCCTTTTCTTAGATTATAAGTTTATGTACACCTATTACGTACCACTGTGCACTTTGTACACATACATGCAATAACATTAAAATATTTGTATGACACTAACTTACAGGTATGTGGTCATAACATAAATCATTACCATTGGTGACCATATAGATTAGAAAAACTTATTTGGTATCATTTTTAAAAAATATAGTATTAAGATTTAAATGCAAACATTGCAATTAAAAGGGCATAGATACTTTAATATAAAACATAAAATTTCCTCTTTATCAGAACTTATTATTTTTAAAGTAAAATGCTAGTTTCATAAAATTTGAATTTTTCTTTTATATTTTGTTGTCTAAGCTTAACCAGTGGCATAGCCAGAGGGAGACAAGGGGGACAAATTCCCCGGGCGGCACTTTGTTAGGGGCGGCAAATTTCTCATCAATAATTAGCTTCAAAAGGAATTTTTAAAAAAAAGTTGAGCTTTTTATCAAAATAAACTTTAAACCGAATAATAAAATGATGAAAGAAATAAAGAAATAGTTCTAAAATATGTAAACGTTTCAACTGCTAAATCTTCAAGCTCAGTATAAGATATAAATATTCTGAAACGTATGCTACTGATCTGAAAACCAAGAGGCATAAGTATGATGAACTTGCTGAGGGCGGCTAATTCCTCCGCATTTTATCTTCAACAAAATTTAAAAGCGTTGAAATAGTGTTTAATAATGAGAAAAACGCAATGGTCATAATCATTACAAGCAATAAAGGAACTAAATTAGAATATGTAAACGTTTCTGATGCCAAAACTTCAAACTCTGCTATGCTAATTTGCGTGGTGGTACCTATAAATCAGGGGTCGGTTAATTTTTTTGTCTGAAAGAGCCATAAACACTACCTATTTTGAAAGGCAATTCTGTGATATCCATAAATTATGTTTGAAAAACCACAAATTCAAGTAAATTTGTTAATTTTGTGTAAAGGGCCGTCCAAAAATGACGTTACCCGATTTTGGCCGATTTTTTGTCCCCCCCCCCCCCCTTTTCCCAGTGGGTCAGCTAGGAATTTGTAGCAATTCTAGGGCTTCGCCTCTTTGGGGGCCTTGAATTTATGGCGGTGACGTAATATATTGTTAAACCTTTATGGACACTCTTTTGGGGCCCCCCTCAACTGGGGGGACCGGGGGGACTTTCGAATTTTTACCCTCTCCTTCTCCCCCTCGTCATACTTCGTCACAAAAACTTAGACCCTCCTCCAAGATGACGTCCCAAAGCTTTGCCCCCCCCCCCTTCCACGAAAGCCCATAGAAGAATCTTTTAAAATTAGCATTTGTTGGTAATTTAAATATGTATTCAGTGGGAGGCTGCATTTAAATATCGTAACACATGTAGAGCCATGTAAAACGCCATTAAATAAATTGTAAGATACCAATATTCAATTGGAACTTATATTTCTCAAAGCCCCCTCCCCTCGTCAGACATTAATGGATGGTCCCTAATTTCAACAATAGAAGTACAATAATTATGTCACTGAATTCTTTAAATAACATTGTCATGATGTTGCCAATCAATCATGAGTACTTCTTACAATTAATGCGACTTATGATGTTGCTGCGTGGCTTTGCTGATGGCTTTGTAGTCTGGTGGATGCGTGGTGTAGTATTATGCATACGTGAGACTTTTTTTTATAAGCAATTACTCTGTAGATCTAAGTATTCTGAAGAATTTTTGTGGTCTCCGAGCCATATGCAACCATCCAAAGAGCCATGGTTTCCAGACCTCTGCTATAAATGAATCAAAATGTTCAGCCGCTCATCTTGTTGAAACGAAAATCGTTGTGTACGTTAAATTCCGAAAACAGCCTATAACATTTCAAAGAGATACATGGAATGTAATTGATAAAAATCAATTGCCCGTAGGTATAGATGAAAATATTTGATTATTTTAAGTGCAGTGAGATTGAGTGTCCAACATATTGACATCAACTGGTCCAAGTTAAACACGGATCTTAGGGGCCGTCCTTCCAGTAGGTCACGCTTTTTTTGGATCATTTTAACTCAACCACACCCACTGTCACAAACTGTAACAAATCTCGGACTACCTCCCCAAAGTATGCCACACTTTCGTACATATATATATATATATATATATATATATATATATTAAATTAACAAAATAATTAAAATTTAACATAAAACAAGGTGACGTCGCACATCGCCGGAAACCTCCCAAACTGTCACACTTTCTTACAACCCCTACCCCTCTCTGGTGCGTGACGTACCTTATGGACGGCCCCTTACGACAAAACTATTTTTAGTAGACTTGAACATTTCGCAAAGGATTCTTACTTATATAAACTAATTGAATAATTTAAGGATGCTCTGACTTTTGCTGAAAAAATTGTGGAGGTATTATTTTATAAATTAAATATTCCTAAGTACAAAAGAACAAATTTTTGTCGATCATAAAGCAAATATGTAGTCAAGGTCATGTTATTAATGCTATGTTAAAAAAACAGCAAAAAACAGTGTAGGTAAAAGTTGTGTTTTTTTCATAAGATGAGGTTACTGTAGAAATTTGTGTGAGGTTTTGGAAGTTGAACAATTAGTAGAATAAATACTATTTCAGTACACTAGCTAATCTATTAGACTTTGAAATTTGCCTTCCGATTAGTCTATTAGAGTATCTTAAATTACATAGTGAAACAAGGACTTTTTTTTTAAACCTGACGGGTAAAATATTTTTTTTTTAATCTATGAATTCAAACCCACTTGATTTATCTAACACTATTAAGGTATTTAGTTTCGAAGGTACCCGCATTTTATAATATTATTATATTAATAATAAACATTCCTCACAACTGTCATAATAATGCCAGCAGCGATAGAAGTTTATTAAAAAAATTATTACGATCACCATAGGGGCCGTCCAAAAAGTACGTCACGCTCCAAGGGGAGAGGGGTGTAAGAAAGTGTGACAGTTTGTGACAGGGGGAGGGGTGTCAGGCCAAGTGTGACGTCACATTTTTTATATATTTTTAATCCCAATCAACCAAACAACTGATGGATTCAGAGCTTGAGAAAGGTGCTCATAAATTTCCTTCATTGTTTGTAGCACAAACTCAAATTTGATGACATTATGCCAAGATCAACAAGAGTTTTTAAGGTACAATCAGATGATATATTGTCATCTTTGCAGACCAGCTTATTTGATCTAATTTGCAAAGTGTGTCACTTGTAATTTGCCTCACAAACGATGTTGAAGAGACATACAGGACAACACAGAGCTCGGGCGCAGGAGAATGTGCCAACCCAAAATTTTCCATCAACTCAGATAAAATGCATCCGTCCTTTGAGAATCGCTACTAGAAGGCAAAGAGAACCCATGGCAATTATTGGCAGGAAAGAAAATGCACATGCGGAGGAAGTTGAGTGGCTAGATGAGGATGAAGTTGATCTGTCTGCAATTATCTATCCAGGAAACGATGCTGGGGAATTATTTATGTCAGTCGTATCTATGGATGACCACTTCACTTCACCATGGATAGATGTGTCTAGTGAATATTTTTTAAAAAAATTAAACATAATTCACAGGCCCACTTTAAACATATTTAATATAGCACAAGAGCTGCTCACATAATTTGTCAATCTAGTCCTTTTTTAGTCACATTGTTTTGCTTCCATTTTTATTATTTAATCACTGGTTGAGGTCAAGTTTCGCTAATCCACTTCTCATCCCGTGTCAATAGAATGCATAATCCGAAGATTATCTAAAAGTTGATCTCTAAAAGTAAATGAAAAGGTAGCAGATAAATGATGTTAATTATATAATAAATGTCAAGTCTAATTTTGCATTTTTTTTTTCAAATTCAATTTGTTGAGTTACTGTTTCAAAAATAACTGTGACAACTGTTGACAATTAGTTATTCTACAATTAAAGTCAATTAATAATTTAAAAGTTCTTTTAATATTTATATTTTAAGGCAATTTAATAGTTAAGTGTGTTTTAAGTTTTCGATACAATTTTAATTAGTTGTTAATTTTTTTTTTTCGAAAGTGTGACGTACTTTAGGGGGGGGGTGGGCGAGATTTTTGACACTTTGTGACAGGGGGGTCAAAATTGGTAAAAAAAATAGCGTGAAGGTTCCAAAGATATCTTGGCTATTGCACATGGCATGGCTGACCCCACGTTAATGATACATCTAAGATTGTGCCGTGAGGAAAAACAGAAAACTTCAGTGTTAATCAAGAAATTAAAGCTCTTTTATTTTTGTCTTACATTAAAATGTATATTATTTTTAAAAAAATTAATTTCTATTTGAATTTTTTTAATGTTATCAACATAATTTTCTGGGCAATAGGGGAGGCGGGGGGGGGACACCTGGGTTCTGCTCCGGGCGGCACATACGCACGTAACACCGCTGCTTAAATCTATACTTGTCTCGTTTTAAAAAAATACATTGTATTTAAAGGTTTTCAAACTTTACTTTATTCCACAGATATATTGTAATTTATAGGAGTAATAATTTATCACTGAAATTTAAAATAAAATTATCGGAAGGGTTATAATTTATCACTGTTTTTTTTTTTTAAATTTTCGGATGGCCTACAATTTATCACTGAAATTATGAAAATTAACAGGCAGCGCTAATGGAATATTTTGGAAAAAAAATTGGTCTGGCTAAATTAATCTGGTTAAGTTACCGTTTGTAAACGTAAACATCTTTTATGTGTGTTCCACGTCTTGTATCCTCAGAACCAATGTCGAGCTTGTGAGGATATTACAAATGTACAATGGCGCAAATGATATCGAAGGGATCGTTGGAGATCGTATGCTGTCAATGAGGTTTAAGTGGAAACACGAATACAAGTTAGACAATAAAACAGGTGATAATTAGGAAAGTAATTACAATAAATTACATGAGACCAAGTCAACATTTGACCTCGTAGTTTACAAACCCAACATTTGACCTCTAAGTTTACCAAGCCAAAATTTGACGTCTTAGTTTACCAAGCCAACATTTGACCTCCTAGTGTACCAAGTCAACTTTTGACGTCTTAGTTTGACAAGCCAACATTTGACCTTCTATTGTACCAAGTCAACTTTTGACGTCCTAGTTTACCAAATCAACTTTTGACCTCATAGTTTACCAAGCCAACATTTGACCTTCTAGTGCACCAAGTCAACTTTTGACGTCGTAGTTTGACAAGCCAACATTTGACCTCTAAGTTTACCAAGCCAACATTTGACGTCTTAGTTTACCAAGCCAACATTTGACGTCTTAGTTTACCAAGCCAACAGTTGACGTCCTAGTTTACCAAGTCAACATTTGACCTCTAAGTTTACCAAGTCAACATTTGACCTCATAGTTTACCAAGCCAACATTTGACCACGGATTTATTACAACTTTTCGCAGACCTAGACAAACACACTTTTAATCAATTAATAATCACAATTATCTCCAAGTACAAAGTAACATTACACCTGCCATTTTGTTCCTCAGGTGTTTTCAGGCTCATGAGAACTGGAACAAAGAACAGTCCTCCCCCTCACGGCCTTGAAGTGGTCAAGGGCAGCGCCTATGGCACGTTCTCAAGGGATTTCGTTAATTTCGTCATCAATGACCCGGTGGCCAAAGATTTTCTGGAGTGGAGTCGGACAGTGTCCAGTCCTGACGAGTATTTCTGGGCCACTCTTCACCACAGTAAGACCGTTGAGATTCCAGGAGGATTTAAAGGTGAGATGAAAATTTGGTATGGCGTGGGGGACGGGCTGAGATCTTTACAGTTGTGTTGATAAGATGGCATTAGTCGGAGCCATGTAACAAAACTTTGTCTTTTGGGATGTCAGAGGGAGAGGGGGTAATAAGATGACCATCCACCACCATCCAGCCTGTCACCATACAACCTAAAACAGTTCAATCTATTACTGACCCCTTTAATACAGACCCACCTATCATTGACCCACTTTTCAATGAGCCACGTATCGCTGATCCATCTATCACCATGAGACCAGCCCTTTCCAATGTCACATCTACACCAGCCATTACCCTGGCCATTAATTATTTATGTGTTTATTTTATGTTTTCTCGTGGATGTATTTACCGCCCATGTAGCCCCTTTAAAAGTTGTGTTCAACCCTGGTCGATATAACGATCTTTACTAATTGTTTCACGTTTCTTCTATTGGTATTAATGGTATACAAGTGGGTGCTGTAGTCCTGGCCAAATAGACGAGATAAGATTTGATTGTATAGGAATCATCATCAAGGGCGTACCCAGATTTTCGTCCGGGGGGGGGGGTCGCAAACATGCGTGAAGGATTTCATGTTAGATACCTACAATACATGGTGCTATGACTTCAAATCTTGATGAGAATGTTTCCTCAATAATTCTGTACCTATCAATTATTGAGGGCGTTGATTAAACGTCTCGTTATTTTTGCCTCGTTTTGAAAAAAAGATTTTTTTTTCAGTCCGTATAGTGACCAAAAAATTAAATTTTCAATCCATTAATAATTAACCTTGTAAAAGTTTCTAAAATAATTTTTTATTAAAAATACAAGTACTCGATCATTTATTTCTTATTCTTGTTAATAATGAAATCTGCAGGCGCAAGCGTTGAGGAATTTGAATTACGTATATTATGGTACAGAACTGATAAGACGGAAGACCACAATGCTTGAAGTTTATTTTAGAACATCATTGATGTAAATCCTTCTTGCCTTTTTGTTAACAAACATCTGTAAAACAATGTCCTCGTTAACATTGAAAGCGAAGTTAATATGCATCAATGCACGCTCGGTAATTCTTTCTTGTCCCATTGAACATCTCATGTAATTGTGCAAACGTCAGAGTGTACTGAAACGTCGCTCACGCGCACAGGAATCGCACTAGCGATTTCCAGTGTAAGCAATAAATATTCGGATACATCGATTCAGTGCAATGTTTTATGGCTTCCGTGCAATTTTTTGCTAGCTTTGACTCTTCCCATAGGATCAACCTCAATTTCCACCCGCTGAACTCTTTGGGCAGCACCTCTGTGCTCTTATAAATCCACATCGCTTTCCTGATCTTCATACTTACAATTGTTAACAGCCAGAGAACCGCATATCTAGCTCAGCAATGATGTGCTCCAGAAATGGTTTTTTTAAGTTCTGCAGATAGTGTTGCATTGACGCTCATTGCTTCAGTAGATTAGCCGCTTAACAATGCTATGCCTTTAAGCTTCAGCTCCTATAGATTGAGCCGTAATAACGACAACTGTGTACGGCCTTGATCAGCTAGTTATACACACATTATACAGCTAGTGCTCGATTTATGACCAATGTTTCCTCTAAGGTTTATTAGTTGGTCAGTGTGCACCGTTGATCAGATAATTGCGCGGCAAGTACTCACATTTATCTTATCTTATATGTTACAGACGCTCCTTCTGTACAGAAGATTATTTGGTAGTAAGGTCGAGTGCGCTTCGTGTACAGAAATGTGAAGAGATGTTATAAGAAATATTTAAGTTAAATTGTGCCATAAAAATTCTTTTATTATTGTTATAAATCATATTTTTCTAGATAAAACTATTAACAATAGACTCATTGCATATTTATACAATTGAGACAGAAATAAAGCTTAAATCCAATATGGCTAGTTAAAGTGATTGTAAAGTCTAATAGTCGTAAATTGCATAGGTCGTGATTCGAGAACCAGTTGTAAAATTACAAAATTCATCTGTAATGTTAATTAAAATTTAGAATATATCTGGAAACATGCATTGACCATGAAACACTGTCTTTATATTTCAATCAGTTTAAACTTTAACCGTTAAAGTTAAAGGATATTTAAATGCACAAACCATATTATCAGCACATCTCATTTCTATTAGAACTCGTGCTTTTTGTCTACACTAACTAACCATACTACCATATCTACTGTCTATTCTAACTAGCTATGGTTCCATAACAACCAGTGGCGTCACTAGGGTTGGTGTCACCCGGGGCGGTAGCTAATGGTGTCACCCCTCACGACTTAACCCATAGAACTGCTCCGAGTTTTCATGTGCAAAATAACGGGAATATACAGAATTTTACATTTGGTGTCACCCCTCTGATGGTGTCACCCGTGGCGGCCCGCTAGTGACGCCACTGATAACAACTACAGCCGGACCTCAGTTAGTCAATCTTCCCTAAGTCGAAAACCTTCCTAAATCGAATTAATTGTCAGTTCCCAACCAAATGCCCGAAGACCAACGTATTTTAGATCTTCCTAACTTTTTTGGCTTCCAACGTCAGTTTGTCGAATTTTACAAGGTGTTTGATTTATTATTCTGGGGCGACATTTCAGACCTAATTTTTCGTAGAGCCACGTAAACGGAACAGTGGAGGAGTAAAGTGTGTGTGGGGGGGAGGTGTCTTCTCTCACGGGCTACTCAGTGGTGTCGGTATGTCAAGCCCAAGTTGGTTTCCTGCATATGAAACATCAGAAACCGCCTCTCTTTCCTGCAAAATCTTCTCTCCGACATGTTTGTCCCCCACCCCTTTTCATATTTTGTTTATTCCGTAAGTCAATATTTTTCAGGTCCTTTTGAGCTCGACTAAGGGAGGTCCGGCTGTATATAATTCTCTGTCATCTGAACGCAAGTTTAAACTGGTCTGCATGACTCTAGCAATTTTGCATTTTTCCTCCCACAGGCCCAGCGGACAAAAAGCCATGGCTGTCTACGTTCGCCTCCTGGGGTGGTAGAGACCCCTGCGCCACACTGCACACTCGTTCCGTCTGCATATTCAGCCCCGAGGATCTGCCGATGTTGGCAGAGAGGAAAGAGCTGTTCGCCAACAAGTTTTACATTACACATCACCCCGCCGCCCTCCACTGCTTGGATGAAATGCTCTTCAACTTGACCTATTTCAACATATCACGTGACTTGTCCTTTTACCAAAATCTACCATTCGCGTTAACAGTGCCAAAGACGTAGTAAAGACGACATTGTAAGGTCTTAGTTCAACTCTCTTAGGACCAACGCAAGACGTAGTAAAGACGACATTGTAAGGCCTTAGATCAACTCTCTTAGGACCAACGCAAGACGCAGTAAAGACGACATTGTAAGGTCTTAGATCAACTCTCTTACAACCAACGCAAGACGTTGTAAAGACGACATTGTAAGGTCTTAGATCAACTCTCTTAGGACCAACGCAAGACGTTGTAAAGACGACATTGTAAGGTCTTAGATCAACTCTCTTAGGACCAACGCAAGACGTAGTAAAGACGACATTGTAAGGTCTTAGATCAACTCTCTTAGGACCAACACAAGACGTAGTAAATACGACATTGTAAGGTCTTAGATCAACTCTCTTAGAACATACGCAAGACGTAGTAAAGACGACATTGTAAGGTCTTAGATCATCTCTCTTAGGACCAACACAAGACGTAGTAAAGACGACATCGTAAGGTCTTAGATCAACTCTCTTAGGACCAACGCAAGACGTGTAAAGACGACATTGTAAGGTCCCAGTTCAACTCTACTTGCTTGACCATCAACCGATTCGACTGAGCGGTCCACTGCCATCACTTGCCATCCCCCCCACACCAAATTGTTGACGTAGCTCAGGAATTCCCTGATACGTTTTCATGAACAATTGTACTAGTCATTGTGACCAAATGGCCATCAGTTAACTTATGTCTTGTAGATCATAGATCTTCATCTCGTTGTATGTACAGAACGTATCCAACTCACTGCCTCTTTATTTATCTTTCATTTATTTTTACATTAATTAAGTCATCTATACATGGCTGAAATATCAATCCGACATTTTTTTTTATCCGTAGATAATTAGCATCAACCTCATTATATTTTGTCACTGTCATCCTCATTATCATCCTCATTGTCATATTGGCTTGATCATCCCCTTTGTCATCAAAAACTCAATGTTACCGTTGACTTCAATGGCAACTCATAAATTTGTATCTATGTGGTGTTACCATTTTCATGTTTTTTGTTGTGTCATCAGATCTCTGTAACATGATTGGGCTACAGTTTAAGACCCCCTTGGTTTAAGAAGTGACGTCACAGCCATGTAGCTAGATCGTAATTGACCATACAAAATAAAAGCGGCCGAATCTCTGTTCAGGGTTCATGTTTGGACTTAACATGTCTGTTGTATATTTTGGTGTGCTGTTTTTTTTCCCTTAAATTAAGTTGGGCGATTTTAAAGGAAACCCTTAAGGTTTTTTTGGAAATACTTCTCCCAATTTTGAATTTTATGTTTAAAAAAGTAAAACCTTGTTGTGGACATATCTCTTATTTTTAATTTACTTTGGTTTATATTTTATTTTTATACTTGCAATATTAGATTAAATATTTTTTAAAACTATATAATTTTTATCGCTCAACTGAAACAAAATTATTTACTTGAATCCATCATTAATTGCAGACTTTTGTCTCGCTATTCAAGCTAATTTTGAACAATGTCCAAAACCCCATCCTTTGTTGGTACATCAGGTGTTTAGCCAACGGCAGGTTTTCTATCTACGCCCACTAGGACTCCAGCTTATTGTTGAAGTTCAGTGATTTGTCAACCTAACGCAGACACCTTAACAATTCACGTTGGGAGTTGTAAATTGTGATGGAAAGGTAAACCAAAGGTTCTATAAAACAAACAAGTCACTGAAAGTGATAGACGGATGAAATCATAGAAATCTCAGGCTAGAATTTTAAAGTCGATTTCACTCAGATGACTGTGAAGTCATTTGCTGCTGTTGTATTATTTATATTAAAACATTATATGTAAGGGATATAAAGACATTATGATCAGAGTATTAAGAAACGGGAGAAGACAAGAGTGTATTAATTTTACAGCTGTGTGATTGGACCAAGCGCTTTCAGTCGTGGATTGTGTACAATGTTAGGTTTAAGTTTGTAGGAACTCTGCCAGGTAGTGAGTTTTGGGTAATGCGAAAGACGATGGAGATCACAGACTGATATTATATATATCTATTTCATCGATTCCATATGAAAAAACACACATCTAACCGTTATTTAATACTTATAAGAAACATTACATAACCATAATTACAGTTCTAAGGGGAAAACTACACTTTTCAGAAAATATTTTTAGAAAATATATTTACTATATTGTAATTTTTTTAAAATGAACAATAAGAACATATTTCAAAGTCATCACAACAAACTGTTGCAGTAGATCTATACCTAGTTAGCTAAAAATTATATGCAATGTTTGGTTGACTAATTTTTAAAATTAATTATCTGGAAACTCATATTCATACGCCTTTTTACAAAAAAAAACCACCTTTGAATGTATGAAAAGAACACCAGCTATTTAGTGTAGTCATCGGTTATTGTGAGGGGTGTGTGTCAAAACGGCAATATTCCTGCCATCTATCACCATAATAAAATCTGATGTACATATAAACAAACAAATGACAAAAATACACATCTATGAAATCGATCATGTTGGTTTTTTGTTTTTTATTCAAAACTTCCAAGTCTCCTTTAGCCCTGGCCACAGTTCATCAAAAAAAAAAAACAAAATAACACGACATCTGATGCCATACTTGAGACACGTTGTGACAACGCTATTTTTTGTGAGATAGTTGATGTCAAACGTTGTGACAACGATCTTTTTTGTGAGATAGTTGATGTAAAACTCAAGTGAGTTTAATCATTCTTGGCCTTCACACTGGCAAATTTCCAGATTCTTTTATACGATTAAAGGTGAAATAAACTCGCTTCATGAATACCTGGTCTTTGCTATTTATTTACAATTTACAAGGAAACAACGATTTCGGAGCGTTTATAAAGTATAATGTAATTTTTTTTTATGACTCAAGTACATTCAAAAAGTGAGCTTTCAGTTTCAGGCGCTCTGCTAACAAAGATGTCGTGGTCACCAATTGCCGAATGTCAGATTTTTGTAGTAATCTGTGTGTCTAAACTTCCCGGCAAACGTTTGGTTGTAGAGTAACTCGTCCATGCAGTGCAGAGCTACCGGGTGGGGTCTGAGGTAAAACTTGTTGGCGAACAGCTCTGGTCTCTGCGCCAAGCCCTGAAGGTCCTCTGGGCTGAAGATGCAAATGTCTCTCACAAAGTCTGTAGCACAAGTTCCGGACCATGGCCAGATGGCGTAAGACGTCAGGAAGGGGAGGTCATCAGGTCTACCTGAAACGAGAAAATACTAGATAGTTACCCGATTATCACATGTTATTTCTGAGATTAAGATGGTTATATTTTCGACGTATTGTCCTGACATGTGCTATCATTATTCGGTGTTTGTTGGCGGAAATGTGTGCAAAGCTTGTTTGATGAAGGTTACAAATAGAAGTTGTTTTTAACATATCGTTTGTATTATTATTCTTTCGGTAGTAGAAAAAGTAGAGTTGATGTTGTAATCGAAATTTGGAACATCTTATCACAATAGTTCAAGTTTGAAAAATAACCATCACTTTCTAAATGAATTGCACGGACATGCTGATCGGATCGGTCTAGCCACGCAGATTTTGTAAGTCGGAGTTGCAAGCATCACACTTGCACCTCCATTTCCACCCCTGTTAATGCGGTTTGCCTCGGAAAAAGTGGACCTAATTGGCACACCTCTCATATATTCATTTCAGAAGTCAGCAAGCAGTTTGTGTGGAGCAAAATTTGATGACATGCCTGCTTTTTGAAAAACAAAACAATTTAAAAGATATTAACCTTCATCTCATTAGTATGTCAATAAAACATAAAGAACATGGACTTGTAGTTATTTAAAAAATTGTATTTTAATTTTTTTTCCGTTTAAACATAAAATTTAAAATTCTACCCAAGCTTAAAACAATTCCCAGATGTTTTCCATAAACTAATCCTCGGTGACGTTGAGTTCAAGTCTTCTCATTGGGGAGAGAAACTTAACGTGTGTTAACAATCGCACGCAATCATGTATTTATTTTATGCAAGATATTTTGCATTACTGAAGAAAGTTCATTAGACCTGGTCTGTGGGATTGAACTCTCTTGGTGTAAAAAGGGGGCGGGTGGGGTGGGGGTGGTCATCGATGGTTAGACTGAACTCCAGCAAACACGTGGGTGTCAACAACAACAAATGGCTACAATACATTTATATAGAGATAAACTAAAAGTGCATTAATTTAATTACGGTACATTCGATCGATCTGAAATTTTGAGACAATGCATTGTTAGGTGACATGCCTACGTGCAAAATTTCAGCTCGATAGCAATATGGGAAGTGGGTAATTTTTTACTTTTGTTTTTTTCGCCGGACGAATGAAGAGACGACGTCGAAATTAATATAAAGAATTTCAAGTAAGTCATTGTGTATTTTTCACGACGTTTTGGTTTCCTCACGTCAGTCTCATAGTCACCGACCTTCTCGCTCAGTGATAAGTCACTTAAGTTTAAGTCACAGCTGGCGTGCACTGAAGAATGGATAACATTGCAGCCCGCATACATGAAAAATTCCCTTATCTGAGCATGATATCAGGGAAAGGAAGGGTTAAAAAAATCATGTTAAGCCTGGTCCCTTTTTGGACTCAGGACGTGTTAGCGCATTTTCGTATTATGTATCAGTACTTATGTTAGATATCAGCATTATGTAGTTATCAGTAATTGTGTTTAGATTTTAGACATATTTTTATGAATTTTTAGGAACTCTTGTGTGTTGGTGGTGGTAGGAACTCTTGTGTGTTGGCGGTGGTAGGAACTCTTGTGTGTTGGTGGTGGTAGGAATTCTTGTGTGTTGGAGGTGGTAGGAACTCTTGTGATATACATCATGGGTCTAGGACTTTCATACTTCCAGGAGCTCTACTGCCACTACAAGAGGTCGGATCGAGTAACTGAGTGTTGATGCACAAATGGCAGGTCAGGACATACAAAAAACATATATACATCATGGGTCTAGGACTTATGGATGCTGAGATCTAGGGTGATGACAGACGGACAGACGGACAAAACGGATACAATAGCGCATTTCGACTTCTCGAAAATGCGCTAAAAAAGGTGGTGCTTCAAAAGTTTGGTGTTAAAGTCGGATGTAGTAGCCGCCGTTTTTTCCAACAATACGATATCGTAGATACGTCATCTCATCTAACACAGGTTCACTGAGCAGGTTACCATGGTGTGGTTTTTATGTGTGGTTAAAACGTGTTCGTAGATACGTCATCTCATCTAACACAGGGTCACTGAGCAGGTTACCATGGTGTGGTTTTTATATGTGGATAAAACGTGTTCGTAGATACGTCATCTCATCTAACACAGGTTCACTGAGCAAGTTACCATGGTGTGGTTTTTTATGGGTAGATAAAACGTGTTCGTAGATACGTCATCTCATCTAACACAGGGTTACTGAGCAAGTTACCATGGTGTGGTTTTTATGTGTGGATAAAACGTGTTCGTAGATACGTCATCTCATCTAACACAGGGTCACTGAGCAAGTTACCATGGTGTGGTTTTTATGTGTGGATAAAACGTGTTCGTAGATACATCATCTCATCTAACACAGGGTCACTGAGCAGGTTACCATGGTGTGGTTTTTTATGGGTAGATAAAACGTTTTCAGCTAAGAGATTGTTATAATATACAACTAGGTTTGTTCTTTGACAATTTTTTTTACTAAGTCTAGACCTGAGTGATTTTAAGGGCGCTTTGAACTAGACGCATGAATGAACGTACTCTCTCCCCCTCCCCCCCAC
>MUZC01000252.1:5173-24717 GCA_002072015.1 Radix auricularia
GTAACCAAAAGTCTACAAACATGATGGTAGATGTCAGGTGGTGTAACCAAATGTCTACAAACATGATGGTAAATGTCAGGTGGTGTAACCAAAGGTCTACAAACATGATGGTAGATGTCAGGTGGTATAACCAAATGTCTACAAACATGATGGTAGATGTCAGGTGGTGTAACCAAATGTCTACAAACATGATGGTAGATTTCAGGTTAAGTAACCAAATGTCTACAAACATGATGGTAAATGTCAGGTGGTGTAACCAAATGTCTACAAACATGATGGTAGATGTCAGGTGGTGTAACCAAATGTCTACAAACATGATGGTAGATGTCAGGTGGTGTAACCAAATGTCTACAAACATGATGATAGATGTCAGGTGGTGTAACCAAAAGTCTACAAACATGATGGTAGATGTTAGGTCAAGTAACCAAATGTCTACAAACATGATGGTAAATGTCAGGTGGTGTAACCAAATGTCTACAAACATGATGGTAGATGTTAGGTCAAGTAACCAAATGTCTACAAACATGATGGTAGATGTCAGGTGGTGTAACCAAATGTCCACAAACATGATGGTAGATGTCAGGTGGTGTAACCAAAAGTCTACAAACATGATGGTAGATGTCAGGTGGTGTAACCAAAAGTCTACAAACATGATGGTAGATGTTAGTTCAAGTAACCAAAAGTCTACAAACATGATGGTAGACGTCAGGTGGTGTAACCAAAAGTCTACAAACATGATGGTAGCTGTCAGGTGGTGTAACCAAAAGTCTACAAACATGATGGTAGCTGTCAGGTGGTGTAACCAAAAGTCTACAAACATGATGGTAGATGTTAGGTCAAGTAACCAAAAGTCTACAAACATGATGGTAGATGTCAGGTGGTGTAACCAAATGTCTACAAACATGATAAAATCTTTAACAAAAAATAAAAATATTTTGTAACGACTGTGATCCTGACTTTCATGACTGAGTTAGATTCAACTATACATCACCTGATGTGGCCATGATGTTGTACATCAGATGTCGCCATGATGTTGTACATCAGATGTGGCCATGATGTTGTACATCAGATGTGGCCATGATGTTGTACATCAGATGTGGCCATGATGTTGTACATCATCAGATGTGGCCATGATGTTGTACATCAACAGATGTGGTCATGATGTTGTACATCAACTGATGTGGCCATGATGTTGTACATCATCAGATGTGGCCATGATGTTGTACATCATCAGATGTGGCCATGATGTTGTACATCAGATGTGGCCATGATGTTGTACATCATCAGATGTTGCCATGATGTTGTACATCATCAGATGTTGCCATGATGTTGTACATCATCAGATGTGGCCATGATGTTGTACATCATCAGATGTTGCCATGATGTTGTAAATCATCAGATGTAACCATGATGTTGTACATCATAAGATGTGGCCATGATGTTGTACATCATCATATGTGGCCATGATATTGTACATCAACTGATGTGGCCATGATGTTGTACATCAGATGTGGCCATGATGTTGTACATCAGATGTGGCCATGATGTTGTACATCAGATGTGGCCATGATGTTGTACATCAACTGATGATGCCATGATGTTGTACATCAACTGATGTGGCCATGATGTTGTACATCATCAGTTGTGGCCATGATCTTGTACATCATCAGATGTGGCCATGATGTTATGCATGTCAACAAAGTCCCCATCATATTCTGTTGAAGCCAGATGGCCTGGTTTAGTTCACAAGTTAGCAGCTGTTAAATCTTCCCTTGCCTTGACAATCTGTCCTTCTGTTGATAGAAACATTCATGAATTCTATCAGTTCAGAGTAACACTGAGACTGCATGCAGAATAAAATATATTTTTAAAAAAAATAAAAAATCATGCTATCAGAGAGAATTTAAAACAGACAAAGAGAGAATAAAAATATTTGAAAATTAATTTTTGACACCAAGAAAGACTATGGACATATGGAGTAGTGCAGACGTGACCTTGAAATGAACACTGAAAAAATTAACATATGCTATTATATTGATATGTATGTTTGTAGGTTGTTTGATATGTCTGTTTGTAGGTTGTTTGATATGTCTGTTTGTATGTTGGTTGATATGTCTGTTTGTAGGTTGGTTGATATGTCTGTTTGTAGGTTGGTTGATATGTCTGTTTGTAGGTTGGTTGATATGTCTGTTTGTATGTTG
Organism: Radix auricularia; assembly: GCA_002072015.1. Classification (NCBI taxonomy): domain Eukaryota; kingdom Metazoa; phylum Mollusca; class Gastropoda; family Lymnaeidae; genus Radix; species Radix auricularia. The sequence goes on from MUZC01000252.1 coordinate 7,375, forward strand.
GTTGATATGACTGTTTGTAGGTTGGTTGATATGTCTGTTTGTAGGTTGTCTGATATGTCTGTTTGTAGGTTGAGTGATAGGTCTGTTTGTAGGTTGGTTGAAATGTCTGTTTGTATGTTGGTTGATATGTCTGTTTGTAGGTTGGTTGATATGTCTGTTTGTAGGTTGGTTGATATGTCTGTTTGTAGGTTGGTTGATATGTCTGTTTGTATGTTGGTTGATATGTCTGTTTGTAGGTTGGTTGATATGTCTGTTTGTAGGTTGTCTGATATGTCTGTTTGTAGGTTGTCTGATATATCTGTTTGTAGGTTGGTTGATATGTCTGTTTGTATGTTGAGTGATAGGTCTGTTTATAGGTTGGTTGATATGTCTGTTTGTATGTTGGTTGATATATCTGTTTGCAGGTTGGTTGATAGGTCTGTTTGTAGGTTGGTTGATAGGTCTGTTTGTAGGTTGGTTGATAGGTCTGTTTGTATGTTGAGTTATCTGTCTGTTTGTAGGTTGGTTGATAGGTCTGTTTGTAGGTTGTTTGATATGTCTGTTTATAGGTTGAGTTATATGTCTGTTTGTAGGTTGGTTGATATGTCTGTAGGTTGAGTGATAGGTCTGTTTGTAGGTTGGTTGATATGTCTGTTTGTATGTTGTTTGATATGTCTGTTTGTAGGTTGGTTGATAGGTCTGTTTGTAGGTTGGTTGATATGTCTGTAGGTTGAGTGATAGGTCTGTTTGTAGGTTGGTTGATAGGTCTGTTTGTAGGTTGAGTTATATGTCTGTTTGTAGGTTGGTTGATAGGTCTGTTTGTAGGTTGGTTGATAGGTCTGTTTGTATGTTGAGTTATCTGTCTGTTTGTAGGTTGGTTGATAGGTCTGTTTGTAGGTTGGTTGATATGTCTGTAGGTTGAGTTATATGTCTGTTTGTAGGTTGGTTGATATGTCTGTTTGTAGATTGAGTTATATGTCTGTTTGTAGGTTGGTTGATAGGTCTGTTTGTAGGTTGGTTGATAGGTCTGTTTGTAGGTTGAGTTATATGTCTGTTTGTAGGTTGGTTAATATGTCTGTTTGTAGGTTGGTTGATAGGTCTGTTTTTAGGTTGGTTGATATGTCTGTTTGTAGGTTGATATGTCTGTTTGTAGGTTGATATGTCTGTTTGTAGGTTGGTTGATAGGTCTGCTGCCGAGAAGAACCCAGTATTATTGTCTGGACATGATTGAGTTGTTCCTTACCAATCCTCCAATCTTCTTGGCCCTCGTTGGTGGCAACACAGACTTGGACTCCTTGATGGTTCGAATTCTCTCTTCTGCTTCTTTGATCCTGAATTATAGACCAACAAAATATTGAGATAAACAACAACAACAATGAGATTGGAAATGTGTTGATTCATGACAACTGATGAAACAACTATACAGATTTTATTTATTAGATTAAAATAGAAAACTAATGAAAGAGAATTATGGCTACAATTAATATAACTAATGATATAGATTTATAGCTATAATGAAAAGAACTAATGAAAGAGAATTATAGCTATAATTAATAATTAATATAACTAATGAAATAGAATTATAGCTATAATTAATATAACTAATGAAAGAGAATTCATAAAGGCTTTTAAATTGAATGAACTCTTAAAGCCCCAGAAGGTTTTCAATAAACTTCCGCCTTATTCCTGTAAGGATTTCCCATATTCCGATTAACTGGTTATGAAATTTATAAAATTGAGTAAAATGCATATACAGTGGAACCCACTTACCTCGAGCTCGCTTAGGTCGACCACCCCATTAAGTCGACGGTTTTTATTGGAACCGCCAAATTCTCTCTTTGTCTTAGTATTTTCTCGTCGTTTAATTCGATTTTTTTAAGTCGCCGAAACCTCATAACACGAGCACAAAAAAGGTCAAATTTGCCACTTAACATCGGTTAAGTCGATCCACATGACCAATCGCAAGCTTTTGAAAATGTTTCACCAGTGTCTGCTGGTGACGTCACAGCCCACTTGCTTTTTGCTCTGTGTTGTTTTTGGTACCATGGCAATGCGATCAGCTTGCTATGTGTGCTGGTGACGTTTTCGACACAGCCCTCTTGCGCTGAGACATGTGTTGCTAACTTAAATCGCCAGTTTCAGAGATGTGTTGGAGAAAATTAAAAGTTTTTATCGATAATCGACGTTGGTTTTTATTTTAAATTTGTAAATTTCTGCTGTCAGTTGGTGCACATATACCTTCTGTTGTTAGCAAACATGTATGTACAATTTTATAGCATGCCGATAGCTTCATCAAACAAATAACGGCAATGCTGTTGTGTTAAAAAAAACTTCAAAAACACGTGCATGAACATTATCATTTATTAACGTTAGTGATGGGACGATACCAAAATCAAAGGCTGCTTACTGTAAGCAAGGCTCCCCAGATTTTAAAATATATAATATAACAGACTACAGACAGTTTACTCTCAATCTCCCAAACCATTGTTGTTGGTTAGTCCTATTAGCATCAAGTTACCGAAGGAATTGTAAGCTGAGGGGATCGTATGGAATAATAAAATGTACCATGTGCAGTGTCCAAACTTGTTGTCATTGGCAACCATTCATCCTTCAACCTCATTTTGACTATTACATGTACTGTACTACTGCTTTGTTCTCATTTTTTCATTCATAAGAAGTGGCCGTGTGCAAAAGCCATTTAACTATTGGTTAGAATTAGTTAAAATATGTCAAAGTTGAAGGTTCAAAAGTTCAAAAGGTGTACCTAATTTTTTTGTGAACGTTTATATAAGATGATAGTTCTCTTTGAAGTCTTTGTCATGAGTCATATATAGGTCACGATAGACCATTCCGAGTCCAGAAGAGAATGGTTCGGGGACAATGAGGGGATGTGTAGGCTACTTATTTGTGTAGCTTGTAAGGAAAATCAAGCAAGTCGCTTCGAAGGCACAGTATCGCTCAATCTGGGAATCACCGCAAAACGGCGTTATATTTAAACTTAAACGTCTTTAAAAACGAATGGTCTTAACAACCTTAAGAAAGCGTGAAGAAATAGGGTCCCGACATTCCGATACGATTCTGATTAATCGTCCCATCACTAATTAACGCACATCACGTACATATAGAAATTTCAAGCGCATGTTAATATTTTGCCGCCATATTGGTTTTCGCTTTAACTCGATCATCGGTTATGTCGATGCCATTTTTCATTCCCCGACGCCGTCGACTTAAGCGGTTTCGACTGTATATTATTAAAGTCATACTGACTTCATCTTTTAGGATAAGAATAGTTATTTTACATATCCAAAAGTCCATCTTGAGTTTAATACTATTTTTACCTGTAGTTTAGCACTATTATTTTATAATAAAGTATAGTAAAATCACATCTTCAAAACAAACAAATTAAGACTACCAAAAACTTCGCAAATAGAGCGATAACACTAGCGCAGACAACAGCCGCCATTGCCTGAAGTCAATTACATCATCTTTCGTGCACTGAAGAGTTTCTATTTTCTGTGATTTTGTTTATATAGAGTTCTATTGATGTGCGCATTACAGCGTTTTGGCTATAGAGACAAGATGCGGATTACCGTGCTTTAGGGCTTTAAGAGTTAATATCCCTCAAAGTAGACCTTTCCTTACAGTTGGACTAAAATCTCAGAAGTAGAGCAAAAATCATAATAATTGGACCAAGTTACCCACTCTTTGTCTGTCAACATAATCCACCCGGATTACAAACAACTGCTTAGAGACAAACATCTGCTTACAGACAAACAACTTCTTACAGACAAACAACTGCTTAAAGACAAACAACTGCTTAAAGACAAACAACTTCTTACAGACAAACAACTGCTTACAGACAAACAACTTCTTACAGACAAACAACTGCTTAAAGACAAACAACTTCTTACAGACAAAAAACTGCTTAAAGACAAACAACTTCTTACAGACAAACAACTTCTTAAGGACAAACAACTTCTTACAGACAAACAACTGCTTACAGACAAACAACTTCTTACAGACAAACAACTGCTTAAAGACAAACAACTTCTTAAGGACAAACAACTTCTTACAGACAAACAACTGCTTACAGACAAACAACTTCTTACAGACAAACAACTTCTTACAGTCAAACAACTGCTTACAGACAAACAACTTCTTACAGTCAAACAACTTCTTACAGTCAAACAACTTCTTAAAGACAAACAACTGTTTACAGACAAACAACTGCTTACAGACAAACTACTTCTTACAGACAAACAACTTCTTACAGACAAACAACTGCTTACAGACAAACAACTTCTTACAGACAAACAACTGCTTACAGACAAACAACTTCTTACAGACAAACAACTTCTTAAAGACAAACTACTGCTTACAGACAAACAACTAATAACTGCAGTAGGATAAATTGACAGCTTCCACATCAAACCTATCATGACCTACTGACCTAATTTTCATTATGCTCTGTTGCTCCTTCTTCCAGATGTCTTTGAAGTCTGAGCAGAAAGACAACCACAGTGAGAAGAAATGTTCTGGTGTGACAACTTTTTCATTTTGCTTTGGCTTAACGTAGAAAAATGTACAGGTCTTGTTGAATCTGGGAAATCAGCCAAAAAAAAAAACAAGGGAAAAAGATAATAAATGCTACAAGTTTAGGAAAAACTAGAATATCTTAAACAATAGCACATGACCTCTGACACACACCCCCCCACAACTGTGGCACTTTAACACAAAGGGTCAGGAGGCAAAGTCATAGAATTAATCCAGCCGGCTATTCTTTGATGTCTTCCTGGCATTCAGTGGGTGGCTAAAAATGCTGGCATTCAATGGGTGGCTAAAAATGCTGGCATTCAATGGGTGGCTAAAAATGCTGGCATTCAATGGGTGGCTAAAAATGCTATCTTTCAATGGGTGGCTAAAAATGCTATCTTTCAATGGGTGGCTAAAAATGCTCTCTTTCAATGGGTGGCTAAAATGCTCTCTTTCAATGGATGGCTAAAAATGCTCTCTTTCAATGGGTGGCTAAAAATGCCCTCTTTCAATGGGTGGCTAAAAATGCCCTCTTTCAATGGGTGGCTAAAAATGCCCTCTTTCAATGGGTGGCTAAAATGCTGGCATTCAATGGGTGGCTAAAATGCTCTCTTTCAATGGGTGGCTAAAATGCTCTCTTTCAATGGGTGGCTAAAATGCCCTCTTTCAATGGGTGGCTAAAATGCTCTCTTTCAATGGGTGGCTAAAAATGCTCTCTTTCAATGGGTGGCTAAAAATGCTCTCTTTCAATGGGTGGCTAAAAATGCTGGCATTGACTGGATGTAAACTTAAATCTAACTTGTACTTTGAACTTAGTAACCACCAACTCTCTGAAGAAAAGCTTCTAATGGACAAGAAGATTTTCCCAAGTTTTCAGTTTAAAATCAAGTCTTATGGATTTCAGATTACAAGTTCCACTTGTTCTTCAAGAAAAGTCTGCCACATCTCAAACGCAGAATTATTTTCACTTACAATTTTTTACAATCTTCCAAATTTTCTTCTTGTTCTTTGAGTTCTTGTTTTCCTGAGGATGAGACATTAATTGTATCAATAGACTGTATATGTACAGTAATGATGCTGGCACTCTAATTGTATCAATAGACTGTTTATGTACAGTTATGATGCTGACACTCTAATTGTATCAATAGAAAGTTTATGTACAGTAATGATGCTGGCACTCTTTAATTGTATCAATAGACTGTTTATGTACAGTAATGATGATTAACACACTCTAATTGTATTAATAGATAAGACTGTTTATGTACAGTAATGATGCTGACACTCTAATTGTATCAACAGTTACACATAAAATATATTACGGATCCTACTAGCATGATACCTTCATGTTACATTTTTAGATTTGCAGCATTTCAATTTTGCAATTGTTTTGGTTTTTTTGCATATAAAATCTACTGAAAACGTTTTTTTTTTTGTTGTTTTTTTTTAAAAAAGCATTTAAAATACTTTGTGTTGAAGCATTATACATGAAACATAAAATTCAATATATTTCTATAACTTATTGACAATTTATAGAACTACAAGTTGAATTATATAACCATTAAATATATTTCATTAAATAAGTGACTAATTAACATTCAAAAATATTTTGTAAAATATTATTATCAACTGATAGAATGAGACAGACATTCCCATTGGTTACAGTGTAGTTATATCAACTGATAGAACATTTAAAAAGGCAGACATTCCCATTGGTTACAGTGTAGTTATATCAACTGACAGAATGAGACAGACATTCCCATTGGTTACAGTGTAGTTATATCAACTCAACTGACAGAATGAGACAGACATTCCCATTGGTTACAGTGTAGTTATATCAACTGACAGAATGAGACAGACATTCTCATTGGTTACAGTGTAGTTATATCAACTGACAGAATGAGACAGACATTCTCATTGGTTACTGTGTAGTTATATCAACTGACAGAATGAGACAGACATTCTCATTGGTTACTGTGTAGTTTTAACAACTGACAGAAATACCTTTTTGGAAGAATCCTATCATGACTGTTTTAAAAGGCTCCAGACTGTCAGAATTGGATGACAGGAAGATATTGTTGGCTTTACTTTCAGCACCTACATCAGAAACAACAACCAAAAACTATCATCTCAAACTAGGGGAAAAATATAATCAGGAACATTCTTTTGACTTTTTAAAAACACTTCTGAATTAAAATAGAACAGTTTAAAAATATATATATAAAGATATGTTTCCAAATGGAGACCTCAAGAGAAGAAACGTGAGACATTTTTAAAATTATTTCAGATATCTGACAGAGGATCAAAAATAGAATCTCTGAAAAAGATTTTGTGTAAAAATTTTGTCTCTGACCAAATCTATCCAAATCTATTTAGTTAATTTATAAGAAATCTGTATAGTTTTGAACTTTAAAACTGGAATATCTCAAAACTACAAAAAATGTGACATAGCCATTTCTTCCCTTGAGCTCTTCAAATGTCAAACTGTAAATAAGAAAATACCATAAATGAAATGGTTCTGAATAGGAAACATCATAGTTAGTGACACAACTGAAAATCTTCTTTACCTTTGTTATCATTTAAATACATTTCATCAAGTTGGGCTAAGAGAAATTACTTCAAACTATGTGAATGGCTAATTTTGAATAATAACTAACTATTTGAATGGCTAATTATTGAATAATAACTATTTGAATGGCTAATTTTGAATAATAACTATGTGAATGGCTAATTTTGAATAATAACTATGTGAATGGCTAATTTTGAATAATAACTATTTAAGAGACTCTCAAGCTACTTTCAAAATCTTTGTGGATTTTCTTGAGTTCCTTCTCTGTGTCCTCAAAGCTGACCAGCCCCGCCTGCTGGATATCACTGGGATCAGGAAGAGGCAGTTTGGCCCGGTCAGTGCCCATGACGTCAGCGTCGTAACGGGTGACGTATCGCATCACTACAAACTGTAACAGGCTGGTGCGATTATCCTAGGACAAACAGGGGATGATTTTATCAGGAGATCAAGCAAACAGAAACACACAATACTCGCAGTTTATTCAATTTAACAGTTTTAAAAACATTTTAAGACATGCTGTTATTCTAACAGATTACAAAATAAATAGTTTCACATCTTCTGCCATCTTATAAACATAAATTTAAAATATTATAAGAAAAGATCATTAGCATATCATTTTGCCACCATTATTTGTTTTACAGTGACCTCCCTTTAATATATAAATTTTATGTATGGAGAATGGACTAATCCAAGAGTATGGGATTCTTGCACCACATGGGATGAATGTTTGTTTGCGCTGACCACCTAGTCGTTTTGCCGCAACACCCACTCTCTCCTTTTCTATATCAGCTCACACCATTCTCATCCTAATTTGCTTTCATTGACTCTTTGGATTTCACCACAGCTAAGTTTTTAGTTTTTATTTCTTTATACTCGTTTTATTTGTGTATTGTTTATTCATTGAGGAAGGCTATTTGCTGAAACGTTCCCTGTTTTGTATAGTCCTTTCGGGCCAACTCATACCCTGTTTACCGGTTTTCCATTTACTAATTAATAAGCCTGATTGCCGTCTCACTCCAATTTTGTAAACTATTTCAACAAGGATGTGTATAACAATGGCTTCATGTAATAGCTACTTTAATTTTAGCTACCTTGTTGGGCTGACCCAGCATTTTCCTGTCAGAGTAATCAAGGAAAAGATAACCCTACATTCTTGCTGAAATAAACAATGAAAACTTCTTAATTTTCCTTTGATATTATCTGTTACAGACACACCACCATTAGGGGTGTGCCGGAATCCGGTCCAGAATCCGGTTCTGCCGGATTTTGCACTACCCGGTGAAATTCGGTTCCGCCGGATTTACATGTATCCGGAACAACTGGAGTCCGGATTTCAGAATTTGCCAGATTTTGTGACTCACCGGATCATAATCTGAAATAAAAGTAATTCTCTTTCCCCAATTCCATACGATCACAATACATCAATCGATTGTTTCGAGCATTGAGCTTGTTTAATGTTTAATATTCCGAACATACCAGAGGCTAGAGTCAGCACAGCTAATAGTGGCCAATCGGCCCAATCCCATACATGATAGTGCGGTGATGAGTAATTATTATTCGTGACGTCATCTTAACCACAATCACCAATGACGTAACAGAAATAATAAGCAACTATACTGCCCAAGCACCTGGCAGCCAGCCCGCCACCTTACCAAGCACGGCAGATGACCATCAAATTGCGTCAAGCCAGCAGGCCTGTGCTGACCTAGCCTATCTATGAATACTTTTAGGGACATTGCGCCATCTCTGATTGGCTGGTCGGTTACCACTTGGTTACCTAACGCTCTTTGGCGCGGCCCGCGGCGCTCAGCTGTTACAAAATATTTCGCCACATTGAATGCTTGAAATTGAAGTGGAGTTTATACTAAGGTTGTTAAGACCCCTCGTTTTTTAGGACCGGCTAACAGTGATGGTTAATTGTCTTTTTTAATATTTTATTTTGAGGACTCGTAGTTCACCGGTCTAAATATGAGAACCGGTTCAATCGCTCGTTAAAGTTAGCAAGGCATTTTTCATTAGTTTCAAAAACCAACGCCTCGCCCCGTCCGTTGTGACGTCATGTTTACCTCTCTTGTGTGTGATGCCGGTCAGCTCAGTCAAATCGCGCTTTAAAATTAATAATAAAATTATAAAGCTACGAGTAAACAATGATGATAAAATGGAATTTATTTTTAAAAAAACATTATTTTTTTATCGCCAACTCGCCAGAATAATTGAATTTTGCGGCGCACACGTTTCCCCTCCCCGTTTTTTCTGTTCAAATAAGGTTTGAGCCACACTCGCCGTACTATTAATGTGGTAATCAAATGCTTTTTACTAGCAGGAAAAGTGTCACTAAAAGACCGAACTCAAATTTGTGGGCCGATTAATCATCCGGTATCTTTGCTACATCTTTCAAATACCTATCGTAATATAGGTACATGCACTTCACTAAGCGGCATGCGCCCATAAGTTTTTTGAATGCCTGAAACAGACTATAAACCGGTGATCAGAAAATGCAGATAGGTCACGGGGTCATATGCTTTTATAGCTTTCTTTGTCTTTATGAGACACAGACTATAATTAATATAAATAGAAACAGCCAAAATCCGGAATCCGGAATAATCCGGATCCGACGGATTTCGCATAAGAAAATCCGGATCCGGTTGAAAAAAACGGATCCGGCACACCCCTAACCACTATACAGAAGATTATTGCATCCCACGCTTATTTTATGTCCTTGAGTTTAGGTAATATTTGAAAACTACTCACCTTTCCCTTGACCTCTTTGAGTCTAGGTAATATTTGAAAACTACTCACCTTTCCCTTGACATCCTTGAGTTTAGGTAATATTTCCAGGTCAAAGCCGTCAGCCTGTCCCCTGGTTCTGCTACCTGAAATAAACAAGAAATTTTTTCGTGACTAATCTGGCTTGCTAAGAAATTTGATTTTTTTATTACCCTTTATTACCCAAACAGCCATATGGCCCCTGGAGGCTAACCTCAATGACAAACTCTTTGGTGGACTGAACCAATTGACAGCAACACACAACGCAGTTCATCACAGATACAGGGCTTGTGGTCTAAATCCTCCTTCAAAAGATTTTGAGAACGCAGGAGAAGAATTCCTCTTTGTAATTTTAAAATCTAGAACATATTTGACTTAATATTTTAGATCCGATTCAACAATTGGACCTTGCTCTGCCATCAATGACTTTTTTTTTGAGAGGTCAGACACAACAGATAATTTTTTTTTCAAGCCAATAAGTCTAATGCATATTGCATTTACCTGATATTAGGGCTGGTTCTGATTTTAAAAAAATTTGTTCGATTAATCGGGAAAAAATGTAATCAATTAATTTCTATTAATTATATTTTTATAACGCATATATAGATCCTGTTTAGTTGCGATTCACTATTTTGCGAAATCGGTTAAGTCACGGTAATTACATGGCTCCCAAATTTTTTGATGTAACACACCAAATTCGTTCTGCTATGCGAGAAATTGGGAATAAAAACCTTTTTTGTTTACGTATGCATGTATAAATAAATAATAATAATAAGAGGGAAAAGCATGTAAGTTACAAAAAAATATTTTTTTAAATAAATTGGAAAAAAAAATTGTGAAATATTTCTTTAAATTTTAATTAATTAAATTTAATATAATACATTAAATGTTTAAAACAATTTATCGATCATTAATTTCTGCAGCCCTACCCGATATGTACAATACTAATTATTGCTCTTATAGTATATTATTTCTTTGCCTTTTACAAGCAGACAGCACTGCACCCTATGATCAAACTCTCATTTTCTCCCATTTATGAGCACCTCTTCTCCCATTTAATAGCACCTTTTCTCCCATTTAATAGCACCTTTACTCCCTTTTATAGCACCTTTTCTCCCATTTAATAGCACCTTTACTCCCATTTAACAGCACCTTTTCTCCCATTTAATAGCACCTTTACTCCCATTTAATAGCACCTTTACTCCCATTTAACAGCACCTTTTCTCCCATTTAACAGCACCTTTTCTCCCATTTAATAGCACCTTTTCTCCCATTTAATAGCACCTTTACTCCCATTTAATAGCACCTTTACTCCCATTTGTCTGTCACATACATTTTAAAACATGACATCTTGTAGTGTGCACATAAATAACATTATTTTAGCTTACCTCCATTCATGTAGTTTCCGCAGGCAAGAATCAAACCAAATATTCTCTTGACTCCCACAAAAGTAGAAAGTGACTGATGGGGATAAAAGGTTTAAAATTAAAACCGGCTGTAAATAAATTTTGAATAAAAATAAATGCACAAATAATTTCATGAAATATTTCCTACCATCATTTCCTAAAATAAGCTAATTTAACAGCTTTTTATTCTTATAGTTTTATTTGTGAACTCAGCATCATTAACTTTAATCTGTTTTGTTCTCAACTATTTTTATTTGTGAAATCAGCATCATTAACTTTAACCTGTTTTGTTCTCAACTATTTTTTAGGGCTGTTATCGATTAAATTAAAATTAATCGTTAACCTTTGAAAAATTACTGAATAATTAATCGATAACTTTGATTAAAGATAAAAATAAGATGTATGACGTCATTAAACTGAAAATTTCAGGGGAAGTAACAAAAACATGCAATTGTCATATTTTGATATAATGTCAATGAATTTAATTTATTTTTATTGTTAATTCAGTAAAAACAATGTTTAATTTTTCCTTATAAAAAAGCTTATTTTAAAGTTCACACTTTAAACTCTTTTCTTTTTTTTTTTAAATGGAGAAGTTTGTACGTAAAGAAGCAAACCGTTTTTAATTATTTATTAATAAAGTGATGACGCTTATTTATCGATTTTAAAAAATTTTAATCGATAAAATTTTTTAACGATTAATCGAGAAATTAATCGATAATTTCCGCAGGCCCACTATTTTTATTTGTGAACTCAGAATCATTAACTGTTATCTCGTACTAAGGTTTCTAAGCATAACACTGGTAACGTTATAACGTAACTACGGCCTCTAAACCCCAGGAACCAAATAGATTAACTGAGCTCACCTCACAGGTCATTTTCAAGTTGTTGAGTTTGTTGTCTATAGAAGTCATACTCTCTTGGAAGGATGATTGGAAGATAAAACAAAATATTCTGTCACTAACAAACGGAATTTGATCTAGATCATAGAGGAATCTGGAACGAAGATCAGATACAGAAAGTTAACTTGGTTGTTGAGTTTGTTGTCTATAGAAGTCATACTCTCTTGGAAGGATGATTGGAAGATAAAACAAAATATTCTATCACTAACAAACGGAATTTGATCTAGATCATAGAGGAATCTGAAACGAAGATCAGATACAGAAAGTTACTTTGGTTGTTGACATCGTAGAATAATTACAGGTACTGCAAAACAATCAAATGTCAAATACAGTAACAATAGACGTTCTTACGAATTACGGACACTTTGACCCCAGACAATTCGACCCAGGACCCTGGACGGTTCGACCATGCCAGTTAGACCACAGGACGTTTCGACCCCACTCGGCTGGACCACGGATGATTCAACCCCGGACGAATTATGTTTATACCAAAAATAAATTTGAAAAGGATTTCTAAAACAAAAAAATTTGATGGTGTAGATACAAAGGAGTCAAAATGTCGGGGGTCGAAATGTCCGGGTCAAAACACCCTGTGATCAAAATGTCCTGTGGTCTAACTGTCCGTCGTCGAATCACCCGGGGTCGAATTGTCCATGGTTGAACCGACCGGGGTCGAATAGTCCGTGGTTGAACCGACCGGGGTCGAAACGTCCTGGGGTCGAAAAACATCCTGTGGTCGCATCATCCTGGGTCAAAGTGTCCAACCACCATGTTATTTATAGGAATGGTTGTCAACAGAAGAAACACAGAGATTTAAGAGTTCAGGCTTAAGATTTTAAAAAAACATTTTTAACAGGACTTAAAAGAAGCCTTTGATAGCTATTCTATAAAGAAAAACAATATAAAGCAATTTTATTTAAAAAACAAAACAAACTCAGTAATTACATTAGGCGGATAACTTAAAATAATTATATAAAGAAAGACCTTTCACCTCACGCATGTCAAACGAAAAGTTTTAATTTAATAAATTTTGATAAAAGTGAACACAGAAGAGACACATGAGGCATGCAACCCACAGTTTAGCCACCATTGGTAGAGACATAGCAGCCACATTTGACTGGCACCCGGGCACAGTTTTACTTATTTGGTAATTGCATGGCAAGGGGTACCCGGGTTCCTGTTGACAGACACAGGTCAGGCTGGTGTATATATGATATATGACACATTAAAGATCTTTTAAATGATGTGTCATCACTTGCACATGGAGGGTGCAGTTTTTTTTCATGACAACTAAATTCAGAAATGCCAAATTCATGGCAATGTGGTAAGTGTTGTATCTGTAATGCCTGGGGTTAAATGCCAAGTATTGTCAAACATTCATTGTACTCATAAATTATATGTTAAGGAATTAGTTTTGTTATCCTGAATGTCTCCCTGCATTTGTTTTTTAAATTTACCATAATTTACATAAACCAAGGGGAAATAACTCTGTATGTGCTCTAAAGGAATTTAGTAATTACATCTGTACTTATACAACAACAAATTAAACAACCCATAAAAACTAAGTTTTGACTATAAATCCCTTATATATGAGACAGAACTAAAAGTATTGATTATATTCAAAATAATATGCTACTCCTGAAAAATATTTACAGGAGGTTTTTACCCATCGTTGGACTGATCTCAGCAAACACGTGAATGTCTACAACAGACAGCCACCACACATTTATATAGCGATAAACTAAAAGTGCATTAATTTAATTACGGTACATTCGATCGATCTGAAATTTTGCTACAATGCATTGTTGGTTGACACGAGACTATGTGCAAAATTTCAGCTGGACATCATGACGGGAAGTGGGTCTTTTTTTTACTTTTATTTTTCCGCCGTACACGGACAGACCAAGAGACGATGGCGAAGTTAATATAAGGGATTTAAAAATAGACACATATTTAGTGATTTCCCCGACTAAAGATTTTGAGCAGTGTATCAAATTTGTTGCCAAACTAAATGTTTGAATGAAGTGACTCACTGTTCGGGTTTATCTAAGGGCACGTCTGGCTGCTTTTCTAACTGCTTTCTTATCAGTTTCATTTCCTCCTCATCTGGTCTCTGAAATATTTTGTTTTTTTAAACACAAGATCAACATTTTCATTGCAGCTGAATTAATTCATTGATCACTTGTGAATCCAGTCATTTGTAACAATTTATTTCATTGACATTCATGTTGTAGTGTAAATGTGTGCACAGTTGTGAATACAAAAATACTAACGTAAAACTCTGATGTCACCAGTGCCACAGTGAAATTATATGACAGAAAGGACACAAAAGTGCGAACACAAAGAAAGTACGCAAAACACCATAAAGTATTAGGAAAAGAAATACAGTGTCAACACAAAGAAAGTAGGCACAACACCAAAAAGTATTAGGAAAAGAAATAAAGTGGTGCGTCCAACACAATAATGGCTTACAACTTGACACAGAATGTTCACAATGACCCAGAACTTCAATGTATTGATGCTTGCTGCATCGTTTGCATACAACAACAAACACAAATTGTAAGTAGACTTAAGACAGGCGCCATAGAAAGTATGAGGACATGAAACAAGGCTGGAAGCAAAGAACTCACATTGTCGTAGATGGCTCTGAACTTCTCAGCATCTAAAACGGATGTGTCCAAGTTGAGAATGGCTGAAATAATTTGTAACATGAGCTCAGCTGGAGGATGCGACGCTTGCCGTATACACATGTTCTAAAGCCGTATTTGTTAAATGCAAAATCTAGGGTAAAAGGTTTGATGGGGGGGGGGGGGGGGGTCGGTTTACGAGTGGGTGCTGGGTGATTTCTGCATGCACATTGAATATCTGTGTTATTTTTTGTAGATCATCAATAAAAATCCCTCTGGCGAATGCTATCAAAATGACATCCATCTTCTCTGTTATTCAAATCCATTTTTTCTTCAACCTAAACAAAAGTTAATCAGAATGACAGATTTAGCTTGTAGCTTTAAAATAATGTGTATCCTTTTGTTTACAATGTCCTATTATTTTTTTTTTTGGGGCTCGGCTTACGAGCGGGTTACACACTTTTTATAGTATTCTCTTCCAAAAGAGTGGGGGGTTGACTTATGAACCAACGGGCTATAGAACAAGTGTATACGGTAAAAAAAAAATATATGTTTAAAATTAGGGCTTGGAACTAAATGTGGAATATACAAAACAGCATGTCAGAAATACAATTGTTCAAAATGTAAAAATCATATGGTTGATGTTAACCAATAAAAATTAAGTGAAGAACTGTACATAAAGAGGTCCTTATATTATCCTAAGAAATACACTTAAAACACAATTTTTTATACATCCAATTTTAAAATTATTCCTTGGGGCAAAGGCGAAATTAAGTTTCACAAATAACGAGTGATAATTTACCGTAATAATACAAACACTAAGGATTATAAAAGAATATAAATTACAATAACATTTAAAATCACGGTACATTCAAACCCTCTTCAATGTAAGAAAATAATTATTAAATAAAGGCATGTGCCTACCATCTTCACTATTAAATCAAAGCATATGCCTACCATCTTCACTATTAAATCAAGGTATATGCCTACCATCTTCACTATTTAATCAAGGCATACCATCTTCACTATTAAATCAAGGCCTACCATTTTCACTATTAAATAAAGGCATATGCCTACCATCTTCACTATTAAATCAAGGCATATGCCTACCATCTTCACTATTAAATCAAGGCATATGCCTACCATCTTCACTATTAAATCAAGGCCTACCATCTTCACTATTAAATCAAGGAATATGCCTACCATCTTCACTATTAAATCAAGGCATATGCCTACCATCTTCACTATTAAATCAAGGCCTACCATCTTCACTATTAAATCAATGCCTACCATCTTCACTATTAAATCAAGGCCTACCATCTTCACTATTAAATCAAGGCATGTGCCTACCATCTTCACAATTAATGTAAGGCATGTGCCTACCATCTTCACTATTAAAGCAAGGCATATGCCTACCATCTTCACTATTAAATCAAGGCCTACCATCTTCACTATTAAATCAATGCCTCCCATCTTCACTATTAAATCAATGCCTACAATCTTCACTATTAAATCAAAGCCTACAATCTTCACTATTAAATCAAGGCATATGCCTACCATCTTCACTATTAATCAATGCCTACCATCTTCACTATTAAATCAATGCCTACCATCTTCACTATTAAATCAATGCCTACAATCTTCACTATTAAATCAAGGCATGTGCCTACCATCTTCACAATTAATGTAAGGCATGTGCCTACCATCTTCACTATTAAATCAATGCCTACCATCTTCACTATTAAATCAATGCCTACCATCTTCACTATTAAATCAATGCCTACTATCTTCACAATTAATGTAAGGCATGTGCCTACCATCTTCACAATTAATGTAAGGCATGTGCCTACCATCTTCACTATTAAATCAAGGCATATGCCTACCATCTTCACTATTAAATCAATGCCTACCATCTTCACTATTAAATCAATGCCTACCATCTTCACTATTAAATCAAAGCCTACCATCTTCACTATTAAATCAATGCCTACCATCTTCACTATTAATCAAGGCCTACCATCTTCACTATTAAATCAAGGCCTACCATCTTCACTATTAAATCAAGGCCTACCATCTTCACTATTAAATCAAGGCCTACCATCTTCACTATTAAATCAAGGCCTACCAACTTCACTATTAAATCAAGGCCTACCATCTTCACTATTAAATCAAGGCCTACCATCTTCAATGTCAGAAAACTCCATCCTGAGACTAGACAGCAGGATGCCAACTGCTTGAGATCTTTTAGGGGGGATAACTTTGGCAGGCTGAAAATAGAAGACAAGCTATCATCAGTTAAGGTTCTTGGGTTACTTGAAACAACATCTTCATCAGTCATTGCAAGATAGCCTCCTTACCATTACTGGTGACTGATACTGTTAAATAGAGTAACATCAGGACTGTTACATACAGTAACATCAGGACTGTCACATGCAGTAACATCAGGACTGTTACATACAGTAACATCAGGACTGTTACATACAGTAACATCAGGACTTTGGAAGATAAAACAAAATATTCTGTCACTAACAAACGGAATTTGATCTAGATCATAGAGGAATCTG
>MUZC01000252.1:25696-36534 GCA_002072015.1 Radix auricularia
TAACATCAGGACTGTTACATACAGTAACATCAGGACTGTTACATACAGTAACATCAGGACTGTTACATACAGTAACATCAGGACTGTTACATACAGTAACATCAGGACTGTTACATACAGTAACATCAGGACTGTTACATACAGTAACATCAGGACTGTTACATACAGTAACATCAGGACTGTTACATACAGTAACAACAGGACTGTTACATACAGTAACATCAGGACTGTTACATACAGTAACATCAGGACTGTTACATACAGTAACATCAGGACTGTTACATACAGTAACATCAGGACTGTCACATACAGTTACAGTTATTAAGACAGATCTGGTGACACTCCGAAAACAGAACCAAAAACTTCCCTGACCTGAATGACTTTTGGCTTGTTTTTGTTAGTGTTGGTTTTCTTTTTGGACTCCACGGGGACTTTGGCAAACAGCTCCTCGAAGTGTTCAACGTTGATTGGTTCTTCTTGAATCTCCTCCCAGAAGAGCTCCTTTTCTTCCGAGCTGAAATATTGAGAATACTAGTCACCACATCCGTCAACAAAGGTTTTTAAAAACATTTGTAAACGTTTCTATACAGTAAAAAGGCCAACTACCAAGGCCTTCAAGACTGCATTAAAGACACATGTCTTGAAACATTAAAGATGTCATCTCTTCAGACATTAAAGATATCATCTCTTCAAACTCTAAAGATGTCATCTCTTCAAACATTAAAGATGTCATCTCTTCAAACATTAAAGACACATGTCTTGAAACATTAAAGATGTCATCTCTTCAGACATTAAAGATATCATCTCTTCAAACATTAAAGATGTCATCTCTTCAAACTTTAAAGATGTCATCTCTTCAAACATTAAAGATGTCATCTCTTCAAACATTAAAGATGGCATCTCTTCAAACATTAAAGATGTCATCTCTTCAAACTTTAAAGATGTCATCTCTTCAAACATTAAAGATGTCATCTCTTAAACATTAAAGACACATGTCTTCAAACATTAAAGATGTCATCTCTTCAAACATTAAAGATGTCATCTCTTCAAACATTAAAGATGTCATCTCTTCAAACTTTAAAGATGTCATCTCTTCAAACATTAAAGATGTCATCTCTTAAAACATTAAAGACACATGTCTTCAAACATTAAAGATGTCATGTCTTCAAACATTAAAGATGTCATCTCTTCAAACATTAAAGATGTCATCTCTTAAAACATTAAAGATGTCATCTCTTCAAACATTAAACACACATGTCTTCAAACATTAAAGACACATTTCTTCAAACATTAAAGACACATTTCTTCAAACATTAAAGATGTCATCTCTTCAAACATTAAAGATGTCATCTCTTAAAACATTAAAGACACATGTCTTCAAACATTCAAGACACATGTCTTCAAACATTAAAGACACATTTCTTCAAACATTCAAGACACATTTCTTCAAACATTAAAGATG
Organism: Radix auricularia; assembly: GCA_002072015.1. NCBI lineage: Eukaryota > Metazoa > Mollusca > Gastropoda > Lymnaeidae > Radix > Radix auricularia. The sequence goes on from MUZC01000252.1 coordinate 27,159, forward strand.
TCATCTCTTCAAACATTAAAGATGTCATCTCTTAAAACATTCAAGACACATGTCTTCAAACATTAAAGATGTCATCTCTTCAAACATTAAACACACATGTCTTCAAACATTAAAGACACATTTCTTCAAACATTAAAGACACATGTCTTCAAACATTAAAGATGTCATCTCTTCAAACATTAAACACACATGTCTTCAAACATTAAACACACATGTCTTCAAACATTAAAGACACATTTCTTCAAACATTAAAGACACATGTCTTCAAACATTCAAGACACATGTCTTCAAACATTAAAGACACATTTCTTCAAACATTAAAGACACATGTCTTCAAACATTCAAGACACATTTCTTCAAACATTAAAGATGTCATCTCTTAAAACATTAAAGACACATGTCTTCAAACATTAAACACACATCACTTCAAACATTAAAGGGGCCTAGGGGTTTTACGAAAAGCACCAAGATAACTAAGGATCAAGATAAACGACAACCAATATGGCGGCAAAATATTAACATATGTTTGAAATTTCTTTATGTACATGATGTGCGTAAATATTTAATAAACGGGACTGTATATGCACGTGTTTTTGGAGGGTTTTTTTTACACAACAGTGTTGCCGTTGTTTGTTTGAAGAAGTGATCGGCATGCTATAAAAATAAACATACATGTTTGCTAACAACAATAAAAGGCATATGTGCACCAACTGTTCATCCGTTTGATCAGGACCGGTTAACCTTAACTTCTTTTGGTCGATATATTAGCTTATTACCCGGAGTTAACTTTTTGTTGTGTTACGGCAGAATACCAGAGCTAAGACGCGACCAACGGTGACATCAAAGCGTTTTATAAATAATAATAATCCGAAATATAAATAATATAAAAATACACGTCATTGCAGTTAGTCGAGTTCACTAGTGAACGATTTTTAATTTTAAAAAAGTATTGCATAGTAACAGAAGTAACACAGCGCAGAGAGCTGAACGCAAGCGGGCTGTGATTAACTTCCCCTTCTTGGTTCTAAAAAATTTAAGGGAAAATACGGACCGGACAGTAAAACGGGCTTGTCTTCCAACGATTGACTGGTCCGCAAAAACAAACTGACTTGACAACAATTGATAATCGAGATAACCAACTTTAAGTGATAAATTTGGCTATCTTTTGTACTCGAGTTCGGCAACATAAAAGAAGCGACATAACAGATGAGAAAATGCTCAGACAAAGAGAGAATTTGGTGGTTCCACTTCAAAAGCGTCGACATAAAGGGGTTGGCGAGATAACGGAGGTCGAGATAAGTGGGTTTGACTGTAGTTTGAAGATATTTAACAAATGACATGCATTACCTGGTCATTTAAAAAAATTTTCGTAGTTCAAATTTCTAAACCAGCCAAACTACTTTTTGTTTGTGTCTTTCTATTTCCCCCAGAGCAAGACATGAGTGTCAATTATAAAGAAAGGCTTGTCAAATGGGTAACTTAAATAGAGGATCAACGATCCATCGTGTTGAGTGAATCAGCGACAACTAATGCGGTGATAACAAATGCGGTGATAACTAATGAGGTGATAGCTAATGCGGTGATAACTAATGCGGTGATTACTAATGCGGTGATAACTAATGCGGTGATAACTAATGCGGTGATAACTAATGAGGTGATAACTGATGCCGTGATAACTAATGCGGTGATAACTAATGCGGTGATAACTAATGAGGTAAAAAGTTTTACTTTTCTTTTTTCTGTTTGATGGCCTGAACTTGAATCCTTTTCCAGAACAGAGGCTTCATGGGAGATTTTGGGCTTATGATAGGCTTGCTGGAGTCTGGAATAAATAAGATATGGGTGAGGCTTCATGGGAGATTTTAGGCTTATGATAGGCTTGCTGGAGTCTGGAATAAATAAGATATGGGTGAGGCTTCATGAGAGATTTTGGGCTTATGATAGGCTTGCTGGAGTCTGGAATAAATAAGATATGGGTGAGGCTTCATGGGAGATTTTGGGCTTTTGATAGGCTTGCTGGAGTCTGGAATAAATAAGATATGGGTGAGGCTTCATGGGAGATTTTGGGCTTATGATAGGCTTGCTGGAGTCTGGAATAAATAAGATATGGGTGAGGCTTCATAAGAGATTTTGGGCTTATGATAGGCTTGCTGGAGTCTGGAATAAATAAGATATGGGTGAGGCTTCATGGGAGATTGGGGCTTATGATAGGCTTGCTGGAGTCTGGAATAAATAAGATATGGGTGAGGCTTCATGGGAGATTTGGGGCTTATGATAGACTTCATGGGAGATTTGGGGCTTATGATAGGCTTGCTGGAGTCTGCAATAAATAAAATATGGGTGAGACTCCAATCAGGCTTATAGATAAATAGATAAATGTTATTCAAACAGGGTATGTATGGGCCTGACAAGAAGTTACAGAAAAAAATCTGGAATAAGTGGCACAATGAACAAATACATGAATGTATACTAGCTTACATAAATACTTGAAAAAATGTTCTGTCCTTGCATGTAGAATCAGAAATGTGGGACTATCTTAAATCTGGGGGGGGTATTTCTAAAACTTGTTTTAACAAATTTCGGGACCCCTCCAATTGTTTTCACAGGAGGTGTTTGAATAATCTAATGTTATTAGTCTAACGTGGCAAGATCTAAAGGTCTCACAAAGACTATAAAGCGAGGCACAGTCCAAGGAGGAGGAAAAAGAGGCAGACAAAAGAAGAGAGGGGAAGACGACATTAAAGAGTGGACCGACTTGTCATTCATCGACTCCCAAAAGGCAGCACAGGACAGAGACGAATGGCATGAGATAGTGAACAGTTGACAACGGTGCCCCAATGACTCCCAAAAGGCAGCACAGGACAGAGACGAATGGCGTGAGATAGTGAAAAGTTGATGACGGTGCCCCAACGACTCCCAAAAGGCAGCACAGGACAGAGACGAATGGCATGAGATAGTGAACAGTTGACGACGGTACCCCAATGACTCCCAAAAGGCAGCACAGGACAGAGACGAATGGCTTGAGATAGTGAACAGTTGACGACGGTGCCCCAATGACTTCCAAAAGGCAGCACAGGACAGAGACGAATGGCTTGAGATAGTGAACAGTTGACGACGGTGCCCCAACAAACCACCGACGGGTTAAGGGATAGTCTATGTCTAATGTTATTAATTTTAGAAAACACATTGATGCATGTGTAATTTAAACCTAAGGTAAAACAAAATTCTGAGCTGAGAAGCCCATTTCAACAAGTCAAATTAAGTAACATGACTGACCTTTTCTTTGTGCTAGTCCTGGGCCACCGGGTGGGGGTGGGGGTGGCGGGGGNGGCCCCCTGTTGAGAAAGGGGGTGGAGGCGGGGGAGGGGGTGGCCCGCCGACAGCATGCGGTGGTGGGGGCGGGCAGGGAGGTGGGGGAGGGGGCCCTGCGCCTGGCGGAGGTGGAACAATGGGAGGGGCTTCACTTGAGAACGAGTCCTGTGACATGGAGTAGGTGGAGAGGTTGGACTCGGTCTCAGAGATGTCGTGAAGGCTCCTGGACCTGGCTTGGCTCGGGGTGCCGGTCACGGCTATCAGGAGGTCAGATGGGCCGTTCTGCTGCTCGAAGCCCGCTTCTTTGCTGGCTGCCACCGCTGCCTGAAGGGCTTCCTGTGCGGTAGACAAATAATTGTTTCATATCATCACAATCACTTAACTTTTCTTAAGAGCAGCAGAGGATTCTTAGGCCAAAGTTAATGAATTAAAGCAGATTGACTTGATGATTGGTAACACAGACTGACTTGATGATTGGTAACACAGATTGACTTGATGATTGGTAACACAGACTGACTTGATGATTGGTAACACAGACTGACTTGATGATTGGTAACACAGATTGACTTGATGATTGGTAACACAGATTGACTAGATGATTGGTAACACAGATTGACTTGATGATTGGTAACACAGATTGACTTGATGATTGGTAACACAGATTGACTTGATGATTGGTAACAGATTGACTTGATGATTGGTAACACAGATTGACTTGATGATTGGTAACACAGATTGACTTGATGATTGGTAACACAGGTTGACTTGACGATTGGTAACACAGATTGACGTAATGATTGGTAACAGAGATTAACTTGATGCAAGTATTTCAAGTAGAGTGATAAGAACTTACTTACCAATTGCACTACAGTGAATTTTAACAGTTATAAATTAAGACATAGACACCAAATTCTAGGCCATATGTATGTACAATAGTATGTACACTGACCTCTATGACTTGGCATATACCAAACAATTTCCATTGAGCCATCTGAAGTAATTAACTGACCAATATGATGTAATGGACCGACCTTTATGACTTAAGAATAAGAATTAATTGACTGCCTCTTAAGAGGTAATAGACCAGCCATTAATGACATCACTTGACTGACCCATAAGATGTAAATAGACCAGCCATTAATGACATCGCTTGACCGACCCATAAGATGTAAATAGACCAGCCATTAATGTCATCAATTGACTGACCCATAAGATGTAAATAGACCAGCCATTAATGTCATCAATTGACTGACCCATAAGATGTAAATAGACCAGCCATTAATGACATCAATTGACCGACCCATAAGATGTAAATAGACCAGCCATTAATGACATCGCTTGACCGACCCATAAGATGTAAATAGACCAGCCATTAATGTCATCAATTGACTGACCCACAAGAGGTAATAGACTAGCCATTAATGACATCACTTGACTGACCCACAAGAGGTAATAGACTAGCCATTAATGACATCACTTGACTGACCCACAAGAGGTAATAGACTAGCCATTAATATCATCAATTGAACGACCCATAAGATGTAAATAGACTAGCCATTTATGCCATCAATTGACTGACCCATAAGATGTAATAGACCAGCCATTAATGCCATCCATTGACTGACCCATAAGAGGTAATAGACTAGCCATTAATGACATCACTTGACTGACCCACAAGAGGTAATAGACCAGCCATTATCCTAGCTGATATCCTTTTAAATGACCCATTTCATTTAGCACCCAGGCCATTGACGGCAACTCTTAAAACCAGTGCGGGGTGGGGACCAACCTGGGTCATTTTATCAATGCCGGCCAACGTCCTGCTCTTCCTGACCTCCTCCTGCAGGGCAAGTATCTGCTGGCTGAGTCTCTCAATCTGACTGACGTAGCCCTCCCGTATCCTCCCCATCTCTTCCTCATGGCTCCTCTGAAAATATAAAAACATCTCATATAACTATTATGCTGTGTTCTCCCTTTTTCCTATATCCTGTGTCCTTGTTTGTTTTTCTTTTCTTTTCATTTTTCATCACATAATATGTTTTAAGATAAATGTAAGTAATTATTTATGTTATTGTACTGATGAAAGCATGAGTCTACTATTATTAGTATTAGTTCACAAATGAAGCTTAAATTTATTGTCTTCTCACACAAATAGTTTGTGTAATTTGTTTTTTTTTATTAAAAAGTTTTATGCAGTCCCATTCTATTTGATATATTAATCTCCAGCATTAAACAGAAACTCATCTCCCCCACCACCCCCCCCCCTCACACAGTGACAAGACCATGCCAGACAGTCCCATCTGCTAACATTAACAACAGCTGCCAGGGACTGCAGCGAGCTTCCAGAGATAACAGTGGAGATGACAACACCTGAGAGATTTGTGTCAATTGCTCCTGCCATCCAACCCCCACTCCCTGTTCAGAATCTGTATTAATGTTCCCTTTAATTTTCACTGCTGCGCAGATATCTGACCTACGCCGTGTATTGGTTTAGAATAGCCGAGCAGCAAGTTTTGTAAAATATTTTTTTTTAATGGATGCTGTGTAACTTTGCACACTAGTTTTTTTCATTTTGCACACTGACCAACAAACTTCAGAGAGAACATTGGTCTTTAAGGTATGATGGTCACTGTCTCACACTCTCTGTCTTACTTTCTCAGTGTGGCCAAGTGCATGCTGCCTGCTTGTTTGGGTGTAGGCCTGTATGTGACCTATTATTTTATATTTGTTTAATCTCACTGTGTTGTTACTTTCATAAATTTGTATGTTTGTGTGTATGCGTATTTTATGTGTATGTTTATGTGTGTGTTTATGTGTATGTTTATGTTTAGAAGTATGTATATGTGTATGTGTATATGTGTATGTTTATGTGTATGTTTATGTGTATGTTTATGTGTGTGTTTATGTGTGTGTTTATGTTTATGTGTATATTTATGTGTATGTTTATGTGTATGGTTATGTGTATGTTTATGTGTATGTTTATGTGTATTTTTATGTGTGTGTTTATGTGTGTGTTTATGTTTATGTGTATAATTATGTGTATGTTTATGTGTATGTTTATGTTTATGTGTATAATTATGTGTATGTTTATGTTTATGTTTATGTGTATGTTTATGTGTATGTTTATGTGCATGTTTTTGTGTATGTTTGTGTATGTTTATGTGTATGTTTATGTGTATGTTTATGTGTATGTCTATGTGTATGTTTATGTTTATGTGTATGTTTATGTGTATGTCTATGTGTATGTTTATGTTTACGTGTATGTCTATGTGTATGTTTATGTTTATGTTTATGTGTATGTTTATGTTTATGTTTATGTGTATGTCTATGTTTATGTGTATGTTTATGTGTATGTTTATGTGTATGTTTATGTGTATGTTTATGTGTATGTTTATGTGTATTTTTATATGTGTATGTTTATGTGTATGTTTACGTGTATGTTTATGTGTATGTTTATGTGTATGTTTATGTGTATGTTTATGTGTATGTTTATGTGTATGTTTATGTGTATGTTTATGTGTATGTCTATGTGTATGTTTATGTGTATGTGTATGTCTATGTGATTGTTTATGTTTATGTGTATGTCTATGTGTATGTCTATGTGTATGTCTATGTGTATGTCTATGTGTATGTTTATGTTTATGTGTATGTCTATGTGTATGCTTATGTTTATGTGTATGTTTATGTGTATGTTTTGTGTATGTTTATGTGTATGTCTATGTGTATGTTTATGTTTATGTGTATGTTTATGTGTATGTCTATGTGTATGTTTATGTGTATTTCTATGTGTATGTTTATGTGTATGTTTATGTTTATGTGTATGTCTATGTGTATGTGTATGTTTATGTGTATGTGTATGTTTATGTGTATGTTTAAGTGTATGTTTATGTGTATGTTTATGTGTATGTTTATGTGTATGTTTATGTGTATGTTTATGTGTATGTTTATGTGTATGTTTATGTGTATGCTTATGTGTATGTTTATGTGTATGTTTATGTGTATGTTTATGTGTTTGTTATGTGTATGTTTATGTGTATGTTTATGTGTATGTGTATGCTTATGATTATGTTTATTAGTTTTATAAATATTCCATATTTTTCTAAGTATAACATGCTACAGACTATAAGATGCACCTGAATTACTAAGCAATTTTTAAAAAAACAACACTTTTTAATTTTGAACGGTGAGGCATGAAATGCACCTGAATTAGAGAAGCAATTTTTTTAAAGAAAATAGTTGCGTCTTATAGTCCGTGAAATACAGTATATGGTACTTGTAATTAAATTTATCACCACTTAAATCTCACAATATACCTGGTACATACGACAGGCTGACAATATACCTGGCTACATACGATAGGCTGACAATATACCTGGCTACATACGATAGGCTGACAATATACCTGGCTACATACGATAGGCTGACTGCTTCCTTTCGACAGTAAAGATCCCATCTCATAAAAGAATTACTAATGTCTCAAGATTCATATAAAAACAGCAACTTTAGTGCTTGAGTCATTGATGGAAACTTGCACGGACGAAATACCCATAATGCCACCACACAAGTCTCTAATTTACGGCAGCGTCCAACTCTGAATTCCAAGGCTCTAGCTTAGAACAAAAAGGACCTCACTCATGTGCTATCCGGCACGCTCTGAATCGTCTCACCACAAAATCTTGTCTCACATGTTTCACTTCAAGGAAGCAGCCTAACACTCTCCAGATGACCGAATTCAACACAAACAAAACTATTAAGACTAAAAGACTAAACCTAACACAGATGATATCAGATTGTCTGAAATTGATCTTTAAAACTTCCAAACTCTGATTGCACATTTCAAAACATGATTGCTCGATCGAATCCTACAGTTCCTAAACAATTGAAACAGCAGATGGTTCTTTATGGCTTGACCATTACAGGTGAACATAAATCTGTGGTGTTGTAAAGTGCACTAGATGAAGTGTCATGGCAGTGCAAGCACATGCCGATCAATACCAAAGGTCCATAGTCAATCAACATCTGTGTGAGCTCACTCGAAATCTGAGATCTCAGTTCTCTTAACAGTCTACCCCCAGAGATCAATATTGTGTGCTTACACCCGGGTTTGTCTGCTTACACCCTGGGTTCGTGTGCTTACATCTGGGTGTGTGTGCTTACACCATGGGTTTGTGTGCTTACATCTGGGTTTGTGTGCTTACATCTGGGTTTGTGTGCTTACATCTGGGTTTGTGTGCTTACATCTGGGTTTGTCTGCTTACATCTGGGTTTGTGTGCTTACACACTGGGTTTGTGTGCTTACATCTGGGTTTGTGTGCTTACATCTGGGTTTGTGTGCTTACACCCTGAGTTTGTGTGCTTACATCTGGGTTTGTGTGCTTACATCCTAGGTCTGTGTGCTTACATCTGACTATACCACACACCCCACACATATTCAATTTGTTGGGAATAGTTTTGATGAGAAGCTCAAGTAAATCTCAATTACATTGAGGACCGACTATCCCACACGTCCCGCACATGCAGGGGTTAGATGTCATAATGGCTTTGGGCTGTTGCTAGTAGTCAATTATTTCATGGGCGTCAAGAGCGAACATTGCTTGATCCCTAATCATTATGAGCTGTGTGTGTAACGGTTGGATGAGTAAATAGGTTGGTAGAAAGTGGAAGGTAGGTGGAAAGTGGAAGGTTGGTGAAAAGTGAAATGTTGGTGGAAATTAAAAGGTTGGTGGAAAGTAAAAGATTGGTGGAAAGTAAAGGGTTGGTGGAAAGTGGAATGTTGGTGGAAAGTAAAAGGTTGGTGGAAAGTAAAAGGTTGGTGGAAAGTAAAAGGTTGGTGGAAAGTAAAAGGTTGATGGAAAGTAAAAGGTTGGTGGAAAGTAAAAGGTTGGTGGAAAGTAAAAGGTTGATGGAAAATAAAAGGTTGGTGGAAAGTAAAAGATTGGTGGAAAGTAAAAGGTTGGTGGAAAGTAAAAGGTTGGTGGAAAGGAAAAGGTTGGTGGAAAATAAAAGATTGGTGGAAAGTAAAAGGTTAGTGGAAAGTAAAAGATTGGTGGAAAGTAACAGATTG
>MUZC01000252.1:58694-74443 GCA_002072015.1 Radix auricularia
TGTATTGAAATGATTGGACATTGTGATTACATGTATTGAAATTAGGGCTGTTATCGATTAAATTAATTTTAATCGTTAACTTTTGAAAAAATACCGATTAATTAATCGATAATTTTGTTAAAGCTAGAAATAAAGATGTATGACATCATTAAACTGAAAATTTCAAGTGAAGTAATAAAGACAGGCAATTCAGATCTTTATTGTGTTATTTTTAAAACCTAGTTAGCAATGAAAGTAAGTTAAATAACGTTTTAAAGTTTAGGCACTTGTATAAAAATTTCAAATTAATTTTAAAATATGAAAGTAATACAGCCATATAGGAATAGTTTGATGATTAACAAAAAGATAAAGATAATCTTTTTATTCCAAGTTGTTCAAAAGTTATGATTTTTCTTCTAAGACCTCATAATCATTTTTTGCACTTGGTTGTTTTCCTTCACATTTTGTGCCCTTTTATGGCATTTTTTAAAAATGCCTATAACCTAAATATTTAATTTAGAAGATATAACATTGTTAGGAGAAGTAGTTCAATATAATGTCAATGAATTTAAATTTTGTTATTGTTAAATAATTAAAAACAATGGGTTTTTTTTTATATCATTGTCCTTTTAAAAAGGGTTATTTTAAAGTTTACACCTGCTACATGTAGTTAACGGAAAAGATTGTACGTAAAAAGATATAAAAAAAATAATAATTATTATAAATTATTTATTAATAACTCGAAAAAATTTTTAACAATTTTTTAAAAAATTTTATCACTATTTTATCGATTAAAATAATTTTAATCGATAAAATAATTTACCGATTAAACTGAAATTAATCGGTAATTTCCGCAGCCCTAATTGAAATAATTGTATTATAAGTTGTACTGGAATACATGACGATTGGACATTGTGATTACATGTACTGAAATGATTGAACATTGTGATTACATGTATTGAAATGATTGGACATTGTGATTACATGTCCTGAAATGATTGGACATTGTGATTACATGTATTGAAATGATTGGACATTGTGATTACATGACCTAAATGCCAGGGGATAGCTGACTATCATGGGCCATGACCTAGATGCCAGGGGATAGCTGACTATCATGGGCCATGACCTAAATGCCAGGGGATAGCTGACTATCATGGGCCATGACCTAAATGCCAGGGGATAGCTGACTATCATGGACTGCGTTGTTACAAACAACTAAAACTTGATCTCTCTCTCTCACACACACACACATAAACACAAGTGTGTGTGGGAACCACATCCTCATTCAATGGTTTACTAAACTACTGCATGGCAACAAAGCGCAGCATCTGCTGTCCTTCAATTAATTTACCACAACAGCCCAGGTCACAGCTGCTCTCAGACATGATTGGTGTGTGTGTGTGGGGGGGGGTTAGGGGAGATAACACACATTGGTGACCAACAGGAAGAGGTTTCCCAAATGGATTTATCCTGTTGGTGACCAACAGGTGGAGTTATCCCAAATGGATTTATCCAGTTGGTGACCAACAGGTGGAGTTATCCCAAATGGATTTATCCGGTTGGTGACCAACAGGTGGAGTTATCCCAAATGGATTTATCCGATCCCAAATGGATTTATCCGGTTGGTGACCAACAGGTGGAGTTATCCCAAATGGATTTATCCGGCTGTTGACCATCTTCTCACGTCTCACGGAACCTGTCCAGCGATGTACAGTTCAAAATTAGTTCTTTAAATAGAACCAGTTTTTAAAAGTGTAACAACTTATAATGTAAAGCTTTTGTTTTTTGTTTCTCTAACCATTTCTTTTTCCTGCTTTCCTGTCTCCATCTAGAAGTACAAACCACGGTTGAAAAACACCCTTATGTGCTTGAGAAACACCCTTATGTACCTGCTGCATCTCTCTATAGCTGGACTAAGGGGCAAGACTTAACTGCAAAAACTCATTGTTGACATGAAGGTGATCCAAATATTCCCCAACTGATGGCTTTGTTCTATTCTTAGATTCAAATAACAGCATTTTGGGTAAGTGTGTTTCCCACGATCTTTGTAAAAGATAATTGTACATGACTCTATTTAAAGAATAACAGCATTTTGGGTAAGTGTGTTTCCCATGATCTTTGTAAAAGATGATTGCACATGACTCTATTTAAAGTAATTTATATTAATTGTGTAAAAAGAGACTAAATTTTTGTCTCCACAATCAAAGTACGTCTTTCTACATGAACGCCTCCATTGCAATGTGCTGAATGCCTGATTATGTCTTCACAGCAGAATCTTGCAGTACTAATAATAAACAACATCACTTCCTGTAGGACAATGTGTTTAAGTGCTATGTGATGAACAACATCACTTCCTGTAGGACAATGTGTTTAAGATACCATCAACATCACTTCCTGTAGGACACTGTGTTTAAGTGCTATGTGATGAACAACATCACTTCCTGTAGGACAATGTGTTTAAGTGACCATCAACAAAACTTCCTGTAGGACAATGTGTTTAAGATACCATCAACAAAACTTCCTGTAGGACAATGTGTTTAACTGACCATCAACATCACTTCCTGTAGGACAATGTGTTTAAGTGACCGTCAACATCACTTCCTGTAGGACAATGTGTTTAAGTGACCGTCAACATGAGCTCACCTTAAAGATACTCTCCTTGTGCCTCCTGTCCACCTCTGATAGGACGCCTGCACTCAAGAGGTGCGTACAAAACTGGGCCACAATAATCCTGAAGTCGTGCCGTGACAGGATGACGTGAAGATGGTGGGACTCGTTGAACTCTGAACTGAGCCAGTTGACGAGGGTCTCACCTGGAATGGCAGGGGAGGTAAGAAATATTTGATTATTTGCTCCCACCATCAATTGTTCTCACATCAACCAGGACATTGCCAAATGATTAGTCTTGAATACGACTCCATCTAAAAGATAAACAAAATAATAATGATGATAATTTGAGAACTCCTATAGCACAGCACACACGCAAGGTGCTGGGCTCACAGCATTTCGCATCAAGATAGAACCACAGATATTTATAAACACATTCAGTTTAAAATATTCTCATCTCAATTATAAAACACATACAATAACAAGATGGTGCACATAAGTACATGCAATGTTTATCAGTCTGAGAAATGTTTGTATATCTCAATTATAAAACACATACAATAACAAGATGGTGCACATAAGTACAAGCAATGTTTATCAGTCTGAGAAATGTTTGTTAACTTGGTTTAGTTGAGGGCATGTCCCAAGTTAAATTGACAATTTTAGGATGGAAAAGGCATCAACAAAGAATACTGAGATAGGTGGATGTTAGTTGTATTAGTTTTTTTTTTTTTGGGGGGGGGGGGGGTTTTGTTTTTTTTTATGTAGTCTTCATTTCAACAAAAAGTGAAGACCTCAAGGGAAGAAACTGCTATGTGACATTTAAAAAAAATTATTTGAGTTATCTTCTTTTCTGACAGAGGGTCAAAAACAGAATGTTCTGAATGAGGTTTTATGTTAAAACAACCTATCTGACCCTATGAAAAATTCAAATGTATTTGGTTAATAAATGATAAATCTGCATAGTTTTAAACTTTAAAACTTTGAACACCTCAAAACTTTAAAAAAAAATTTTAAAAAATCAAATAGATGTCTTTGGGTCTTGGAGTGGTTTTACTATAATTTCATCTCCCAGATAAAAGCTTTGAGCAATTATATCTATGCAAGTATATGTAAAGTATACAGTTGTTTATGAACACAGCACATAAAGTAAGTAATTATTGTACCCAGATGCCCCCCCCCTTTTGTCCAGCACAAAAATCAAAAAAGTTTTTACATTTTACATACATAGAAGAAAATCTGAAACATCCCTTTGAAATCATTTTTTTTTTCTCTTCATAACACATAAAAAAAGAAGAAAAAAAAAGAGAGTAAATAAAGAAAGAAAAAAAAACTCATAATAAAGGTATTCAGCTAATCTGATGTGAAACATAATTAGCTTTTTTTTTTATATATTGAAATTGGAGCAGCAAAAGGTGTTCTTTCAAATGTCATTTAATGTAACATCGCAAATTTTGTTTTGTGAATGGAACTACAGACCATAATAAGAAACCTATTCTAAGAATTTTTTAAATGTTAGTTAATCATTAGTGGAACATACAAGGGAAAGTTATGTCAAAGGCTTACCAAAAATAAATAATAGATTTTTTAAAAAATATTTTTTTTTAAATGATCATTCAATATAATTATAGTTATATCCCTTCTTTGGCAGACATAAAAAAAGCACTCAAATGCATGTAAGAGAATTATATTCTAGTGTCAGAAACAAAGGGCTCTATGTATAAAAACAAAATTCATCTGAATTTATTGACTTACGGATAATAACGGTATAACTTAACATATTGAAGCCATACTTTGTCAGTCTATGGCATAGTGGACTATTTGGAAACATGCCCTTTTTAAGTTTTTTAAAAATGCTCACATAAATGAAAATGGAACAGTTAAAATAAAACTGTTTTCATTTATTAAAATTTTTTTAATATCTAGTTTTCTCAATTAACTTTTCTCATTACCAAAACAGATTGTACATCTACCAACTGACTTATTTGATTTATATCACAGTAGCCATTGTAGGAAAAGGTCATGTAATACCTGGGCTCTATGTTCATTCATAATTGTGGGCCCGATATGGCCCACTGACCTTGAGTTTGACACACATTAGGAAAATATTGCCAAGTTTTTTGTTACAGACGTCCTATAGTAAGGTGGATTTTGAAGACGAAAACTGGAAAATTTTAAGTGTTGAAAAAGCAACCATGCCTGACTCACCATCAAAGCTCTCACATTTCCTCCTGTCCAGCTCATGAGGTAAACTCACTGGCCACTTGACAGCCTCGTCAAAACTCAACGATGGTACAAAACACTCTTTGCTCAGCTTTCTGCGTCGGTTGCTTGACCCTGAGCTTGTTGTGGACCTGGGAGTGTCCTCCAATAGCTCCATTTCTAGAGACTTTACAACGATAACAACACCATAAACATTTTGAACTCAAATGATGGAAATGTTAGCTTTACACCAGTAAAAACATTAAGCGTCTGTTTCATTGAAATCATTGCCCTTGTTTAAAAAGCAAAAAATACCCCACATTTTAAATTGTTACCAAATATGAAAACTATTTCAAAGCTTCACATTTCAAAACATGAGTTTAGTCAAAGAATAATTGAAAGTGTTTTTTTCAAAAACCATTAGAATCTTTAAGTGAGAAACATTGTAGAAACAACTTTGAATGATCCGGAAAACATAGCTGTCATGCAACATTTTTAACATGACATTGTTTATTAAGTTTTTTTGTTGTGCATCCCATCCACTTTCTGGTTATAAAACTACTGGTAAAATTTTTAAAAATTTAATTGTCCTGCACTAGATGATATATTAACAATCATCAATTTTTAAATAAAAATACATAAATTTAATTTTAAAATTTACATTGACCAATTTAATGTTTGTGTTCACTTTCATGCTTGGTACAACAATCAATTGTTTCAAAACCAATTTATACAAAAAGATCTCTCATAGCTGACATTTGTACAGTCTGAATTATGACTCAATACAGAGTTTGTTCATGATTTTATAGTTTTAAAAATTAGTTTCCACATCCAAGCAATTGGTAGTGTAACATGGCATAGCAAGCTCACCTTCAGCTTCAAATTGATATAAATTAACCCTGACCTTACCTTTTGCTTCAAACTTGATTGAATTTAACCTTGACCTGACCTTCTGTTTCAGACTTGCTAGAAATCAACCTTAACCTTACCTTCTGTTTCAGACTTGCTAGAAATTAACCTTGACCTTACCTTCTGTTTCAGACTTGCTAGAAATTAACCATGACCTTACCGTCTGTTTCAGACTTGCTAGAAATTAACCTTGACCTGACCTTCTGTTTCAGACTTGCTAGAAATTAACCTTGACCTTACCTTCTGTTTCAGACTTGCTAGAAATTAACCTTGACCTTACCTTCTGTTTCAGACTTGCTATCATCTTGGCACTCGGTGGCTCATCATCAATATTCGTCTCCTCTACGTCGCTGCCCTCATGGAAAAATATGCCCCGGGGAGTGCTTGCCACTGGATTTCCAGTGCCCCCAACAGCTCTGGCATCTACGAGTATGGCTTTCAGCTTTCGCTCATCCATCTGAGCCATAGCCTAAACAAATAATGATCATAATTAACCATCTGAGCCATAGCCTAAACAAATAAAGATCATAATTAACAATCATCTATTTGCCATGGCCTAAACAAATAATGATCATAATTAACAGCTATCTGAGCCATAGCCTAAACAAATAATGATCATAATTAACAGCTATCTGAGCCATAGCCTAAACAAATAATGATCATAATTAACAACCATCTGAGCCAAGCCTAAACAAATAATGATCATAATTAACAACTATCTGAGCCACGGCCTAAACAAATAATGATGATAATTAACAACCATCTGAGCCATAGCCAAAACAAATAATGATCATAATTAACAACTATCTGAGCAATAGCCTAAACAAATAATGATCATAATTAACCATCTGAGCCACGGGCTAAACAAATAATGATCATAATTAACCATCTGAGCCAAGCCTAAACAAATAATGATCATAATTAACAACCATCTGAGCCATAGCCTAAACAAATAATGATCATAATTAACAACCATCTGAGCCATAGCCTAAACAAATAATGATCATAATTAACCATCTGAGCCACGGGCTAAACAAATAATGATCATAATTTACCATCTGAGCCAAGCCTAAACAAATAATGATCACAATTAACAACTATCTGAGCCACGGCCTAAACAAATAATGATCACAATTAACAACTATCTGAGCCACAGCCTAAACAAATAATGATCATAATTAACAACCATCTGAGCCACGGCCTAAACAAATAATGATCATAATTAACAACCATCTATTAGCCATAGCCTAAACAAATCATGATCATAATTAACAACCATCTATTAGCCATAGCCTAAACAAATAATGATCATAATTAACTACCATCTGAGCCACGGCCTAAAGAAATAATGATCATAATTAACAATCATGTACCAAGAGAAAATTTTTATTAAATGAGAGATAGATTAAACACAAAATTTGTCTTTGTTAGAATCTGTTATAAACATGACTCAAAGACTATTTAAATCTGTTATAGACATGACTCAAGCCTATTTAAATATGTTATAAACATGACTCAAAGACTATTTAAATCTGTTATAAACATGACTCAAAGACCATTTAAATATGTTATAAACATGACTCAAAGACTATTTAAATCTGTTATAAACATGACTCAAGCCTATTTAAATATGTTATAAACATGACTCAAAGCCTATTTAAATATGTTATAAACATGACTCAAAGACTATTTAAATCTGACCTGATCAATGTCCGTCACCATAGGAGACTTGGGGGACTTCCCTGGGGTGGGATGTTTGGACGCGTCTGCTGGTGTTTCCTTTGAAGATCTCCTCCTCCTCGGCCGAGTCCGTTTGTCCTCGGGAGACTGGGAAATGTTCCTGTGCAGTATGCTGCTGAATGCACCCAGACTGTTTTGTGACCGATCCAAGACATTTTCCACTGGATCAAATGGGAACGGTGACGTGCTGTCGGCAGAGTTTCCTGTGGGTAAAGGAATGATGAGCTCTGTTCCCTCTATTACAAGGGATGTGCTTAAAATGTACACACGGTGAAGCCAGGCTGAATAAGGAAGGTGTATTTTATTATACAGATTTTCTCTCATGCCGTTTATATGATGTCACATTAGTACATATTAATTAATTAGCCTTTCAATGTGGTGGGGAAAAATGGACCCCAATTTTGATCGACATTGAAAAGTTGAAAATAAATTTAAATTGCTGGGTTGGTCTTAATTGGGACATATTTGTAGACAGCTAAAGATTTTTAAGTAAACTCTACTCTCATTTTTTATTGTTGTTGTTGTTGTTGCATTGAGTTAAGGAATATCATTTTTTGTCTTTTTTGAGAGACTGTAGAGTAAGCACCCAACCATTGTGCATAATCAAAGTCATGATCCTCCCAAAAATCAAAGTCATGATCCTCCCAAAAATCAAAGTCATGATCCTCCCAAAAATCAAAGTCATGATCAAAGTCATGATCCTCCCAAAAATCAAAGTCATGATCCTCCCAAAAATCAAAGTCATGATCCTCCCAAAAATCAAAGTCACGATCCTCCCAAAAATCAAAGTCATGATCCTCCCAAAAATCAAAGTCATGAGCCTCCCAAAAATCTAATGACTGCTTTCAAATTCTTGTCCTTTTTTGTTATTTAAAAAAAAACATACCAAAAGGATTGACAGGGGAATTCTCCTCTCCTCTCTTTTTAGCTAATGGATAGATGAGAGTAGGCGAAGGAGAACGACTCAGCCGTCCATGGCAGCTGTCATCAATGAAAGTGTCAGCCTTATGATGGTCTGTCATCTCCAGGCTTCCAGGTCTGTCAAGTAAAATTCATTCAAGTTAGCTTTGACTTTAATAACTATTTATATTCTTGATTGGTAATTATATAAATTTTCTCTCTTTCACCCCTCTTTCTCCAGCAGTGATTTTAGATAAATAGTAGGCATACACGTGAATTTCAGTGGATCTAGAAATAAGGCTATTAAATCAAATAGACAAAAACTAACCAGAAACAGCAAATATGTAAGAGCCTTTCAGTCACTGTATTCGGATTCAGGGCACTGTCTCAGTTCAGTTGCTGACAAAACAATTGACAAACATTATTTCAGTGGTTAATATATATGACATGTAATTAATTGTTTATAATAGCAAAAACTCAACAACAACAAAAAAAAGGACAAAATGAAATGTGATATTCATGACTGGTTTATAAGCAATAATAAATACTAGCATAAATCAATTATTTATTTTATGGTAATGACAATGGCGACTCAATAATTGCTTAGGCCAAAGTAAACATTATTTGTAAATATGTGAACCACAGTAAGGGAAAATGGGTGTAAGAAACCAACCAAAGAATTGGAACGGAAACTTTTCAGCTAGAAATATGAAATTAAAAAACAACCTGTAAAAACAAAGTTTTTGACTATAAATCCCTTACACATGAGACAGAACTGAAAATCCTACATGTGGAAGAAAATCAGCAGTCCCGAGCCTGCGCTCTTCATGGGGCTTCCCGGAAAACCCCCTCAGCCCTCTGGCCCCCTAAGGGACGTAAAGACTGAGAAGCCCCCCCGGAGCGGTCGCTGCTACAAGCGGCCGCCTGGGCGTCCAGGACACTAGGTCGAAAACGCCTCCCACTTAAGTGTGCCTCCCAAGTGTGCCTCCCAAGGGAGGTGTGGAATTCCCTACTGTGACTCGCTATCAACATAGTATCACTTTGGCGCCAAAACGGCAAAGCTTACGAGTCTCTATGGTTAGGATCGCCGCAAAGCGTGGGGTCATCACTGACCTACCCAGGGTTTAACCCCCACCTGAAGGTTTCCTCAGAGCTGGCAACCAAAAGCGTTTCCTAGCGGTACCTTTTGCTATTCCGTACTGGCGCTCCTGGCCCTAAACCGGCACCGCTCAACAACGTTGCTAGTTAATTGAGGGGGACGAAACAGTCGCTTCGGAGTAACCCGACCCTCAACGGGTACTTTGGTTTTCATCATCGGCATTGCATCTAAATGCTTTGCCTAAGATCCGTACAGCGACTGTAATCATATATGACTAGCACCTAACACAGAACTAAAAGTATTGATTATATTCAAAATAATCTGCAATGCGCAACAAACATCTACAGACTGAAAGTGACTGAACTCCCCTTGCTGTAATTTGGGGGGGAGGGGGGGTGGTCACGGATGGCTAGACTGAACACCAGCAAACACATGGATGTTAACAACAACAGACGGCTACCATACAGTTATATAGAGATAAATTAAAAATTAAGGTTGTTAACGGTTAATCGGTTAACCGGTCCTCAGATCAGGATCGGTCCCTTTTAATAAGGACCGGTTAACTGAAACTTCAATAAGCCCATAATTAGCTTATTACCCGGAGTTTGTTTTTGTTGCGTTACGGTTAAGATGCAGGGCAACATACGAGACTAACGGTGACTTCAATTCGCTTTCTCCATATTCCAGTATATTAATAACATACACGTCATCACTATTAGTTTACTTTGGCTACTGCTAAGGAATGATTTTTTTTTAATTTTAATTTGCTTAGTTGTCGAGGCACTGTGACTGTACGAGAGCTAACACAGTGCGCATTTGGTGTCAACAACGGTCAAGGCCGAGGCTGTTTCTATTTATATTAATTATAGTCTGTTTTTTATAAAGACAAAGAAAGCTATAAAAGCATATGACCCAGTGACCTATCGGCATTTTCTGATCACCGGTTTATAGTCTGTTTCAGGCATTCAAAAAACGTAATGGCGCGCGCCGCTTAGTGAAGAACATGTACATTGTACATATATTACGAGAGGTATTTGAAAGACGGAAGAAAAGATACCGGGCGATTAATCGGCCCACAAATTCGAGTTCGGTCTTTTAGTTTTAGTGACAGTTTTCCTGCTATTCAAAGGCATTTGACGTAAGATTACCACATTAATAGTACGGGGAGGGGAAACGTGTGCGCCTCAAAATTCAATTATTCTGGCGAGTGACGATTGAAAAATAATATGCTTTTTTAAAATAAATTCCATTTTATCATCATTGTTTACTCCGTAAGCTTTATAATTTTATTATTATTATTAAATTTAATATGCGAGTTGACCGGCATCACACACAAGAGTGGTAAACATGACATCACAATGGACGGGGCGCGGCGTTGGTTTTTTAAACTAATGAAAAATATTTCGCTAATTTTAACGAACGATTGAACCGGTCCTCTTATTTAGAACAGTGAACTACGAGTCCTCAAAATAAAATATGAAAAAATAATATTAACCATCACTGTTTAACTAATTCTTTGGAATTTAACCAAAAAAATGCCTTGAATTGAGGGCAATGCGGAAAGAGCTGAACGCAAGTGGGGGAAGTGGGCTTTGATGCCATCAGACGACGCCAGGCGACAACATTCTCTTGTTAGTTCTCAAAACATAAGGCATGATAAGGGATATAAGGACGAGTGGTTAACCGATTAACCGGTCTTTTTTTGAATGGTTAGCTGGTCCTCAAAAACAAGCGGTCTTAACAACCTTACTAAAAATGCATTAATTTAATTACGGTACATTCGATCAATCTGAAATTTTGATACAATGCATTGCTAGGTGACACAAATCTATGTGCAAAATTTCAGCTCGATAGCATCACAGGAAGTGGGTCATTTTTTCATTTTGTTTTTCCACCTGACCAACCATGACAGACAGAGATAGAGAGAGAGAGGACGGTGAAGCTAATATAAGGTATTTAAAAACTGTTACACCTCAGCAATTTAAGAAGACTATAAGTAGGCAAGAGATATAAATAATATTTAATAGAGAAATAAATGAGGATATGTGTTAAGTGTTTTTCAAGGATACATAAACCATGCTAAATTTCCCATTTAGACAATTCTGGTAGTTGAATAATGTTATAAAATTCATTGTTGGAAACAATTTTTCACATGAGACAAGAAAATTGATTAGATGCCTTTACTACTTTTAACAGTGAGTTTAGAGGTCCAGGCATACCACTCCAGACTTTAAGAACCTCATTGAGCTAGACTGTAATGCAATAAGTAGCATTTTGAAATTGCGTGATTCCATCCAAGAAAACATTGCCAAATTTAGAGTTTCCAAGTCTACGGTATCTGGATATTTTATACATATTTAATATTTCTAAACTGTTCAATGTGCAAATATTAAAACTTTTATTTCTCCAAATCAGATTTATTAACCCACTACTAAGCAAAGTTCCACTAAAAAGTCATCTAAAAAACAAAGAAGAAAACATAAATGATCGATGATAGTGATTTTAAAAAATAATTTTAAAATGCTTTATTATTCTTCACTGGTCTATTTGCTGAGATTACATTTAAATTAAAATTTAATGTTTATTTTTAAGATTTGACAGAAATAAATAGACTTTGGGCAATACCTGATATTAAAAAATTTAAGTTACAGTTAACCAGTCTAGTTTAAATATTAACAGTCCACAGCTTTTAGGATCAGTTAAACTGTTAACAGTTAACCTTATTATTAACCCTTATTTTAATATCCTTTTCTCTCTCTCTCTCTCTCTCTCTCTCTTGTTGGTAAAGTTATTAAGTAGTATGTGATGTAAACATGTTCCCATGCAAACTTCTTAGTCCCACCAGTTCTCTCACAGCTGAATTAATAATTGTAGCCTTTTACTGGAAGGTTTGTAATTGTGTGTTGGAGTCTGAAATCAAAGCAACCTTTGATTTCTCATACTCATGGCCATGGAAATGAATCTATTATACAGAGCCAAAGAGGTTCAATAGTTTCTGGAGTTGTTAAAAATGATCTCACTTAGGATCAATGTTCCTTTTAAGATGCGGCAGCAGATATCTGATTCTGACAGCAGCAGTCTGCAGTTTAGAATTACAGAGCAGAAATTTTTTATTAAAAATTACGTTAGGTTTATATAATAATTTACAATTTATGACAATGACAATGTGAATATGAATATGTGTTGGTGGGGTGTAAAACTGTTAAAGTTAATTTAACAAATGGATGCTGAGCAACTTTGCACACAGACCAATGAACCTTAAGGTTAGAGGGAACAATGCTATTATTATTATTTATTACTTGTTAAAAGAGAGGCGTAAAGTAAAAATTAAAAGTAAGGCAAGGCTTCTTGAGTCCTTCACTCCTCCTGATGATGTCAGTCAGTAGATTAGATGATTAGTGATTAGATTAGTCAGATTAGACAGTTCAGAGTAGTTTAGAGTCAAAAGTTTGAATAGTAATTTAGAATACTAAAGTTATAAATTGCATGAGAACTAGACTTAAATTTAGCCTACCCGAATTACATCTTTATTTTATCTCATGCTAAAGATCATAACTACTATGCCCTGAATTTATTGTTAGTAGCGGTGTTGTTTGTTTTGTTTTTTTGTAAAATCCGTAGGTTGATTAACCATAATAGTAATAGATAACTCCTGTTACCGAGAACTTGTATGAAACTAGAACTATGCGAAATGTATTCAGTAAAGTGAGTTTTTTATAATTATTATTTCAAATACCCAAAAAATAATTTTTCTTGATTTTTCAGTTTTTTCTTATACTTTTTTTTACATATAATTAAAGGTTTGCTAAAGTAATTAAGAGAAAATTGCCATATATTCAAAAATATTATTAGGCCTAAAATTAACAATAATTAATAATATATTTATATTGAAAACCAAATCCCTCTCTCATAATTCATTCTCCAACTTCCCTTATGTATAGCGTGTATCAAGCTGAAATTTGGCAAGTTCGTTCATTGAATTCTATTTACAAACATTAACAAAATGAGGGGTGAGACTGCAATCAAGCTTATAAAAGATTAGACGTAAACAAGGTAAGGGTAAGCCTGACCGGACGTAACAAAACAGCGAACGTTTCGGAAACGAAAATAAAAATAAAATGAAGAAACTTAGCTGCGGTGAAATCCAAAGTATCCAAGAAAGTCTTTGGATTTCATCGCAGCTACGTTTCTTCATTTTATTTTTTATTTTTATTTTCGTTTTATTTGTGTATTGTATGTTCGTTGAAAAGGGCTCTTTGCCGAAACGTTCGCTGTTTTGTTACGTCCGGTCAGGCTAACCCTTACCTTGTTTACGTCTTTTCCATTTAATTTTTTTTATAATCCTGATTGCAGTCCTACCCCTCATTTTATAAAAGATTAAAATGGAAAAGACGTAAACAAGGTAAGGGTTAGCCTGACAGGACTTAAGAAAACAGTGAAGGTTTCAAGAAGAAGAACCGAGCCATCCTCCTTGCGGACCCTGAGACGAATGACATATTTTCCGACCCACCCCTCATTGTATTAGGAGGGACAGAAACCTGCGCGATCTTTTGGTTCGCACTCGCCTCCCCACTTCACCTAACCATCTGGGTACTTTACCATGCAGCCGCCTTAGGTGTACGACATGTCCTTTTGTTGTACTAACTGACCAGATAGTCTTCCCTAAGGGGATATATAAAATTAAGCATGGCTTTATTTGCACTAGCCGCAATGTTGTCTACACCATTGTGTGTAAGCGCTGCCCTTTGAAATACATAGGTGAGACGGGGAGGTCATTTTCGTGCCACATGGCTGAACATATTCGTGCGATTACACAAGACAAACAGTGTCCCGTCTCCCGACACTTCAATGGACCATGTGGGCGTCCAGGACATGGCAACCACAGCCATTGTCTCGTGCACAAACACACCCGGGAGTGTCAGTCTTGAAAATAGATTAATACAAAATCACGGGACACTCGCCCCACATGGGATGAATGTGGTGTTTCCTTTGACAACCTAGGCGTTTTGCCCCACCCACTCTCTCCTTTCCTATATAAGCTCTCTCTGCTCTCTCTCTCACTCAGCTTTACTTTTTTCGATTCTTTGGTTTTCTCCGCAGCTAAGTTTTTATTTTTTATATTCGTTTTATTTATGTATTGTATGTCCGTTGATAAAGGCTCTTTGCCGCAACGTTTGCTGTTTTGTTACGTCCTGTCAGGCTAACCCTTACCTTGTTTACGTCTTTTCCATTGATTTTTTTTACAAAGATGAAGCTCGGCTGGCGTACCTATGGTCACGGGTTTGAATCTCCGCGAAGGCAGGGATTTGTTCCCTGGGCAACGGGTGTCCCTGAGCACACCGGGCTACGAATGGTCACCTAGGCCAAGGGTGTCCCTGAGCACACCGAGCTACGAATGGTCACCTAGGCCAAGGGTGTCCCTGAGCACACCGGGCTATGAATGGTCACCTAGGCCAAGGGTGTCTCTGAGCACACCGAGCTACGAATGGTCACCTAGGCCAAGGGTGTCTCTGAGCACACCGAGCTACGAATGGTCACCTAGGCCAAGGGTGTCTCTGAGCACACCGGGCTACGAATGGGTACCTAGGCCAAGGGTGTCCCTGAGCACACCGAGCTACGAATGGGTACCTAGGCCAAGGGTGTCCCTGAGCACACCAAGCTACGAATGGGTACCTAGGCCAAGGGTGTCCCTGAGCACACCGAGCTACGAATGGTCACCTAAGCCAAGGGTGTCCCTGAGCACACCGAGCTACGAATGGGTACCTAGGCCAAGGGTGTCCCTGAGCACACTGGGCTACGAATGGTCACCTAGGCCAAGGGTGTCTCTGAGCACACCGAGCTACGAATGGTCACCTTGGCCAAGGGTGTCCCTGAGCACACCGAGCTACGAATGGTCACCTAGGCCAAGGGTGTCTCTGAGCACACCGAGCTACGAATGGTCACCTAGGCCAAGGGTGTCTCTGAGCACACCGAGCTACGAATGACACTAGTTAGGAAACAAAGACGGCTGGTGGCATGGTCTGTGGACGCAATAACCTTATGTATAGAAGGAGCGACTGAATAGATACGGCAAGACAGCTTGAACTTAACAAAACGAACACTTTAAGCTTGCGACCACCATTCATTTAAATCAATGTTTCCTTTCTTACCGACGATTGATGTCTTCTTGAACTAAACGCTGCAGCTAAACTTGGATTGTTCGATTTTTTTTTAATCGTCCATCTATTAATATTTGATTTTTATATGTTCACGGACAAAGACTTTTTGCAACACGTTAGATTTTATTTTATTTTATTTATTTATTTTTTTT
>MUZC01000252.1:78459-89381 GCA_002072015.1 Radix auricularia
AGATAAGATTTTATTTCCTTGATAATAGAGCAAAATTGACTTACTTAGTGCTAAAAGTTTTTGCTGGTAATGAAAATTTCATGTAGACTTAAAATTTCCTTACCTTTGTTTCATTTATTTTAAAATCTTAACAATCCCCAGACAAGTGTTTGGTTAGTGTGAGCAATGATAGGACAGTAAGAGTCTGGGACCTAACAACTTGTCAGTGTGTGAAAAAGATTGGTGGATTTTCTGACTCTTTAACTGCCATCAAAATTAAGGTAAGCTGCAATAAAGTTTTTACAAGGGCCAAGACTAAATTGCTTTTTTATTCACTGCTTGTGCATGCTCCAGAATTCAATTATATATACAGTCGGACCTCTCTTAGTCAAACTCAAAGGAACCCCCCAAAAAATCGACTTTGGGAGTTATGAGTTAGGCAAAATGGCTTAATAGGCACAGATTAATCAAGGACAATGTTGATATTGAGAGGTGGGGGGGGGGGGGGGGCAACAGCCATACAAGAAAGAAAGCTTGACAGGAAGGAGAGGCGGAGTCTGATGTTTCATTTGAAAGGAAGCCAACTAACTTTGAAATACCGACACCACTGAGAAAGCCCCTCCCCCCTCACTTGATTCCCTCCACAGTGGGATGGGAGGGGGGATTAAGACTTTTCTTTTCAATAGTTTTACCCAAATGCCTTGGAAAATTGACTTACGGAGGTTGGAAGCCAAAAATCTTTGAGTTAAGGAGATCTAAAAATACATTAGTCTTATGGAGTTTGGCAGGGACCTAATATTTAATTTGATATAGGGAGATTTTGACTTAGTGAGTTCCGACTGTATATATATCTTACTTATTTTTTTTTGGAGTTATTGTTTATTTGGTGTAAACCCATCAATTAAACCATTTTAAAAAAATAAGTCATTGCTGTTCAAGTGAGGATAACTTAATAAAATTAATCCCTT
Organism: Radix auricularia; assembly: GCA_002072015.1. Classification (NCBI taxonomy): domain Eukaryota; kingdom Metazoa; phylum Mollusca; class Gastropoda; family Lymnaeidae; genus Radix; species Radix auricularia. Next base: position 79,407 of record MUZC01000252.1, read on the forward strand.
CATGTGTAAATTATGACAATATTGTATACTCTAAAATGATATTGTGCTAATGAAACCCTCAAATCAAAAAAGAAAATCTTGGGCAAAGAATGTTTGCAAAGTTAGAATAATAGTTATGCATGATCATCTTCAACAAAATTTTAAAATGTTACTTATGGAAAGGTTAGATTAACATTTTTTTTTTTACTTTGACATTCGTAAAGAAAAAGCCTTAATTTAATTTTAGCTTATTTCATGTAGAAATGCTACTCAATAAAAGTTCCTTAATTTTTGTTTTCATGTTTGCACACTTGTACTGTAGGGTACACTAGCAGTAACTGGATGTAGTGATGGCAGTATATCTGTGATCAACATTGGAACTGGTCAAAAGGAACTTTCCTTCCATGGCCATAGTGACAGTGTCAATCACATTTGTTTGCTGGGATCACTTATTGTTAGCGCTGGCTCAGACAGGTTTGTTGTGACAGCACTAAATTATTATCTCTAAGTCCCATCAAGAAACTAATTACCGAGCTCAACTTTGAGGGGCTCACATAAATAAATTCATGGCATTTTGTAAGATTTTCATCTCCACCCCACTACCAAAATCACCACCGAGGGTTGAAATATTTGTCACACATTGCACAGATGCATGACATTTGATATGAATAGCCTCTTAATTTCAGATTATCCAAAAATATTAATTGTACTTACAAGATTACATATGTGAATGAAAACCATCTGGTTCCCCAGCAAGATTTTAAACTCATTCCGTGTGACAACGCTCTGTATGTCTGTCTATTTAAGTTTGTATTAAAAAACAAAACTTTAAAATTTATTATCTTTTTGCTTGCCAAGAGTGGCTCACATGGCTCAGGTGTAGATGTTAGAAATGATTGTTTGTAACCCAATTCTTTTTTTTCAGTACTGTCAAGGTGTGGTCACTCTTCACACAAGAATTAGTTCACAGTATGACATTACATACAGATGAGATAGAGGTGAAAAATATCAGCGGTTTCTTTGTGTAGACAATTGTTTACATTAAGACTCTTTGATTTTTTATTCAGTATTTCTTTGACTTAAACGTAAAAATAATAAATTTTGGTAGCTCTTAGAATGCACTTTTAACTTTAATGTAACCAAGGTGAAAGTGAAATCAGGTACAACAATTTGACCAACATTATTTCCTCATCAAGTACAACAATTTGACCAACATTATTTCCTCATCAAGTACAACAATTTGACCAACATTATTTCCTCATCAAGTACAACAATTTGACCAACATTATTTCCTCATCAAGTACAACAATTTGACCAACATTTTTCTCCTCATCAAGTACAACAATTTGACCCACATTTTCTCCTCCTCAAGTACAACAATTTGACCATCATTGTTTCCTCAGTGCATGTCTGTGTTTGGAAATTTTGTTGTAACTGGTTCGTGGGACAGGACTCTGATACTGTGGAATGTGGAGTCAGGTCTTTGTGTTCACCACTATATGGGCCATAGTGAAGGTAAATAGTTGTATAGAGTCAGGTCTTTGTGTTCACCACTATATGGGCCATAGTGAAGGTAAATAGAGTCAGGCCTTTGTGTTCACCACTATATGGGCCATAGTGAAGGTAAATAGAGTCAGACCTTTGTGTTCACCACTATATGGGCCACAGTGAAGGTATCTCTTTATAAACTTTTAATTTTAATAACAATGAATTAGGGTTGTTAACGGTTAACCGGTTATTCGGTTAACCGGTCCTCAGACCAGGACCGGTCATCTTTATTCGGGACCGTAGGACCGTGAAACCCAAAAGAAAACAACAACAACAAACTAACAAAAACTAGCGTTAACGCAGTGAAAAAAACTAGTGAAAAAAACAAGACAAGCGGTAACGCGCCTCGCCTCTCCCTCTCGCTTTGTCGCGGTGAGTTAAAGCGATACCAAGATCCAGCCGATTAATCGCCCGATATCTTTGCTACGTCTTTCAAATACCTCTCGTAATATAGGTACATGTACTTCACTAAGCGGCCGGTCATCTTTATTCATGACCGTAGGACCGCCTAACCCAAAAGAAAACAACAACAAACCTAGCGATAACGTAGTGAAAAAAAAACAACACAAGCGGTAACGCCTCTCCCTCTCGCTTTGTCGCGGTGACTGTACTAGACTAACACAGTGCGCGTTAGATGTCAACAACGGTCAAGGCCGAGGCTGTTTCTATTTATATTAATTATAGTCTGTTTCTTATAAAGACAAAGAAAGCTATAAGAGCATATGACCCCGTGACCTATCCGCATTTTCTGATCACCGGTTTATAGTCTGTTTCAGTTCAGGCATTCAAAAACTTATCGGCGCACGCCGCTTAGTGAAGTACATGTACCTATATTACGAGAGGTATTTGAAAGACGTAGCAAAGATACCGGGCGATTAATCGGCCCACAAATTCGAGTTCGGTCTTTTAGTGACAGTTTTCCTGCTAGTCAAAGGCATTTGATTACCACATTAATAGTAGTAATAGTACGCCGAGTGTAGCTCAAACCCTATTTGAACAGAAAAAAACGGGGANTTAAAAAAAATGCTTTGAATTGAGGGGCATGCGGAAAGAGCTGAACGCAAGCGGGGGGAAGCGGGCTTTGATGCCATCAGACGATGCCAGGCGACAACATTCTCTTGTTAGTTCTCAAATGGGTCTCAAAACATTAGGGATATAAAGACGAGCGGTTAACCGGTTAACCGGTCTTTTTTGAACGGTTAGTCGGTCCTCAAAAACGAGCGGTCTTAACAACCTTACAATGAATAATTTTTTACTGAAAGTAATGACAGAGGGATATAAGATAGAAAATTATTTTCTCCCCTAACTATGAGTCTATGGGAATTCACCCATGTGCTTCTCCGGCTCTTGTTGTGACTTATTTTTGCTTTTGATAAATATTTTACTTTGTGTGTACTAATTTTTAGCTTTGAAAATTGTCAACTTACCAGAAAATTTACCCACATGCTCGATATTTATATCTACAACATACCCACATGCTAGATATTAATATCTACAACATACCCACATGCGTGATATTAATAATCACCATGTACCGTATATACTCGTTCTAAAGCTGACCTCTTTTGAACAAAATCTATGGGGACAAGTGGGGAAGTCGGCTTAAGAGCAGGTCATGGGTGATTTTTGCATGAGCATTGAATATCGGTGTTGTTATTGTAGTTCGTCAAGGTCCTTTTCTACATTCTACAAGATTCGACTGCTATACCAGAAGCCATAAAATACTATTAATCATAGGGGGTAACATATTTATTCATTTTATTTAATATTGTGAATGTTTTAATAAATTGTTTTACATATTTGGCTTAAAATGAATTTTAATGTACGCGCTTTCACCACTGTTAACCAAAACAAATTTTTTAATTCGGTAACTTTTGCCTAACAAAGAGCACAAAGACAAAAATAGGTAGTACAAAGTGAACAATCATAATGACAGATTTAGCTTGCAATTAAAAAAAAAAAATATGTATACCACTTTGTTTAAATATTATTTTTGGGGGGTAGACTTACAAACGGGTTACACGCTTTTAATACTTTTCTGTTCCAAAAGAGGAAGGTTGGCTTATGAACAAATGGGCTATAGAACAAGTTTATGTGGTAATTTAAACACATATTTGTATAGATTAAAGAAGACAAAAGAATCATCTCAGATCAAATAAAAATCTGTTTTTTTATAAATAATGTGCGAATTTCAGTTTGTACCCATTATTTGAAATTCCTGGGTTGAAAGTGTTTAATAAATATTAAATTATTTAAAACTTTGTATTTGTTAATAGTTTCGTATTTATATATAAATTTTGCAGTTGTATATTGTTGCCAGTTTGACTCTTCCAAAGTCATAAGTGGCAGTGCAGATGGTGATGTTAGAATCTGGAGCGTCCTGAGTGATGAGTGCGTCCATATCTTATCTGGCCACAAAGGAGAAGTGGTGAGGAAAACTTTAAACTAGGGCTGCGGAAAATTAACTCTTAATGTGCCGTAAGGTTTTTGGAAAACGTCCGCCTCAGTCCCGTAAGAATTTCCCTAATTGCGATCAACTGGTTACGAAATTTAAAATCCAATATATTATTATTGTCATACTGACTTCATTTTCTTAGGCTAAGAATGGTTATTTTACGCATCCAAAAGACTGTCTTGAGTTAAATACTATATTTACCTGTAGTTTATTACTATTATTTTTATAATAAAGTATAGGAAAATCGCATCTTCAAAAAAAACACGTAAAAACTACAAAAAAAACTTTGCACATCGAACAATAAAACTAGCGCAGGCAAAGGCCGCCATTTGCCGGAAGTCGAATACATCATTTTTCAAGCATTGAAGAGCTTTTACTTTCGGTGATCTCATTTCTAACAAGACTGCTATCTAGGGATGCTTTACAACGCTTTGGTAATAGTGGTCAGGGACACATTACAACGCTTTGGCACATTAAGAGTTAACGATTAATTTCTTGATTAATGGGTAAAAATTATTTTAATCGATAAAATGTGATTAAAAGCAAAGAAAAAGACAATTTTTTCGATTTATAAATAAATAATTAATTATTAATAATAGTTTGCTTTTTTAGGTACAAACTTCTCCATTTAAAAAAAAAGATTTTAAAGTGTAAACTTAAACTTACAATAACAAAAGTTAAATTCATTGACATTTTATTGAACTACTTACATTTAAATTTAAAAAATGTCAACTGCCTGTTTTGTTACTTCCCTTGAAATTTTTAGTTTAATGACGTCATACATCTTATTTTTAGCTTTCACCAAAATTATCCATTAATTGTTCTGTAATTTTTTTAAAGTTAACTATTAAATTTAAATTAATCGATAACATCTCTACTTTAAACATAAAACATGCTTCATGAAATAACAATCATTTTTATTTTCAAAAACTTTAGAAAAAGCTCAAATTTAAAATCTGAAATAGCTTAGTTACTAATCTTTTATGACCACTGTATATACAGTATTTAAAGAAAAAAAAACAATAAAAATATTGTTGCTGCCGAAAGGACTTCAACAGCACATAAAAACAGAAAATGTTATCATATTTGTAATTATAGTAAATCCATTTATTTTGGTTAATTTAATTAATTTTTTAATTTAAAAATTTATCAATGACTCTTTTGCCTTTAATTTCAGTATTGCCTGGCATATAATGACGAATGCATTGCATCTGGTTCATCAGACAGTACCATTATATTATGGTCACATGCTGGTAAGATTTCTTCTGTTCATTGTTTGAAATGCCCATTTTCAATATTTCATGTTTGACACAAATCAAAATAAACTTGCTGTCTGGAAACTGATGGCTGTTTGAAGGAATTGTTATCAAGCTCTGTAAAAAGAATATTAATACTTGACAATTATTACCCAATTATTACCCAATTATTACCCAATTATTACCCAATTATTACCCAATTATTACCCAATTATTACCCAATTATTACCTAGAGGTTTCACTCAGCCTTAGCCTTGCTGTTGTTTTTATTATTTCAATCCTTGTTTCTGAGAGTGTAACTCTTTGGCTAATTAAGTTAAGAAACATAACCAGTGTGTTGTAAATAGTGTATGCAGATGCCTTCAATGAGTTTTTATATGTTTGATGATTTTTTTTGTCCAGGTGCTCTGTTGCATATTCTGAGTGAACACATGGGAATCGTCAGGTGCCTGTGCATCAGTGACCAACGACTGGTCAGTGGTGGTGACCAGAGGATGATTATAGTCTGGGATCTTAAAGTAAGCCAAAGGATGATTATAGTTTGGGATCTTAAAGTAAGCCAAAGGATGATTATAGTCTGGGATCTTAAAGTAAACCAAAGGATGATTATAGTTTGGGATCTTAAAGTAAGCCAAAGGATGATTATGGCCTGAGATCTTAAAGAAAGCCAAAGGATGAGTATGGCATGTGATCTTAAAGTTATCCAAAGGATGATTATGGCCTGGGATCTTAAAGTAATCCAGTGGGTAACATTTTTGTCTCATTATTTAGTCTGAGAACATTTACAGTGTGATAACTTAAGTTTTAGCCATTAAAAATAAAATAGATTCCAAGTCATTCCACTTTTCTCTCAATGGGGTTACAAGAAATGAAAGTTGAGGTAATCAAAGCGAAAAAAATTCACATAATTTAAAATGGACCAAGTTAATATGGACCAAAATAATATGGACCAAATTAATATGGACCAAGTTAATATGGACCAAATTAATATGGACCAAGTTAATATTCTTCTGAACATTAGTCCTTGTCCCTGCTGTTTTCTTCATTCATCTGGCTAAACCATTAAACCTTAAAATGATAAAAGATTGCATTTTAATTATATTAATCATCATTTGTAGAGTATGATCTATTTTCTAGAATTAAATATTCATATGTTAACAAATTTTAAAAGATTAAATTTGTGTAATCATTGTAATCTATCATTTGATTATAAAATTACATTTTCATCAGAACAGATTTTTTTTTTTCTACTTATTAAATTGTGTTATACGGTTCTCAAATTTTCATTACTGTTATTATTTTTAAAAAGAATTTTCAAAATGGGAATAAGAGTCAAGTAAACAATTATTTTTAATAAATATTTCTTTAATTTTTAATTTTATTTCCTAGAGTGGTAAAAAAATGACAGTTTTACATCGCCACCCCAACAAACTGCACCTCATGTGGGTGGGTCTCACGAAACTTATAACAGCATCACCAGAAAAGTCTGGCGTCATGACAGTTCTCAGCTTCTGGTGAATAGACTTGGTCTGGTGAATAGACTTGGTCTGGTGAATAGACTTGGTCTGGTGAATAGACTTGGTCTGGTGAATAGACTTGTTCTGGTGAATAGACTTGGTCTGGTGAATAGACTTGGCCAGGTGAATAGACTTGGTCTGGTGAATAGACTTGGTCTGGTGAATAGACTTGGTCTGGTGAATAACAGGCAGACATCAGTAGTGTGTAACAGGTGCACAGGAATAACAAGTGTAAAGCACTTGTGTGTAATTAGTGGTGTAAATGATCCATGTCAGTGGTGTGTAACTGACACATGTCAGTGGTGTGTAACTGACATATGTCAGTGGTGTGTAACTGGCGTAATGCAAAAGCGTGAGAGTGGTACCCAAACTTTTTTTTGTTATTTATCCAATGCTAACCCAAAGAAGAATTATTTCCAAAACTCTCACACCTCCATGTATATAAAACAAAGATATAAAACCCCTGACCCTATAAAAGGTGTTGACCCCCCAAGGTTGCACAAAAGAGCTGGTGAGTTTGATTGAGTTTACTGTGCCACATTCCAAGCACTTATTAAATGCAATCATTTATAAGCTCCCTCCAAATTGTTTCATCAGAAAGCTCTATGTATTATTTTCTAAAATATTTTCCTTAACAAAAGAAGGCATGAAATTTCCACTGAAATAATAAAGCATATATCATTAAAATTAAGGACACTGTTGTAATTTAAAAAGTAATCAAATGTATTCAATTATTTTTTTTATAAATGTAAGTTACAATTTATAAGTCTTGGTGTATTAAGCTGTCTATTTTTTGGGGTGAGCAATGAGTAGCTTTTCTTTAAATACGTAACATTTTATTGAACTTTGCAACTTTATCATAATCCCTGATGGTTTTATTGCTTAAAAATATTAATTGATATTTTGTTAATCCTTGACTATTTTTTAATTGTACTTATAATAAACTGATTCATAAATTACTTATAGATTGAATAGTGTGTATTTCAATAAAAATTCCTTGTTTAATCCAGTCCACTGATTTTATTCTTTGCATGAATATTTTAAAATCCTTTATATTAACTTGTAGTGTCTTGCGTCCGTGCGACCGACCGATTGTGCATGCGTGCCGAAAAAACCCTTGATCGATTTTGAACCCACTTTCTCGTAAGCTAGCAAGCTGAACTTTTGCAGGCAGACTCATGCCGATGATAAAATTGATGTATCAAAATTACAGATTGATCGAATGGACAGTAATTGAATTTTAAAATTATTTTATTTATCTCTTTATATCATGTTAATTTTTTGAGATAGTGTCGTGGTGCGTAATACGTTCAACAACCTTTCATGTCGCGCTATAAGGTGCGCATTACATTGACATTACTTTTTAAAAATATATTCACGATCGCTGCGCATTATATTAAACACGTTTTACGAAACATAACTAGAATTTTGTATTTTCTGAGTGTTTTGCCCTGCGTATTATAATGAACATCCTTATAGTTACGTCTTGTATATAAAGAATTTATAGTGACAAACATGGCTTTATACGGGTTTTTTTTTTTAAATTAATTTGTGGGAATAACTCCAATAACAGATATCTTTATTTAAAGTAGCTTTGGACTTGGTTAAATTTATTCGTGCATTTTGAAATGTTCAATGAAAATGCCCATACTGTGCACCATTTACTCACGAAGTTTCTATTTACAGTTACTGAGCTTGTCCCAAATATTTTAGAGATACCAACTAAGACAGTCAAACTAAGTCTGTGGTTGACGGATGTCAATATCTTAAACAATGATACTGGACAATCTAGTTCTAAAAGTGTTGGTCACTTGACGGCTCACTCTTACCGACATAACGTCACATAACAACTTCACTTAACAACTTGACATAACAACTTGACATAACAACTTCACATAATAACTTGACATAACAACTTCACATAACAACTTCACATAACAACTTGACGGAACAACTTCACATAACAACTTGACATAGTAACTTCACATAACAACTTCACATAGCAACTTCACATAACAACTTCACATAGCAACTTCACATAACAACTTCACATAGCAACTTCACATAACAACTTGACATAACAACTTCACATAACAACTTGACATAACAACTTGACATAACAACTTCACATAACAACTTCACATAACAACTTCACATAGCAACTTCACATAACAACTTGACATAACAACTTCACATAACAACTTGACATAACAACTTCACATAGCAACTTCACATAACAACTTCACATAGCAACTTCACATAACAACTTGACATAACAACTTGACATAACAACTTCACATAACAACTTGACATAACAACTTGACATAACAACTTCACACAACAACTTCACATAACAACTTCACATAACAACTTCACATAACAACTTCACATAACAACTTCACATAACAACTTCACATAACAACATGACATAACAACTTCACATAACAACATGACATAACAACTTCACATAACAACTTCACATAACAACTTCACATAACAACATGACATAACAACTTCACATAACAACTTCACATAACAACTTCACATAAACTTCATTTAAAACTCAGAAATATCAGTTTTTATGTGTCACTTGTTACTTGCCCATCATTGAATTGTTCTTTCAAACTTTTCAGTCTCTTGAATGCTAAATAATGCTATATATTCACTGGTGTTGCAGTCTTTGACTTTTTCAATGTTATTAGGTATATACTAGTTCTAAATCAGAATTATTTTTTTTTAATTAAAACAAAAATACAACAAAATCTATGAGAAAAGGTTTTTGGGGTCGGCTAACGACCGCGTCAAATATGATTTCTGCATGCACATTGAATATCGGTGTTGTTATTGCGATCAAGCACCTTGTCTACATTCTACAAGATTCGACTGCTCTACCAAGAAGCTATAAAATATCATTTAACATCTGCATTTACCTCATTTACGCCGTGGTCGAGTGGTAGCGCACTCGACTGTCGTACCGATGGTCACGAGTTCGAATCCACGCGATGGCGAGGATTTGTTCCCGGTGCCTGAGGAGTCCCCGAGTCACCCAGCTCTGAATGGGTACCTAACTAGACAATAGTTAGGCGGCTGGGGTAATGCGTGGAGCCCCTATAGCCGTGGCCTGTGACCGCTGCATCACTTGCCAACAGATCATCTCTCATGGTCTGTGGACGAAATTATCTTCTGCATAGAAGGAGCGTCTGTATATCTAAGATAAGAT
>MUZC01000252.1:101876-114259 GCA_002072015.1 Radix auricularia
CCCCCCCCCCCCCCGTTGCTTAACGCCCCAAAATAAATTATTCGTAAACACTTATAAACCCTTAAAAGGGGCGGCAAATTGGAGACCGCTCCGGGCGGTAAAAATTCTAGCTACCCCACTGATGGTAAGTGAAGGGTTACATCGTTAAATCTAGTTTTAATTAAGTTTGTATTTTTTTAATTTTTTTAATTTTTACTTTGATGACAGTGATTACTTAGAGATCAATGCAGTAGTTACACAAGATCCACAGTCGGCCCCTGAACGATAAACTTTACCACAAAACACTAGAAAAATCTGGGTGTGGATGTGGCGGTCTTGGCAAGTTATGTGAAAATGTGGAGACGAAGTTTATAGACTGCGGGCCGTAACTGTATGTGGAGATGAAGTTTATAGACTGCGGGCCGTAACTGTATGTGGAATTGAAGTTTATAGACTGCGGGCAGTTACTGTATGTGGAGTTGAAGTTTATAGACTGCGGGCCGTTACTGTATGTGGAGATGAAGTTTATAGACTGTGGGCCGTAACTGTATGTGGAGATAAAGTTTATAGACTGCGGGCCGTAACTGTATGTGGAGATAAAGTTTATAGACTGCGGGCCGTAACTGTATGTGGAGATAAAGTTTATAGACTGCGGGCCGTTACTGTCAGACCACGGGCGGCCATGTTTGTAAGCCTTGAATTTTTTTTTCATTTCTCTAAAATCCGGCAATTTTCCCGCAGGTTCTAGGTTTGTGCATACCCCAGAATTCGAGCGTTGTCATGGTTACGGAGCTGGGAGAGCCCATTGATCAGATTAGACTACTCCAAATGTCGTGGGACGATCGACTCCGAGTGAGTAAACACAAATGTCTTTTGTCGTGTCAGATGTTAATGTCGTCGTTAAAAAAAAAAACGTCGTGACGGAACCTGACACCCGAGTTAGTTCCCCTGTTTAACGTTTGTTTGTCAACAAGTTTTGTAATTAATTGGTAGAATTTTAATTTAAAAACAAATTAAAATTTACAAGTATTTGTATATTGTTTAAAAGAACTAGAGATTATTAATTAATTTCCGAATGAGTTCAATTTTTAAAGAGATCAATGTATTTTGGACATGGTTTACTAATAAGTAAAACCGTAAGATTTTGTATCGTTAATCAGACAAAATCTGTCTCCAACTCTCTCTGTCTCCTTCCCACACACCCATTCCCTCTGTCTCCCAATATCTTTGTCTATCCCAATCTGTCTGTGTCTACAAGTCTCTCTCTTGCCCAATCTCCTTCTTTCTCTCTCTACGTCCCTCGCTCTTTCTTTCTTTCAAACAATCTTTCTACCATTAATACTTTATATGTTCCTCCTTCAATCTCCCCCTATTCTCTCTCTCTCTCTTTTTGTCTCTCTCTCACTCTCTTTCTACATCTCTGTCTCTTTCTTTCTCTCTCTCTCTCTTTCTTTATCTCTCTCTCTCTCTCTCTCTAATTCTGTGATCATAGTACATAGAGTTCTGAAAATCAGGTGTTGTTCCCTTTAAGATTCGTTGTTCCTTGTAAGTTTTTAAGGTAAGGCTAAACTTTCCCAATTTTATTTCTAAGTGTTTCGCAAAATTGTAAATTTTTGACGTGACATCAATAGACCAAAGTGCTGCAATAATCTCGTAAGCTGATCATTGATTGTAAATCTTAAGTCATGAAAATACACGTTCACCAAGATCGACAATTATTTCTTGTCGCGTGCGTTCATTCAAAATCCTCACAGCGCACCTTCCGTCATGATTCACCGGCCCACACAGTCCACAGAGACTGATTCACCGGACCACACAGTCCACAGAGACTGATTCACCGGACCACACAGTCCACAGAGACTGATTCACCGGACCACACAGTCCACAGAGACCGATTCACCGGACCACACAGTCCACAGAGACTGATTCACCGGACCACACAGTCCACAGAGACCGATTCAACGGACCACACAGTCCACAGAGACTGATTCACCGGACCTCACAGTCTACAGAACAACTCACCGGACCACACAGTCCACAGAACAACTCACCGGACCACACAGTCCACAGAACAACTCACCGGACCACACAGTCCACAGACAGAACAACTCACCCGACCACACAGTCCACAGAACAACTCACAGGACCACACAGCCCACAGAACAACTCACCCGACCACACAGCCCACAGAACAACTCACCGGACCACACAGTCCACAGACAGAACAACTCACTGGACCACACAGTCCACAGAACAACTCACAGGACCACACAGTCCACAGAAAAACTCACCGGACCACACAGTCCACAGACAGAACAACTCACCAGACCACACAGTCCACAGACAGAACAACTCACCAGCTTAACGTTTCCCAGGGACCGCGGGACGACCACGTATTCCTGGAAAGCGAAAAGAAATGCATCACTCGTGACAACACCAGGCTGTGACACTCAAGTGCGCGTGTTTCCAGGTGATCTCTCTTTCCACCTGGTCAGACACAATCTCAGGGGACGTCAGATACGGGAGCTCTTCCACCCCCCCCCCCCCCCCGCAGCCCCTCCCTCCTCAAACACCGGTTGTGTGCAAACATCGTTAAATAACGGCTCGAGGAGGATGTCCTCTCAGGTCATTAATTAATCTTGCTCATCGGAATGTTACCAGTCAGAACTTGCTGGTCCGTGATCAACACTTGCATGGGATTCGGTGTCAGCAAAGCTTTCTTATACATTTCACGACGAATGTTGTTGTTGTTTTTTAGATTAAATTTTAAAAAACCGGTAAAAACCAAAGTTTTTGACAATAAATCCTTTATATTTGAGACATGACTAAAATTATTGAAAATGCATGGACAAACTACAGAAAGTTTAAAACTTAACCACCAGACTAGTTCTTAAGGCATAAAAACGTGACTATGTTAATCCACTATGTTACTCCACTATGTTAATCCGCTTGGCTACCAATACAAACCTAATTGATTACAAACTGGCCATTCTCTGTCACAACTTCTTTTCTTACTCATGCCCTTCTTATCTTACTGAACTTTTGTCGGTCTCACCCACTCGCTCTTCTGCGGACACACGCATTCTCTATGTTCCTAAGACACGCACTGAAAATAATAAAAGTAAAAAATGGCCCTCTTCCCATGATCCTATCGAAATAAAATTTAGCACATAGACTTGTGTCTCCTAACAATGCATTGCTTCAAAATTTCAGATTGATCAAATATACCGTAATTAAATTAATGATTTTCAGTTTATCTTAATGTATCTCTATGTAGCATATGTAGCCGTCTGCTAAAGTTGACCCTCAAGGGTCACTGGAGTTTACACCAGCCCTCGATGTCACAGGGATCTGTCACGCGATGCGTATTTTGAACTGAACTGTCCCTTAACCCGACGCTGGGTCGTTGGGGCACCATTTTGAGCTGCACACTATCTCATGCCATGTGTCACGGTTCTGAGCTGCCTTCTGGGAGTCGCTAAATGACAGGCCGGTCCACTCTTTGATATCGTCCTCCCATCTCTTCCTTGGTCTGCCTCTTTTTCTTCTTCTCTGGTCTGTGCCCTGCAATATGGTCTTTGAGAGACCTCCAGATCTTGTCACGTGTCCGTACCATCGTAATTTCCTCTTTCTAATTGAGGTGAGAAGGTCCTCGTAAGGGCCAATGACAGCACTTATTTTATCGCGGACCGCTGCGTATTATATTAAAAACATAATCAATACTTAAGACATCAAGAGAATTGGCCATGAATGGAAGATCCTGGAGAAACTGGCCCAGGATAGAGATGCCTGGAGGTCTCTTGTATGTGGCCTAAGTCCAATGAGGAAGAGCAGACGCCGACGATGATCGGTGGATGTCCCTCATGGACGAGAAGGCTCAACAACAACAACAGCAATCAATACTTTTAGTAATGTCTCGTATATAAGGGATTTATAGTCAAAAACTTTGTTTTTACGGGTTGTTTTAATTCCCTCTCTCCTTATGTAATTTGATCTGTCAGTCCGTCCTTGTCTAAATCTTGTAAATCAATAACTCAACAACTTCCCGCTGAAGTTTTTAAAGACTTAAAAATAAAAGCGTCCTACACTCATGATTAATTAAAATCGTGTATTCTTTATTCCTCTAACTGGGAGGTATCATAAAAATCGTGTATTCTTTATTCCTCTAACTGGGAGGTATCATAAAAATCGTGTATTCTTTATTCCTCTAACTGGAAGGTATCATAAAAATCGTGTATTCTTTAATCCTCTAACTGGAAGGTATCATAAAAATCGTGTATTCTTTAATCCTCTAACTGGAAGGTATCTTAAAAATCCTTTAATAGATTTAAAATATGACGTTCATTTTAAGTCTTTAAATTTCAGCTTTCATGGGTAGTTAGAAAACAATTATTTTTTTCTTTGTGTTTATGCGGAAAAAAAGCCTTTGGTCTGACCATGTTACATATAGTATGCATAAATACAGTGGAACCTCGGTATACGTCTGCTTTGGTATAAGTCCGACTTGGTATACGTCCTGTTTGGACGCGAACGTTTTTGCTTGGTATACAACCTTTTTTTGGAATATGACCTATTTTTATGGGGTCGGCCATAAATGACGTAACGCGATTTTGGCCGATCCCCCCTCGTTACAAAAAGTTAGCCCCCCCCCCCAAATAAAATATGACGTCACACAGTTTCGCCCCTCCTCCTCAAAAGAGTTTTATTTCATATTTGAACATGAGGATGTATCAAATCACTTTATTGTCATTTAAATGTGTATTATTAGTTTTGAGTAATGCTGCACTCTAATTTCGTAACTCACGCGTGTAGCCACTCAAACACGTCTTTTAATAAATTGTAAACAATCAAATATTAAAGTGAAACTTTTGTTTTTGTTGCGCGCTTTGATGTTGATGCGACGCTCGAGTTCTAAAACACCCCCTCCCCCTCCGTCACACATCGTCACGACTATGTGACTCTTCCCTCGTAGGTGCGTGACGTCATCTATGTGCGGCTGTGAGTCAAAGCGACACATCGCACATGCCTAGCATGCAGCGATCACAGCACACAGTTTGAAGTGTGTTAGTAACAGATGCTACCATACAGTAAACAATTCATGAAATGGCCTAAAATTGTCTTTTGTCGTGTTACTTTTTTTTAATCGTACTTTAAAAAAATTTTTTTTTAACTCACTTTCATGAGCGATAAACTATATGGTGGACTGAACCAATTGACAGCCACAGCGCAGTTCATTACAGATATAGGAGGGTTTGTGGTCTAAATCCTCCTTTAAAAAAAAGTTTTTGAGAACGCAGAAGAAGAAGAAAACTCTCCATGTATTCTACAAAAATTAATGAGAGGAGCATAGCAACGGGGGGGGGGGGGGGGGATGGCAGGGATCGTCATTGACTTGGGAAAAGGAGATTGTTGTAGGAATGAAATAGGTGTGAGTGTCGCGGGACTTTATTGAAACATGCCAAGAATTTCGATTTCTATCATTGTGAAAAACAAATACTCTATTAAATGGGCATATGGGGTGAAATCGATAATAAAACAAGGATCCGAGACATTAGAGCATGTTGGTAAAAAAAAAAAATCTTTTGATCTGGATAACAGAAAAACAAAAGAAAAAGTAATAGTTCCAATTTATTTTATTTTTTTTCTTTAAATTAACCAGGGCTTAGATAATTTTGTACAACCACGTCAATAAATATATTAATGTGTAGATCGAAATAACAATATCATTTTTGTTTTCATGGGAACGGATCAATCGTTTCCCCTCTATTTTTTATAGTAAAAATACGTGTGGTATTCGTCCTTTTTGGTATACGTCCAAGTAAGGACCAACCGAGTAGGCATTATCAAACGGGTACCTAATCCGAATAGTTAGTTGTCATATTTGCCGGATCCGGTTACTAATCCGAGTAGTAGGGTTTTTTAAACGAAAATCGTAAATTCGAATTAATTTCGTTTTTTTTAATTATTATTTTTATTACGCAAAGCCATATCCGCCTTGTTATTAACTTGTACGTTTTCGACAAATAACATTTTATTTTAGGAATTGAATTTTGGTTTATTAAATTATTATTGACTGTATTTTTTTATTATTTACTTCAACACCTTCTACACTCTTAAGGCAAAATTGCAATTATATTATAATTATTGCCAGAAGAAGGGATTATTAATTTATTAAAATTTAAAACAATAAATTCATTATATAGGCCTATATTATTTGTACGTTTGGTTCATTTTGTTAATATCTTATTTATTTTTAGCGCATTTTCGAGAAGTCGAATGCGCTATTGCACCCGTTTTGTCCGTCCGTCCGTCCGTCTGTCATCACCCTTGATCTCAGCATCCATAAGTCCTAGACCCATGAGGTATATATGTTTTTTGTATGTCCTGACCTGCCATTTGTGCATCAACACTCAGTTACTCAATCCGTTAAAAAACCCCGTTAAAACTACCAAAAAATATTTCGAATCGAGAGGTAACACTAGCGCAGGGAACGGCCGCCATTGCCGGAAGTCGAATACATAGTTTTTCAAGCATTGAAGAGTGGTGCGAAAGCGTGCAAAAGAATTAGTTTTTTTTTTAGTTGACGTCATTAGAATATGTGTAAAAGTTTAGAGAGTTTTACGTCATCATTTGTGGTGACTTGTAGTTAGATTAAAGAGAAAATAAAAAAATTAAAATGTAAAGAAATGACTTTTAAATATAAAAAAAATGTCAGGTATATTCATTACACAAGAAAATTCATAAAAATATGTCTAAAATCTAAACACAATTACTGATAACTACATAATGCTGATATCTAACATAAGTACTGATACATAATACGAAAATGCGCTAACACGTCCTGAATTCCAATAGGGACCAGGCTTAACATGATTTTTTATTTATTACTATTATTTATTTTTTAATTTATTTATTTATTTTATTTTTTAATTTTTTTTGCTAACTGTTAGTCGCTGCAAATTTTAGTTAATTTATTTACTTTATTTTAATTTATTTTATTTTTTTATTCGATATTTAAAAACAGTTTAAATTTTAGATATGGCGGCATGGCGTTTATGGCTAGAAGCAAACTTTAGCAAACAGTACAAACATGTAGGTGTCGTAGCAAATTAGTTTATTAACTTTAGATCTATATCTTTATAATTTCAAATTATTAATTTCTATAATTTGGTTAGATTTTTTAATATTTTTAAAAATTTTAGTTTATAATAATCTTCATATTTATCGAATTCCGAAATTGTATATTTTAATGTATTTTTTAGATATTTGGCATTCGGCGATTTGCGTGGGCACTATTTGCCGAGGCGAATAGTTTCGAAAAAAACTGATATCCGGCCGGGGCGAATGTCCGGAGCGGTTTTCAGTTGGTCCCTACTTCCAAGTGCCTGGAGCTGATTAAGGACGTACACCGATGTTCTACTGTTAGTTGTATTGTTAACCTTGACCTTTGACCTCCAGGTTGCCTATGATGTCACTCAACTGATCCACCACCTGGCCAGGATCCCGCACGGGTCGCTTGCCCTCAACGACTTCCGGCGCACGCAGTTCGTCCTGGTCAACGGCTCCCTGAAACTGACCGACGTCGATGACGCCACATTCAGCGAGCCGGCCTGTTCCCGAGATGACCAGTGCACGGTCGTGTCCAAGTACAGCAACGCCACACGCCGGTAAATGCTGGTCTCAGTGCTCACGTCAATCATCATCCTCATCCTCCCCCACCCCCATCGGGCACATATTACTAACTGGGGGGGTGGCTTGTGACGTCACATCCTAAACACGATAGCAGTGCAAACATGTAAAAGAAAACAACCCGTGAAAACAAAAGTTTTTTACTCTAAATTCCATTTATATATGAGACATATATAAAAGTATTGATTATGTTCAATAAAATATACACCCCGCGATAGACCCCTGTGACATCGAGGGCTTGATTGAACCCTCCAGTGACCCGTGGAGGTCAAATATAGCAGACGGCTACACGTGCCATATAGAGATAAACCAAAAGTTCATCTAATATAATTACGGTACATCCGATTGATCTCAAACTTTGATACAATTCGTTGTAAGGTGACACGAGTCTATATGCATAATTTCAGCTCAATAGGACCACGGAAAGTGGGTCTTTTTTGCTTTAGTTTTTCCGCCGGCGGGACAACGACAAGACGGTGAAGTTAATATAAAGGAAATTTATTCAACACTGTCCTTCTGTCTGCATTTCTTTTTCTTTCTTTCTTTTTTCTAGTTCTTCCTCCAGACAATTGCGTCCTTTTTGATGTTATAATAATGCCATTATTATAATGGTAATGACTTTTATTAAAAATATTTTTAAAATATCTGAAATGGGCACTGCATAGGAACCACAAAGAGTCTAATTTTTTTAATATTTTTTTTAAAATGTTTATAAAAATGTTAATATAAATTTTTTTATAAAAACCACATATTGTTTTTGTGTGCGTCTTTAAAACTAAATGGATGAAACAATTTCAATGGAGAATATTTACTTTTCATTCCTAGGACTGCTGCTTAGTATTAGTATCGTTATCTTGTTAAACTATTTTTAAAAAATAAAAACTAATGTTAGAAAAAAAGATAAAAAATACAATTACAAAAGAATAAAATTTAATGTTTTTAACCGAAATGAATAAACTACAAATTAACATTCGTCAACTTGCGGGTCATCTTCTGCCCACAGACTTCCCTGTGTCGGTGGCCGCTGTCAACATCACAACGAATTCTCCAACATCATGAAAGCCGGACACTGCTTCATCACCTCCCACTTACGTCACGGGGCCCCAGGGCTTCTCAAACCGTGGATAGATGACGTCATCGGCGGATACCTGAACCTGACCATGGACACTGAGCAGCTGCTCCAAGTACTGAGTCACGTGATAGGGCTCTACAGATCAGGATCGCATCTGGACCTTAAGTCGCGAAGACGAGGCAAGTTAGCGCCCATCACTGTTGCGAACTCAAGGTGCCAACTTTTCCCAGGCAGGAGCCCAAAAATTCCTAAATCAGACTAAAAATTCCCAAATGCACAGAGGCGTCACTTGGGTTGGTGTCACCCGGGGCGGTAGCTCATGGTGTCACCCGGGGCGGTAGCTTGTGGTGTCACCCCCTCATGATTTAACCATAGAACTCCTCCAAGTTTTCCAGTGCCAAATAACGGGAATATATAGAGTTTTACAGTCTGGTGTCACCCATCTGATGGTGTCACCCGGGCGGCCCGCCCCCACCGCACCCCCCTAGCGACGCCACTGCAAATGCATTAAATTCCTTAAATCTAGTTACCAAAGCGTGGAAAACCCTAGCCAACACGTATAAAAACCTAGATAAGAAATAAATATACCTAGATACGCTAAAATTAAACAAATATGACGTCACAAATAGCACCTTTAAAAATCCTAGCTAACACGTAAAAAAAACTAGATCCCAAATAAAAAAACCTAGACACTCTAAAAATAAACAAATATGATGTCATAACCCCCCCTCCCACCACCACCACATTCTAAAAAAAGAATTTGTAAATGAGCATGTTTCAATTTATTTTTATTTTATTGACATTCAAGTGTGTTTTTTTATGTTAACAATTTGTCAATTTTAAATATTCCCATATTTAATGCCAAATCCTCAAAAATTCAAAAATTCCCATTTCTATAAATTTGGCTTAGAAAATTTGGAAATTTCCCAGGAGTTCGCAACACTGGCGCCCATCCCGTGATAAGCAACCATTATTTTCTTAAATATATTGCACACCAATAATGACTAGACACCGTTTGTGACCTAGGTGCGCATGGGCCAAATTTAGCTCAGTCAGCCCTGAGGAAAATAACAATCTTAGCGTAAATTCCAATATCTCATTAGGTGAATACTTTGATGTTTGATGTTTTGATGCAGATTCTGATTTATTTTATCACGCTAATAGTCCATGGCTAGTTCTTGATGCTAACTATACGTCTGGTCTTCTAAAGCTTAGAAAGCTTTACTTTGTGGGTTTTTTTTTTAATGTTTAGATTTTTCTAAACATATTTTCAAATGTTCAGATTTTTTTTTAAAATGTGTCTTATCTATACAGACGCTAATTTTACTTTCTCATAACTTTGCTAATTACATACTGTACCGCACACAACCAGATAACTGTACATTTGTCACTTATCAAAATCGTTGAAATTTGTTTTTGAAGTTAAAGTAAAATTGAGCGAAAGTCTTTTGAATTATTTGATAATTTGTTGATGGTGTCCTTAGTCCTAATGTCATTTTCTGTTTTTGTTGTGTAATAATCGCCTTCCCAAACAGCTAAATTTGTGACTTATTATTTATTTTGAAATAATAATTTATTTTTGTGTTTTTTTTTTAAATTCCAGAGTCCATCTATACTGTGTACAGAAACTGTGACCTGCCAGGGAAGTTTGACTATAGGTGCGGCTTGGCTGTGCCAGGTAATGGCTGCACACTGTCCGCGTTTAACCTGCAGGAAGCACAGGATGTTTGCGATTTAGACAGTCGGTGCAAAGGTTTTATCTGGACACACAGGAAAACATGGACAGGTGGGGAAAATGTGGACAGGTGGGAATATGTGGACAGGTGGGAATATGTGGACAGGTGGGAATATGTGGACAGATGGAATTATGTGGACAGGTGGGATTATGTAGACAGGTGGGAATATGTGGACAGGTGGGATTATGTGGACAGGTGGGAATATGTGGACAGGTGGGAATATGTGGACAGGTGGGATTATGTGGACAGGTGGGAATATGTGGACAGGTGGGCATATGTGGACAGGTGGGAATATGTGGACAGGTGGGAATACATGGACATGTGAGAATATGTGGATAGGTAGGAATACTTGGACAGGTGGGAATATGTGGATAGGTGGGAATATGTGGACAGGTGGGAATATATGTGGACAGGTGGGAATATATGTGGACAGGTGGGAATATATGTGGACAGGTGGGAATATGAGGACAGGTGGGAATATGTGGACATGTGGGATTATGTGGACAGGTGGGATTATGTGACAGGTGGGAATGTGTGGACAGGTGGGAATACAAGGACATGTGGGAATACATGGACATGTGGGAATATGTGGACAGGTGGGAATATGTGGACAGGTGAGAATATGTGGACAGGTGGGAATATGTGGACAGGTTTGATTATGTGGACAGGTGGGAATATGTGGACAGGTGGGAATATGTGAACAGGTGGGAACATGTGGACAGGTGAGAATATGAGGACAGGTGGGAATATGTGGACAGGTTTGATTATGTGGACAGGTGGGAATATGTGGACATGTGGGAATATGTGGACAGGTGGGAATATATGTGGACAGGTGGGAATACAAGGACATGTGGGAATACATGGCCATGTGGGAATATGTGGACAGGTGGGAATATGTGAACAGGTGGGGATATATTGACAGGTGAGAATATATGTGGACAGGTGAGAATATGAGGACAGGTGAGAATATGAGGACAGGTGGGAATATGTGGACAGGTTTGATTATGAGGACAGGTGGGAATATGTGGACAGGTGGGAATATGTGGACAGGTGGGAAAAAGTAGAAGATGGGGAAATGAAGATTGGGGGGGGGGGGTCGGAATAACTACAATGTGGTTAATTAAATTTTAAAAAAATTATTAGCTGTCTGCAAATGTCTTAAAACGTGTTCTGTGCCTCAGCTCTGATAGTTTAGGTCTTAGGTAGTTCAACTTTACAAAGTATATTATTATGTTTTAAATTATATTGTTATGTTATAAAGTATATTATTATGTAATAAAGCACTAACTTCATCAAAACCACAAATTACTAGCGTGTGTGACACGTTTAGTTGGTGACCAAGAGTTATCTCTCATGTCATCAGCCTTATGTTATCACATCGTCAGTGTTAGAGAGTAGCAAAGTGAACACTTTCACGTTTGTTTGTTTATTTTTTTAATTTATTTATTATTTTTGTTGTTGTTGTTTTTTTTTAATAATTTATTTTATTTCAATTATTTTACTTGTTAAATTTTCGCTTGTTTCAGAAAGAACGATGATACACCTAAAAAATGGGATATCAAATTGTTCATGGGATGAATCCACAGACTTTTATGCTAAGTCAGGCTGAAGGATTGATTTCAAACTTTCTATTGTATAATACAAAAATTCTACCAGTATTTACAGAAACGGGAAGGCTGGGCTGAGGCTGTATAATTTCTCTAAGTAAAAAAACAAGTGATGAGAAAGGTTTAACAGACTGATGTTGAGTTTATACAGCACGTCACTACCACACAAATCAGTCGAACCTATCAGAAAACAGTTGTTTGATCATTCCTTTGGTGAAGAAATTTAGTCTTTCGTTATGTCACAGCAACAGTTTTTTTAAAAATATTTTTTTATTAATCATAGTTTTTGGTGTGTGTGTG
>MUZC01000252.1:129141-144990 GCA_002072015.1 Radix auricularia
TATCACTGTTGGAAGGTCTAATTTGTATTGTTATCACTGTTGGAAGGTCTAATTTGTACTGTTATCACTGTTGGAAGGTCTAATTTGTATTGTTATCACTGTTGGAAGGTCTAATTTGTACTGCTATCACTGTTGGAAGGTCTAATTTGTATTGTTATCACTGTTGGAAGCTCTAATTTGTATTGTTATCACTGTTGGAAGGTCTAATTTGTATTGTTATCACTGTTGGAAGGTCTAATTTGTACTGTTATCACTGTTGGAAGCTCTAATTTGTACTGTTATCACTGTTGGAAGGTCTAATTTGTATTGTTATCACTGTTGGAAGCTCTAATTTGTACTGTTATCACTGTTGGAAGCTCTAATTTGTACTGTTATCACTGAAATTTGAGTGTATGTTTTGTCTAGTAACTTCTATTTAAGGGATGTTCCTTCTTTGGGTCAATATTTCAAGTCTTTAAATGAAAGATGGACGGATGCCGTGAATTATGAATATTTATTTTAAAAATTGTAACACAAACTTTCCTGATTTTCACTGAACTTTTCATTGATAAGAGATGATGAATAGTGCAGACCTAAGCCCCAATTTTTCATTTTAATAATAAAAAAATAATAATTTTAAAAAAAACTCACTTTCAAAAAAATGTCTTTAAGAAATAAACTCTTAAAATTTAAATACACCAAACATCCAAATTAAGTGTATGTTACCCGAAAATTAACATATTTGATGAATCGGTATATTTATTAAAACTTTAACATGTTTGGCAGAATTGTAAGGGAAGAAGTCATCATTAACACTGGTAATTAAACTGCCGTTACCTGTAAAGGTCAACTAAATAAGACCTCTAGCAGACAGCAACAGAAATATGTTTCTTTGTATTTATTTGAGAGGATATCTGATGATCCAAATTTGTTACATAATTTGACTCAGAAAAATCAAAATTAAAATTTACCCCTGCCAGGCCAACAAATTTCCTTTCATATGAAAAGAAGAAACAGAAAATAGTAAAATGGTTCAAAAGAAGATTCTATAGAAATCATCATATTTTTTTCAACATCCGTTTAATTCAGCGTTTGTCAACCGCTGTTCCGCGTTACACTAGTGTGCCGCGACATGTTTCCTGGTGTGCCGCGGGCTATTCCTATTCAAGAGAATTAGTTTATATATATATATAGTCAATATAGACACAGAGGTAAATTTTTAAACATTTTCTAATGGTGGTGTGCCGCGGGATTTTTTTAATGAAAAAAGTGTGCCACGGCACAAAAAAGGTTGAAAAACACTGGTTTAATGAACTAATGCATTAATGGCACTGAACTTTTCAATCTGAATATAAAACATTCTAATAATTGAATTAAAAAATCTAAACCTTTTTTTTGTGTGACTGTAATACAACTGAATTTTTGTTGTTGTTGCACATCTACATTGGTTCTTTCTTATATAGAGGATGTAGAAATTAGTGTGCTACCTGTCATTACATATACATGATGTAGAAATTAGTGTGCTACCTATTATTACATATACAGGATGTAGAAATTAGTATGCTACCTGTCATTATATATACAGGATGTAGAAATTAGTATGCTACCTGTCATTATATATACAGGATATAGAAATTAATGTACTACCTGTCATAATATATACAGGATGTAGAAATTAATGTGCTACCTGTCATTATATATACAGGATGTAGAAATTAATGTGCTACATGTCATTATATATACAGGATGTAGAAATTAAAGTGCTACCTGTCATTAATAAAAGTCCACGCCATCTGGGCCATTTTCTGAGTCTTTTCCTTGTCTCCTGATGATTGAGAAAGATTAAGTTTGTATTATTTCTAATGCGACTACATTACTACTATTCCCAGGTCAAGTGTTGAGCACATGCCATTTAACCCTACACATGTAAACATGTTTTAAAAAAACAAAAAAATGAAACATTTAATAAAAGAATGATAAAACTCCTGACGTGGAAATACTCCTGAGTCACCCTTGCGTCCAGGTGGCGGCAGTCTTTGAACGAGTGATTCTTCAAGCGCACACATATGAAAGGAAAGAAATGAGTTTTAAAAACATTCATGAAGGAAAGGGGAAGGGGGAGCCTTGCTTTCTCTCATGCCTTCAAGTTATGCATTTCATCAATTAGACTTTGTGGTCTAAAGCACCAATTGTGTGTGTGCCCTACAAAATTGCCTTCTACAGAGGATCTGACATTCTCCAAAATGGCATTGCTTGTAGTTTTGCATGAAACTGAATGGCATTGCTTGTAGTTTTGCATGAAACTGAAGGTTGCCTCCATTTCTTTTTGTTTTTGAAACACATGGAATATTCCATTAATTAATGCCAGTTGCCAGTTGGAAGTATTCTTTAAAAATGTCATTTTTTCTGCATTTCACATTTAAGCTTAGAATACTTGGGGAAATAATTTCTTCAATTTACCTTGCTCAATTGGAAAAAAATATTAATTTAAATAACAAATACTTAAAAATGTATTTAAGACTAATTCTATCTGTAAAACATTTAAAGAAATTACTAAGATAAGATATGGGAAAAACCTAGACAATAGACTCAACAAAACAATGTGTCAGCAAGTACGCTAGTTCAGGGGAAAAAAATCACGGAAGAAAATTATTTTTTAAAACCCAGCTGCAATGCTATAACTATAAGGACAGTCAGAAAAAAGTAAGAGTTTTTAGGAGGCAATTAGGGTCAGAAGTTAGGCCAGGAGTAAATTTTTAAGTTATTAGGGTCAGAAGTTAGGCCAGGAGGAGTAAATCTTTACATTTTTATCAGGGTCCGCAAAGAGAATAGTACAGTTTATCAGGAAGTCAATTTTGGCTTAGAGACTGAAGGACGTTACACCGAAGGATGGTACGTCAAGATAAATTTGGTCTCGTCATCATTAACACTCCGATGTTACATGAAGGCATTAGCACAAATGTTTTTAATCCACTGAAGCAGTGACGGTTGTACCCACTATCAATAGGAACAACACAAAAATAATAACGGAGACAGTGAGATGAACATGGATTTGTAAGGCCACTACCAAAAAAATGTGTAGAGTGTTGAGTAAACAATAATTTAGGAAGTGCCCTTTCTGTAATCAAATTTTTTAAATTGGCTCTTAAAATGTCCTAGATTTATTGTTACATTTTAAGCCCTGTGTAGGTCTAACTGGCTGACCTGTAATCAAATTTTTTAAATTGGCCCTTAAAATGTCCTAGATTTATTGTTACATTTTAAAGCCCTGTGTAGGTCTAACTGGCTGACGACAACATTATGCCTGTTTGCATCTTTGAGACATAGATCAACATCCTATCTACGGATCCATCGATGTCAGCTGTTATGACAATAACTTTTGGGCCATGTGATCTTCAAGTAACACCGAGGCGGTTGTGTAAAAGAAAATGAAGCAACTGTAAAGTTATTTTTCCTCTCAAAATTAACAAGTTTAGCCTTTTCAAAGCGAACTGTGAGGTTAAAAAAAAATCCTTTAGGTCCAATACAAGGAGATATAATCAGTTGCTTCTAATATCTTGATTTTTTTTAAAAAGAGTGAAAGCCAAATCCATCCCTTTCTTACAATAAAATATAAACTCTATTACCTACCAATCGTCTCATACATTCTTGTGTCACCTCGTACATTGTTATAACTATAG
The DNA here is from genome assembly GCA_002072015.1 of Radix auricularia. Lineage (NCBI taxonomy): Eukaryota > Metazoa > Mollusca > Gastropoda > Lymnaeidae > Radix > Radix auricularia. Next base: position 132,801 of record MUZC01000252.1, read on the forward strand.
TCCGTTGGCGTGAAGGATGCTTCCTGTCTACAAATTCATTGTTTCACTGAGTATTTTTCAGACCTTCCCCTACCGTTGTTGTACTGACATTTTTTTTTCCTGATTTGCTTGCCAATTAACTTAAAGACACTTCAATGAGGGTTCACTTTAGTCACAATAAAATCTTTTGTGATCTTTACAGTAAAACTGGGGATTTTTTTTTTTTTTTTTTTTTAAGAACAATACAAAAAAAAATGATTACTTTATTATTCTTAAAGTTCAAAAGCCATCGAGTTATCTATTTGAAATAAAAAATCTCACCTTTAAAATGCTTGGCGAATTTGAGCATGCAACTGTATGGATGTTCTACTTGAAGATCAAATTTAATTGTTTTCAGCAGAATTCTCTCCATAGTCATTATCTCCTCCTGGGGTCAAACAAAAATTGAAACTCTACATCATCAATTATTTACATTTCATACCATTTGATTTTATAAATTTACGATAACTTATTTGTTACTTATTACTCTATTCGTTTTATTTACACAGTATGTATCATCTGGAAAGGTTGGCGTATTTGTAATGAACTAATTATATAGTGAATTATGTGTTTTCTTAATTTTTTCCTGCAAGATGGTACAACTGATGAGTAGAGAGGAGCTTGATTTTGTGTCAATCCAACCACCTTCACTTAAACGATAAGTCATTAATATTGTCCATTTAGAAGCCATTTCATTTTTGGAGTCGTACTTTCAAAACCCACGTAGAAATGTCTCAATTATTTTTCTTATTTCTCTCTATGACAGAGTCCATAAAATTATGAAGCAGACTTGAAAGGTTCTTACCCTTTGATCGTCCCCAAACCTGAGGAAAGAGGCAGGAGACAGAAGGGACTGAGCTATTTTGATGATGTCTTTACATTTTTTTGGTGTCTCTTCCACCTTCCCAGCCAGGAACAGGCAGCAGGCAGCTGTTACCTGAATAGAATTCGTTTGATATCAACATTCACACTGTCCTATTTATTATCTAAAATTAATCCAAGACATAAAGACAAAAAATTCAAATCATATTATTAAAAAAATGAGAGATATGCAATATGACCACCAACAAATATCAAACTATATTGGAGAAAAGCAAAGTTTCTTGCCTACCACAAGGCAGAGGAGAGGGAAACAGAAAAAAACCCATTGAGCCCTCACATTGAATAATAAAAAAGAATCTTCAGGTTAATAAATTTGCATATAGATTTACAAGAAGCTGCCCTGAAGACAGAATTGGCTTCTACTATGCTGCCTCAGTTACAATCTGATGCAAACAAACTGAATTCATGAGTCTAGAGTAATTTTTTTTTTCTTTGACAGATAGTCTTATTATATATTTATAAATGATTGAGATACTCATAGTAAATCACACAGTGAGTAAGACAACTGAAGGTGATACAATGATACAAACAGACATACATTTATTTAAATTATGGCCCCATTTTTTAAAAAAACTACTTTTGTACAGGATGTGGGTAAAATTTAACTTAAATTTCAACTTACATATCTGTAAAACTCCTTGAAAGAATGAAACATGTAGAAGCGATGGAAGTAAACAACTCCTGTAGCACATGTGTCATAACGACTGGCAGAAAATTAAGGATAATGGTCCTACATCTCAATACGTAAATACAGTTTTAACCTCACGATTTTGTCATGTGAAATATTCCGCACCATAAAGAAACTGACAGCCCCAGCCACTCTCATCACAATAGCATGTAGTTAAATATCAAACTCCATGCTACTACATCCTTTAGTTTGATTGAGGGGGATTTTTAATTTTTATGATTATTGACTGTGTCTTGAATAAAAACAACTTCTATATGAATAATCAATTGTTATTACATGTCAATTTATAATTATATCTTTTGATAACCTAGTAAAAGAATGAAAAACATTTTTTAAAATATTTATAATTTTAATGAAGCTAAGTGAATGTTTTATGCACCAAGTGTTAGGTTTATTAGCTATAAAAAGCTCAAATATCTTTCTTTCTTTTTTATTTTACTGGTTTTTAAATTTTCATAGCTAAATCTTGTTCCTCTACAATTTATTAAGAGAAGAATTCATGCAGGTTTTATTTGGGACCACTCCAAAGTCAATTTAAAAATATACAACTATTTAGGGAGTTAGCATTGATTCTCATGTTTGACAATAATCTCACATTAATTATTAATGTTGCATAATAAAAAGGTCATGCTAATAGTAGACCTCAAATTTTAACTGCTATCACCATGCTCAGAAAAAAAAAAAGGATACAGTCCCATTTTTGTACCAGCATCAATTATGAATCGAGCACCTTCTCGTCTATACCTGTTCTCCGTCCCAGTGTCAATACCATCGCGAAATGATGGCGAGTTCTTAATTTCTTTTCTTTCAAAATACCAACAAGGCATTTTCAGGATATCTTTCTATTTAGTATTTATATACCTCTACCTGTGAATATGAAAACAAATAATTAATTATACTTGAGACATAAGCCTAAAACTTAGTATAATCTAACACAGAGGCAGGCATACATTTATATACGGAGTACAATGAATTTCTTGACATCAGTAAGGTCAGCAAATGTTTTATGAGCCAAGTGGGTTATTCCACTTCTCCGGCATTAAAAAAAAAACTTATCCCTCTCCCTCATTGACAGCTGCTCCCCTAAAGTCCAAAAATGGAGAAATTATTCAAGACCAGGCAGCACAGCTAAAACGGTGGGTTGAGCATTATCTGGAATTGTATTCAACAGTTACCACAGTCTCCAGCACCGCTCTAGATGACATCCCAGATATGCGACTCATGGAAGAACTTGATGTCGTGCCCACACAGGAAGAGCTGAGCAAAGCAATTGACAGTCTAGCTTGTGGAAAAGCGCCTGGGAATGATGGAATACCACCAGAGGTTCTAAAGAGTGGCAAGACAGCTTTACTCCAACCATTGCACGAGATTCTGTCCCTCTGCTGGGAACTGGGCTACATCCCCCAAGACCTAAAGGATGCAAATATAGTGACACTATATAAAAACAAAGGTGATAGGAGTGATTGCAATAATTATCGCGGCATTTCACTCCTTAGTATTGTAGGAAAGACCTTTGCCCGCGTTATACTAAAACGTTTACAAAGCCTAGCATCCCGCGTCTATCCAGAATCTCAGTGTGGTTTCCGGTCCGGTCGGTCTACCATAGACATGGTGTTCTCCATACGACAGCTCCAGGAAAAATGCAGAGAGCAGCAGATGCCACTATACATTGCATTTGTGGACCTTACAAAAGCCTTCGACTTAGTCAGTCGCAACGGGCTATTCCAAATACTGGCAAAAATTGGATGTCCCCCTCACCTACTTGCCATCATCAGACAGTTCCATGAAAATATGCTTGGCACAGTACAGTTCGATGGAGCTAAGTCAGAGGCCTTCCCTGTCAGCAGCGGAGTTAAACAAGGTTGTGTACTCGCACCAACACTCTTCGCAATATTCTTCTCTGTACTTCTTCGATACGCATTCAAGGATAGCAGTGAGGGAATCTGGTTACATACCAGAGCTGATGGAGGACTTTTCAACACTGCCCGCCTCCGAGCCAAGACCAAAACGACGGATGTCCTAATTCGAGAGCTACTATTTGCGGATGATGCGGCACTAACAGCACATACAGAATCTGGTTTGCAACAACTCGTGTCAAGCTTCTCCAATGCCTGCAAAGAATTTGGTCTGCAAATCAGCTTGAAAAAGACAAACATCATGGCCCAAGACACTCGACCTCCTCCTACCATAAATATCGATAATGAAAACTTGGAGGTTGTGGACAGCTTCACCTACTTGGGATCCAAGGTCTCCAATACACTGTCCATTGAAGAAGAAATAAACAGCAGAATTGGCAAGGCAGCCGCAACAATGGCTAAACTAAATAAGCGGGTCTGGCAAAACACCAAGCTAACGGAGAAAACCAAACTGTGCGTCTATCGAGCCTGTGTCATCAGTACACTACTATATGGGAGCGAGACATGGACCACTTATACATCACAAGAGCGTAAGCTTAACAGCTTCCATTTGAGATGCTTGCGCCGCATCCTTGGTATTAAATGGCAAGAAAAAGTACCTAATAGTGAGGTACTAACGCGTGCCAATACCCAAAGCATGTTCTCAATTCTTAGTGAAAGACGCCTGAGGTGGCTAGGACATGTCAAAAGAATGAGCCCCGGCCGCATCCCGAAGGACCTCCTATATGGTGAACTTGCTTCAGGAAAGAGGAAAACAGGTCGCCCACGCTTGCGATTTAAAGATGTCTGTCAAAGGGACATGAAAGCAGCCAAAATACATACAAGTGACTGGGAGTGTAAGGCAGAAGACCGATCTACGTGGCGCACAGTTGTCAAAGAGGGCGTGATAGTAGCCGAGGAGCGAAGAATGGAGGAGGCTGCAGACAGAAGAGCTAGGAGAAAGGCCAAAACATTTGGAAGCACAGAACTCGTGTGTAAAAACTGTGGCAAAGACTGTCACTCAAGGATAGGACTGCACAGTCACTCGAGGAAATGCAACCCAACCCAACGGTGATGCACCATCGTCTCGCGAGACGGAAGGATGCCGGATATCCCTCTCCCTCATTGACAGCAACAAGAGCTTTTTGGCACAAGTTTAAGGCATAGTCATCAAGCATCCAAGAACACAGTCACGTTTATTCCTACCTAAGGCAAAGACCAGAGAAAAATCTTCAAAAAATTACAGCAGATTTGAACTTGAAACATTAGAATCAAGGAAAAGGGCCACTTTCTTGTAAAGCTCCAGTTTATTTGACCCACAATGTTACTGAGTAATGCACGCATTACTGAATTACTGTAAAACTGACCCGTTTATAATTTATATCCTCTGCTATCAATATTAAATAAAATTTTATCATCAACACTCTTTAGGTTACAGGAGACAACAAAAACAGTTTATATTTATATAGTTTGAGGCCCTATACGCACACTTACGGAAATATTAAGTAAAAATGTAGCCGAGGGGTACATTTTTCAATAATTGAGAACTGCAACTTTGAAACAGAAAGTAGACTAAATAATATTAATAATAATAAATAAACTACAGAATAATACCAAAATACTTCCGGACGTCTTGTCTCCATCCCTACCCATAATTAAGGTTGTAGTTTTAGGTTCTGGGTTAGGTTTAGTAAAAATAGTTGTCTATTTTTTTACATTTACAATAATAAATAGAAAAAACAAATGTAGTAATATTATAATATAGCAGCCAAAAATACCATTTATGGAGCGCACCGTTCTCTTTGCATTTACCCCTTAGCCTGAGCTGCTATTGCAATTAATTAAAATTAAAAACTGACAAAACATCAACAGGAACTAATACTAATACTAATTAAGGTTGTTAAGACCGCTCGTTTTTGAGGACCGGCTAACCATTCAAAAAAAGACCGGTTAATCGGTTAACCGCTCGTCCTTATATCCCTAATGTTTTGAGAACTAACAAGAGAATGTTGTCGCCTCGCGTCGTCTGATGGCATCAAAGCCCGCTTCCCCCCGCTTGCGTTCAGCTCTTTCCGCATTGCCCTCAATTCATAGCATTTTTTTTTAAATCCAAAAAATTAACTAAACAGTGATGGTTAATTGTCTTTTTTATATTTTATTTTGAGGACTCGTAGTTCACCGGTCTAAATAAGAGGACAGGTTCAATCGTTCGTTAAAATTAGCGAAGTATTTTTCATTAGTTTCAAAAACCAACGCCTCGCCCCGTCCGTTGTGGGTCTAAATAAGAGGACAGGTTCAATCGTTTGTTAAAGTTAGCGAGGTATTTTTCATTACTTTCAAAAACCAACGCCTCGCCCCGTCCGTTTTGACGTCATGTTTACCTCTCTTGTGTGTGATGCCGGTCAACTCGCGTATTAAAATTAATAATATAATAAAATTATAAAGCTACGGAGTAAACAATGATGATAAAATGGAATTTATTTTTTTTNAAAAACATATTATTTTTCAATCGTCAACTCGCCAGAATAATTGAATTTTGCGATTCACACGTTCACCCTCCCCGTTTTTTTCTGTTCAAATAGGGTTTGAGCTACACTCGCCGTACTGTTAATGTGGTAAACAAATGCCTTTGATAGGCAGGAAAACTGTCACTAAAAGACCGAACTCGAATTTGTGGGCCGATTAATCGCCCGGTATCTTTGCTACGTCTTTCAAATACCTCTCGTAATATAGGTACATGTACTTCACTAAGCGGCGTGCGCCAATACGTTTTTTGAATGCCTGAAATGGACTATAAACCGGTGATCAGAAAATGCGGATAGGTCACGGGGTCATATGCTTTTATAGCTTTCTTTGTCTTTATAAGAAACAGACTATAATAAATATAAATAGAAACAGCCTCGGCCTTGACCGTTGTTGACATCAAACACGCACTGTTAGTAACTAGTACTATTAGTTGTGAACTTCAGTGAAGCAAGGCTATAACGCGTCATGTACGCACGCTTACAGCTTGGAGACTGAAGGTTTGATTAGTTTGAATGCCAACCTAGGCTACTTGTCAGCTGGATCGTGGTATCGCTTTTACTCACCGTGACAAAGCGAGAGGGAGAGGCGCGTTACGGCTTGTGTTGTTTTTTTTTCACTACGTTACCGCTAGTGTTTTTTTTGTGTTGTTTTTTTTTTTGGTTGTTTTTTTGTTGTTGTTTTCTTTTCGGTTACACGGTCCTGCGGTCCTGAATAAAGATGACCGATTAGTTTGAATGCCAACCTAGGCTACTTGTCAGCTGGATCGTGGTGTCACTTTTACTCACCGTGACAAAGCGAGAGGGAGAGGCGCGTTACGGCTTGTGTTGTTGTTTTTCACTACGTTACCGGTAGTGTTTTTTTTTTTTGTTGTTGTTTTTTTGTTGTTGTTGTTTTCTTTTCGGTTACACGGTCCTGCGGTCCTGAATAAAGATGACCGATCCTGATCTGAGGACCGGTTAACCGGTTAGCCGTTAACAAGCTTAATACTAATACGTGTTGTCTTGTTGAGTTATGTGCCCGACTAAGACTTAGTATAATAGTATTATTGTATTATAGTCTTACTTTTACTTATAGTGATAGTGCCATATTTAATGATATTTCCCACGCTCATAGTCATAGCAAATCATTTTATCATGCCATATGAATGCCATAGCCATATCATGCCATCATATGATATCCCATGCTCTTAACTCTTAGGCTCTTAGGCAGGCCTTGCCTTAGTCTTAGTCTGCCATAGATGTAATTATTAACGAAATATTAATAGCACATTTTTTAATAAAATAATTATAATCAGATCGATACATTCACTCATGGACGTTGAATGATCTTGATGCTTACCTAATGAGTTAATGCCTAATAATTTACTAATAAATAATGATTAATGTGTTGGCATTGGCAGGCTTTGAACAAAAACACAACTAGAAAAACATATTAGGTGATACTAAAAGTCGAGTTCTAACTAACATGACCAGTTAAAATGAGTTCAAGTGTTAACTTAAATATTCAAACGAATTGATTTTCTGATCGATGAAATATGTTAAAAGCATTACAACTAGAAAAAGAAAAAAGAAGAAAAATTAGGGAAGCCTCTTGGCTTACATTTACATGTGAATTCGGGGTGGCAGGGGTCGATTGACTCCTGGAAATGATACGAAAAATATGGGAGGGAGGAAAATAATGTCTAGGACAGCAGAAAAAATAAACTTACCAAGAAAAAGATAACGAGAAAACTACAAAATCATTGGGGGGGGGGGGCATAATTATATACTGTATTGCATGATGTGACAATTCTTATTTAAAGTGTCATACATTGTGGAATCTCCGCTGCTAACGGTGCTCCAGTGTAGAGAAGAGGGATTGAATTACAATAAATCCCAGAAAGGATATAATTATATTGTTAATGTAGATTATATGGAAAGCTCTTCATTTAAATTTAAACAGACCAGCTCAAAATGTTAAATAAAACAAAAAATATATTAGTACATTTAATATACATCAATGCTAGAATATGCCTACCATAAACATGCAATGGTATAAAAATAGGAGAGGGAAAAAAACTAATTATAAAAACTGAATTCAGAAGTCAAAAGGAAATAGATCACATTTGTGAATATGTGTTTTACTTTAGATTGCATTCAGATTATGATTGAAAACTCTTACACTAGAAACAGGTACATGGAACCGAACGCGACTGTATGTTGAAGTTGGAGGCATACTAAATAGAGTGAGGACATGGGGATGTGTGAAGATTCATCCCAAACAATGGACTGGTAGATATCAAATAATTCGTGAATCTTTACTCTAATTAAGTTTCTTATTAAATACACCCTCTGTCCTTGATACTCCACGCATTTAGCGACACTTGAACACGTTTTTTAAAGACCAAAAATATTACACAAGTTTAATTTTTTTAAAAGAAAGTATTATGCACCGAATAAGTTTATGTTCTTTCAAGTACCGGAAATTTTATCTGGATTATTTTTTAAGTACCTTTTTTGGACTGTCCCAACATTTAAATGTTAGAAAAAGCTATTACTGTTATTGCCCCCACCCCCAACACACACACACAGCACCCCGAGGTGTCCAAGTTATTTACCGCTCCCGTCTAGTTCATTAGGCAATGCTGGCCCATAAGGAATATATCTCCCTCAACCCCCCCCCCCCTTGCATTGTATGACAAGAGTCTGAAATATTTTTAACGCGTCTATAAAATAACAAAAGTACACAAAAAGGCCGCCTTAGTTATTACATTCCTTCCTTTACCCCTTATTATCTAAACCTCATACCATGGCCACAGCAATAGCAAAAATTTTATCAAGCTTTGGGTCAGTGTTGCGAAGTCGGGGGGAAATTTCCCTAATCGTGGGAATTTTTGAGCCAAATTTTGAGAAATGGGAATTAGGGAATTTTTAAGGATTTTGCCTAAAAAATGGGAATGTTTTAGATTGACCGATTTTAAAAATTAAATACATTCTTGAATGAAAATAAAATAAATTAATTTGAAACATGCTCATTTTCAAATAAGAAATACTTGTGTTTTGATGTGGTGGGAGGCTCGTTGGCGTAATGTTTGTTTATTTTTAGCGTGTCTAGGTTTTTTATTTCGGATCTAGGTTTTTTTCCGTGACCCTTTGGCAAGGTTTTTCCCAACATTGTCACTGATAGTGGTTAGATTGTGTAAAGGTAGTGAGTATCGCCTCGTCAAGACGACCCAATATGCCGCTGGATACGCGCTCGTCCACTTCCGGTTATTGTAAGAAATCATGTTTCTAAAAGGTAGTTTTGTTGTTTGTTAGTAGAAATCATGTTTCTAAAAGGTAGTTTTGTTGTGTTAGTATGCCGAAATAGTTTGAATGCTCCGTTAGTAAAACTACTAGTAGTATCATCGCCATGGACCTGGAACAAGGTAAAACAGACATAGATATTTGTTATGAAAATAAGTTCTAAACGTATGATGAGTTTTTTGAGTTGCTAGAAAAAAGAAAACTACAATTAGGAGAACGATGGGTCAAGAATTCAGGAGGCCGCACGGTGGAAGCAGCTAATCGAGCTCTCAAAGATAGGGAAAAGTTCTATAAAGCTGAATTCAAGTATCAGTATGTCAATTTTACCTGTATTCATGGAGGGGAACACATATCTCAAGCGACAGAAAGAAACACAAGGTGAGCTAGGTGACTAAAAAAAAAGGATGTTGCTACAATGTCGTAACAGCAGACAATTCTACGGGATGTTGCTGCTAGTCTTAGTCTTAGCCTTAGTCATTCTTAGCACTTGACACTTGGAAAGAACTAAGTGACTAAGTCTAAGTCTAAGTTGCCCCATTTTACATTGTAATGCATATATTTAATTAAATATTTAAATGAAAGGGTTTCTTATTAAATGTTTTTGTTAATTATAATAATAAACTGAATGCTTACGTAGAAAAAATAATTCTGAAAAGTTAATAAAAACTAAAAATTATTCAGTTTTACTGATACTATTGCTATTACTATTTATGATATCAAAGTATGTTTACTAAAGGCGGTCCAATAAAATAAGATCCTTATACTATTATTAAATCTAATAGTAATAGTAAATGACTAACCATTTTCCCTCAGACTAATAATGTATCATCTCTTTTTCTCAGTACTAGGAAGTTGAAGTGTCCTGTTCATGTTCAGCTGTCAGCTAACCGCAAAGAAAATGCCCTAGTTGTCAAAAAAGTTATGCTGGTACATAACCATGAACTTCTCCCTCTGTCCAGTAAGTTGATACATGTATTTATGAGCAATGTTTAAAAATTCTTTTGGCTTTAATAAGGCTTTCAATTTTGTTGAAAAATGCTGCCTGGTAACCCGACCAAATTTTTAACGGGTACCGGGTTACCTCTTCAAAACATCCCATAATTTTCCCCATCATGAACACTATACTATGCTACCTAGCTACCTTCTGTGCACTCTATGTATCAACAGAATTTATCGAGTCCTTTTTTATGCGTTTCAATGAGCTACGTATTTTTAAACAGAGCATGTCTTCGTACTTGTACTATGTGGTCTTTTTTCTGTGAAAATTTAGTAGTTTGATCTATGGTATGAAGTTAATATTTTTAAAAATGTACAATGTGTAATCAAAGAATGTGTTGTTGTTTTTTCAGCACATCCTTACGCTTTGGACAGGAGAGCAACAGATAAAGAGGTTATTGAAATCACAAAATTAAGAAAACTTGGGATTTCAGCTTCAAAAATCATTGCTCATATGGCTCAATCCAGTGAAAAAGTATTTAATCGCCATGACATCAAAAACATCAGTAAAAAATCGAAAACTACACCAAGGTCTGTCGAAAATGAGGTCTGGACCATTTTAAAAGAGATGATGGGTGCAGACAGTGGCTCTCAGTATTCTGTACATGCTGATAATGGAGATGTGGATTTTCTATTATTCCAAACAGGATGTATGAGAAGAATTTTTAATGAGTATCATGAGGTTGTTTACATCGATGGCACTTATTGTGTTAACAATATTGGTTACCCGCTGTATGTATTCTTATGTGCTGATGGTAATCAGAAGGGACAAGTTGTAGCCTATGCTGTTGTAAAAAATGAAACCAAAGAAACTTTAACAAATCTTTTCAAAGAATTTAAGGAGAAAGCCACTAAGAAAGAGGTTAAAACAATCATTATAGACAAAGATGCAGCTGAGATAGCAGCTGCCAAGCAGGCATTTCCATCTGCAAGTATTGTTATGTGCCGATTCCATGTTGCGCAGAGCTTTAGGGCAGCTCTAGGAAAATACTGCTGTCCAAGGGATGTCCGCAGTGCCAAACAAAGCTTGTGGAAAATGCTCTACACATCATCTGAAGAAGTGTTTTTCCGCAACTATAATCAATTGCCCCCAACACCCAAAGCAATAAACAAAGTGAAGTAAATACTATTGTTCCTGATAAAGGAACTGAAATGGTTAGCACCAATGTGTCTTCAGAGGATAAAGTTAAATTTATTGCTTCTGACCACGCATATTGTGTTGTTCCAGGGCCATTTGGTGAGCTAAGGTTTAGAAAAGCCATTAAGAAAAGGGGTAGACCGAAAGGAGCTGGTCAGACATCAGGTCACTATTGTTCAAAAAAATCAAAAGCACAGAGAGTTTTCCCAGATGTAGCTAATGAGTTCATAGTAGATCCTAATCTGTGTTATGTTTGCAACAACACTTTGTTACAAGTTGATGCAGGCACAAGTGAACAAATGACTGAGTGGATTAGTTGCATGTCTTGCGAGAGATGGTTTCACCGGTATTGTTTGTTTGGAGAGGCAAAAAGGGTTCCTAGTTCTTTTGCTTGTATACACTGCACTGATGGGTCGTAATTTGAGTGACAAACAAAGCTTTTTTATAATTAAATATTTTCATGTAGAGTTTAAATAAATTTCCAGCCTATTTTAAACCTTGTTTTAAGGCTTGCAAAGTAAAATGGTACACTTTTTTTCTTTGTTTGTGTGGGTGTTTGATATGCTGTTTTATGTGATTATTTGTTATATATAATATAAATGTATTATGAATGAATTCAGCAAAATGTTTCTCATCATTTTTTGTTCATACTGTATGTTTACTTTGACTTTTCATATGCAGCCTAGGAAAGGCTTAAATGCCAAATAAAATGTGGTCTTGTTACTGCAAGCACATAATTAAATATGTTTTCTTTAGAAATCTT
>MUZC01000252.1:145262-163967 GCA_002072015.1 Radix auricularia
GGTTAGATTGTGTAAATGTATTACCATTAAATAATATAATTAATTAGTCTGAGCTAGAATCATCATAAAATGTTTGTTACATATATAGGACCAAATCATTAATACTATGTAAATATATAACAAACTATGTAACCATGTATGATTGATTCATTATTAATAAATTTCAAAGCATTCATTAAAAAAATATTTTTATCAATCACAGACAAATTTAAATTACAGGAGTATCCAAATAACTTTTTTTTTTAACTTCTTAATTTTAAAATTTTAAAGTATAATCTATATTTTGAATTTGTAGCCAAGTTGTTAAATAAAAACGTATAGATTAAATAAAAATTGAAAGTACTCTATTAAGAATTGCCTTAAAAGTGCAGAAATATTTATTATTTTTTAATTTGGAAGTCCAAAGTCATTAAAATGAATGCGAAAGCATTTAATTGAAGTTGCCATTTTTTAGTTTTTTTCCCAAGTTTTTCATGCATGTGGGAATTTTTAGCCCAATTTGGGAATTTTTTTACTCCTGCCTGGGAAAATCTGGCACTTAGACTTCGCAACACTGCTTTGGGTAGCTCTTCTACTTTAAAACGAATAAATTCCGTAACTAAAGTAAAATGTCGGCGCCCTGGAATCACCTTAAGCGGATTGCAGTTGTAATTATTTATAATTCTTAATAAAAATGTACTAATGTTAAAAATTTAGCATTAAGTACAGTTTATTATTTTTAGTTCTCTTTACTTTTTTTAATCGATAGACTCTTCTAGATATAATCGTCATATTAAAAAGAAAAACATTAAATTATACTATTGACTATTACTATTGAGTCTATTACTATTGACACTATTGTTACATTAAATTTCATTAAATTGATTATCTATTTTTAAGTATTTACTACAAATTACAGACTCTCCTTCTAATAAATCTTCTGTATACAACTTCTATACAGAAGATTATTGTTAATTAATAAATAAGGTTAAGTTAAGTTATCAAGGGTAAAAGAAAAGGTTAGTAAAGTGTAGTTCATATTAAGAATCAGTAAACGTATAGTACTCTGACCGCACCGCCATTAGCGGCGGCCATCTTGTTGCTATGGTACGTGACCGCCAGAAAAGTAGTGCGAGCCCCGTGAATTTAGAGGGGTAGGGGAATCAGGGATTCTAAAATTTCGCAGTTTTTTAGCTACCAGCCAATTAAAAAAAAACAGGAAAAACATAGGGGGAAAAATAGGGGTGGATGGGGGGACAATCTAATATTTTAAGGGGTATTTATTAGCGTTAGTCATAAAAGCAAAATAGTTTTAAAAATGAAGACAAAAATGGGTACTCACCGATCTGGCATCGGAATCACAACAAAGGGGAGGATACACTTTTTTAATCCTTTTAGAAATTCACCCATTAGATCACTACTGCAACAATTAAAATTCTGTAGATATACCTAACCCAAACCCTAAAATCTTCAATTTTCCGAAAATTCTAAAGCTATACCTAACCCAAACCCTAAAATTAAAATCTTCAATTTTCCGAAAATTCTAAAGCTATACCTAACCCAAACCCTAAAATCTTCAATTTTCCGAAAATTCTAACAAAAAATGGTTACTTACTAATGGAAACGCACCCAGAGCAAATGGTGGAAAAAAAAGCCAGCCAAGGAATTAGGAGCACTCCTTTTCTAAATGAGGTAATACTCATTTATACTTGGGAAAAAATGAAAAGGAGAGCCCCCCCCCCCTCTCGCGGCGCATGAATACAAATCCAATAATGATAATAAACAAATTATTTACATTTTACAGCAAGGGGAGGTAATAAGTAAATAAGAAAACACCAAGATTCAAGAGAAGCAACTATCCTTCATAGCAACCGGAAGAGACGCGACGCTGCGGTCAGAGTAATAAACATTAGCCTAAGAATCTTATAATGCAATGAATCATGGTATTAATCTTGCCATTTTCTTGCTTTATTTTTTATTTTAATTTAATAGCCTTATTATTTTTTCTTTCCCACCAAACTGCAAATTATAAAGAATAAAGCATTGAAAAGAAGTTTCAGTGTAGCCTCTAAGCTAAACAAATTTGAAAGAAGGCCAGAGAAAAAAGGCCAGAGTACAGCTGTTTGGAGTTCAGAAAAAGAAAAAGATTCCAAGGGAGTGAAACTTGAGGACATGGAAGTTTTTTGGGGCAACGAGCCAATACCACAACAATTTTTAAAAGAAAGTCCCTTTCCAGACCCAGTGAGAAACACTGAAAGAGAATATTTTTTGAGTCTTAGAGATCCTAACAGAGGCAATGTTGGACCTTTCGATAGTAAATTTTACACTAGAAAACATGGTGTCAGTATTAATTTACAAGCTTGGCTCCATTGGGATTTGAACATTAATGATAATGAAGAAATAGCATTCTGGAATAAACATAGAACTTGGGAAATACTGAAAGAAGATCAGAGGTAAATAAATTCTGGCATCCTTGTATCAAAAGTCTATCATTATCGAGAGAAATGATCAGATCTCTAACTTATGTGTATATATAAGAACTTAACTAAAGTTAAGTATATTTTTTAAACATTTAATTAAATTTTATTATTAAAATAACCCTTAGTTGCTCTTGCTTTTTTTCTTTTTTTTTTTTTTAGGTACAGAGAGGACCGTGTGAAGGCTGTTGGTCATGAGTTAGGAGCTGCTCATTTTATTGTTGCTCGTGGTGGTGCTGTGAAATTTTGGGGTCGTGAACATTGGTTTGTCACTGATAAGAAAGGGGGCAACACATTACCACGAACTTTTGTGAAGGACATATTTGTGGAAGCCATTGACCTCAGCAATACACCAATGACATATGTGGCTTTTGACTCTTTGGGTAAATTAAATGTGAACCAATATAAAAATGTGTATCCTTAAAATCCTTATTCAGTCTAGCTGCTATGAGAATAAATATAGACATTAATTTTATATAGCAACAACATATTTTAATCACTAATAAATTGATTCGGCTGTATTTCCTGATGCAACCTTTTCAACGGGGGATGGAGTCAGAAAATCTGGTGTTGAGATATCAACTGAAGACTATGACTTTCATCACTATCTTATGTTACATACACTCCTTTTAAATAAGATTATTCTGCTCCGCTTATCCATGCTTGAATTCTATTCTTGGATTATTAGCAATTCAAGTGTGGTTTAGGTCTTGGTTTTCCTGGTTTGTTCTGGCAACCCATTCCCTAGTTCCTGGCAACCCATTCCCTAGTTCCTGCCAACCCATTCCCTAGTTCCTGCCAACCCATTCCCAAGTCCTGCCAACCAATTCCCTAGTTCCTGCCAACCCATTCCCTAGTTCCTGCCAACCCATTCCCTAGTTCCTGTCAACCCATTCCCTAGTTCCTGCCAACCCATTCCCTAGTTCCTGCCAACCCATTCCCTAGTTCCTGCCAACCCATTCCCTAGTTCCTGCCAACTTCAGTACTCCTAATTCTACTTTTAATGTCATAAAAACTAATTATAAAAGACTAATGTTTGGTTACATGGAGTCTGTAAAACTTTCTTTAAAACTTAATAAAATTGGGCATGCTTTTATAGGAAGAAGATTTTCCCCCTTGTGAAAAGTGTTTGCAGAGTAAGCATATTGTGTGCATTCTTAATTTCCTATGTTTAGTGCCTTTATTTTAAATTTTGTCATTCGTGGTATTTTTTTTTAAAAACTGTATGTCTCCTACAAATAAACTGATGTAAGATGAAAGCATTATATTTTTGTCTTCTAAACTTCTAATCATCTTAGAAATTTTAAACTATGTTTCGTATAATACATAAGTTAATTGTTTTTCATTTAAATTATGTTTTTCCTTCATCTCTTTTTATATAGTAAATAATAGATTTTTCTTATCATTTTAATTTTTTTTATTGCGTAGTGCTTTGATTTAGCTATCATCATTTTAATTTAAATGATGCCAAAACATTACATTAAAATGCTCTTTATCTTTTATTCATATTAAAATTTAAATTGTGTTATTCTGAAACTTTATATTCTACTTCTTTATACAGTTCTTATCCTATTCTAATTTTGCAATGTTATATTCTCAGGGTACTTATCGAATCTGCGTTACCTGAAATTAAATAACTGCCCCCACATTGATGATTGGTGTCTAGCACGTCTGCACCGTCTCGCTCATTGTTTAGAATTTTTGGACATCCAAAATTGTCAAGGTGTCACAGAAAATGGTTTGAGTCTGTTACATAAGCTCCAGTAAGTACAAATTTATGCAAAAATGTTTTTCTTAATACTTGGTAATTTTTGTAGACATATATTTAATATTGACATTGTATGTGAGTAATATACTTACCTTTTAACTCTTTTACTTCCAAGTTTTTCTTGCTACCTTGGGTATGTATGGGGCACAGAAAACAACAGATTAATTCAAAATTAGTACCCCAAAAACTTGCTTTAGATTTAGAAGACAAACAATTTTTTTTTAATGTTAAAAATGCCCATCGATACTTTGAAGTATCCAGTAAGAAAATATGTATTGGGAAATCGTGAAATTAGTTGATGTACCCTTTGCCTCTAAAATATAAATAAATTAGTGGATCCTTTTCCCTCTAAAATATAAATTTGTGTTCTAAGATAAACTAGAACAAATTCAGAAATTCACAAGATTAACTCAATTAGTTCAATCACTAAACCAAAAAACACTTAAGAGGACGAGAGTGAAATTGGTGGTCTGAACAAACCAGGAAAACCAAATAGCTATTAAAATTTAAAATTCTAATAAAATTTCAAGACTAGACATAAACCATAGACAAGTGTAGGATGCAATAATCTTCTGTATAAAAGGAGCTTCTGTAAAATAATATATATATAATATAAGATAGTATTGTTTGAAGTGTGGCCAGATAGTCAGTGTTTAGCAAAGCTGTGTGTAGGCTTTCTTTGTGGCTGAATGTTGCCTGGTAGATTAGTCACACTACCACTCTGGTACTCTGATTTATAAAATGTATGGAGGAAAACAAATAAGTGTTGTACATAAATAGCTGCTCAATTTGATCTCTTTTTGTATTCCAGTTTTCTGATGTTTGGGGCTCAAATAACTTTCCACTGAAAGATTGATAAAATGTGATTTTTTTTTTTATTTTCCCAGTAAACTAAAAGGCTTGAAACTTTCAAACCTAACAGGCGTAAAAAATCTTGGCTTGATAAGCATTCTTTTGGAAGAGAAATTACCAGAATTAACAATATTGGGAGTTGACGAAAAGGATCTGAACCCCCCTGCTTCACTGACAAGAGGGGAGAGGAAATTAGTGCAAGCTCTGTTGGGATACATGGAGCCAGAGTTAGACAGCACTGAATTGTGGGCCAAGGACCAAGAGACAAACAACGATGAATTGAAGGGACAAGTTCATACAGTTGATTGACATTCTGGAACATTTAATATGTATGCAGATTCCAACTTTGTGATAAATTATATTTAACTTAAAATATATTCACATTTTGCCATAGAATGAAATTACCACAGGGGAGCATGTATAGATTGTAGGGTAGGACAAAAAAAGCTCGTTGGAACTTGGGCAGAAAGAAAAAAAAACATCCATTATGATGAATTCTCTCTTTGAGACTCATACTTAATTACAGCTAATGAAAATGGTTGAAACTAAAAAAAATTTAAATAAATATGTATATGAATATGGCATCAGTTCATCCCCAAAGGGCAATGGCATTGTCTTCTTCTTCTCTGTCTTTCTCCTGGCTCTTTTCCCTTCGCTCCTAGCTGTGAGGGTGGCTTCCCATTATTAACAATACAAGTAATAATGTTTAGGAAAAATGATGTCCATTGTGCGACATATGGGTAGAAAAAAACAAATGAACAAAATGTTAACCAGCATTTATTAGGTTTATAATTAAATCTATAATATTAATATATTGGCCAAGATCACTCTGTAACGCTAAGGGACATCACTCTGTTTGTTTTTTTTAATTGAAAATATAGACGTAAAAATCTAATCATTTTGGTTTCGAGATTAACAGAGCGTATGGAGTTCCACACCGTAAAATATTATATGATGCCATTGTTTGAGCTTATATTTTAATTTTGGAAAAGGGGACGATGTAAAAAGAGCCGTTAATTTACGGACGCACAAACCTGTGATGTCAGCATTTATGAAGTAGATAACATTTTGTGTCTGCAACTGCCAATGTTGGATAGTTTTGTGAGCTAGGTCATGGAGTATAAATCAGATGTGTCAGTGTTAATGATTTATTTTCAACATATATTTGAGGATTTATAAAATACTTTTTTTGCATTTCAGGAAGTTTAATATTAAAATATTTATCAAACAAGGAATATTGACCATAAATAAGCCGTGAACTGTGATTTTTGGTTGTCGGACACACTGATTTGATTATATGCAATAACATTCTCGTAAGTTACTTGGGCTTTTGAAAAAAGTGGCGTAGGCGCCCCAGAACAACCCAGTTATTAGTACTGGGACAAGTCAAGTAATAGTAGTAGAGTTCAAATTTAATACCTTGTCTTTGCTTAATAAAGATTTTTAAAGATATTAATTTAAATTTAATGAATATGGTGCTTTTGATGAATCAAAAAAATATTTTAATTCTAATGCTCTATGCATAAAATCATTGCCAGACATAGCCGGGGGAAGGGTTAGGGAGGCAAGAGTCCCATGTGACGACTGCGTTGTATGGCATTGGTCAACAGATGAAGCTGGTAGCTCAGGCCTCAAGAGACTTAAGTCTCAGGCCAAAAGAATATGTAGAAGAAGAAGCTTGTAGTTGCTAACGTTGTCCTATTATTTATGGGGTCAGCTTGTGAGCGGGTTGCACAATTTTTTACACTATTCTCTTTCAAAAGATGGGGTGGTCGGCTTATGAACTAACAGGTTTTAGAATGAGTATAGTGTAAACGGCAGTTGATTTTTTCTTAAAGTTAAAGATGGTGAGAAATTCCATTGCATGGAGTAATTATTATATTATAACTTATTTATAACTCAGGTTTATAGACAAAATAACATTTGTTCACCCCTAAAACAACTCTGTTACAACATCCTTGTGAGTAGTTACAAAGAGTTTTCTTGTTTTTTTTTAACACTTGGATTTTCAAAAAATGAACAATAAAACATATTGAAACATGAAACTGTAATTTTCTTTTTTTTTTTTTTATTCAACATCATTAAACAAGTTAATACAAACATGAAATTTAAAAAATTCACTGCCAAGCAAAATTTTGCTCCAAAAACAAAAGCATCAGACCTTTTTTTAAGAGCTCATTTCAAAAATGTTATAACGTTTTTAAAAAAATTACTTTAAAATCCAGTAAACGATTTAACAATAACGGTTTGATGACAGTGATAGCTAAATTTTTGGTAGTTTGTTACTGGCAAAGCAGAATAAATTATAATTACTTATATCGGTATACGAATTTTTCAGGGCATAGCGCCACCAAATTAAAAATTCCACAACTTAAGTGTTACAGTGTGAACAGGTTGATCTTTGGAAGTTTAAAAAATTATTCTCATTAAGAAATGACATCAAGGTAATCTTTATAACCTTCAACTTTTTTAAAAATTATTTTTTTTTGTGTTTGATTTTTTAAAAAACCTAATGCATCATCAGCAACACCTACTTTAGGAGTATGTGTAGTCAATTATTTACAGTGTATTGACTGTATATTTTTCTCCAGGTGAACAAAGATGGATTTTTAATCTCTACAAATATTTTGATTAAACAGTTATTTAATTCCATTTGTGATTTTAAGTTAATATCGGAAAACAATTGAATCATGAACACATGATTATGATTGAGATAAAAGAAAATGTCCCTGTTCCCCTCATTAAATACCATTTTAAAAATATTCTTTTAATAAAGAGTATTAAAAGTTCACCATTTAATTTATTATTTTGAACAATTTGTATAGCTCCAAGTTTTATTAGAACCCTTGGAAAACATTAAGTATTTCATTATAAACTTGAGTACTAAATTGTGTTCATTCCTTTTTAAAAAAAATCCTTCTGCCAAAGTTAACCGACCCTGGACGTGTAAATTAAAATTAAGTTAGTTTTTACTAAAACATTATTTAAAATTAAAATACATGCTCTGGATAGGCCTAGCACTAACAATGGTATCCAATTCATTATTCTAAACACCCAGCTTGTGTATACTTCTTAAACAAATAGATCAAATGCTCAGCTGATCCATTGTGTATACCCAAAATGAGCTTTGCAGACTGCTACCATTACGCAGTAATAAACTGTCCATGTTTGATTCCAGTATGCAGCAACACTTAAACTCCAGGCAAGTTATCTTCTTTTCCTTATGTAACTGGTACATTAGTATCCATAGTAATTGTAACCAGATGGATATGATGGATAGGGATAACCTGGATAAGCACTTGGCTGTGGAGAAAAAATATAAAGAATTGTTGTACATAATCACTAAATTAGTATTGCACAGATCTGCCAACCCTGTAAAGAAAAAATCTTACAGGGGGTCGGAGTCGCGGCACCCTGGGGCGCTGGTCTAAGAACTACCTATTAACTAAATATAAATTCATATAAGTTACCTCCATTATCTTTTAATTTAAGAATCCACAGAGTTTGAGAAAAACATTACTGGAAATGTTTACATTATGTACAGATATCTACACACCAGAATATCTATGTTTTTCACACATGAACAGAGGCTGCATTTCCCTAGTGGCCTTTTTGAACTTGTCAAAGAGTTCTTTGTTCAATGGAAGTTAGCTTTGCAATTGAGTTTATTAAAATATCAATTTTTAGTTAGTAAGAGTATCAGAATTTATGCCCGCCCCCCCCCCCCCAATTTGTCACTGTTTCATAATAATTTTTCTGGAAAAATTTCTTTGACTCTAGCATTAAAATTAAAAAGATAGGTATTGCCATATTTATATCTTCCAATATCAATAAGAAGAGTGGTAAATAAAACTTTCACTCTTATAACTGAAACAAAATTTACGATTTCTTTAACAAAGTAATAGGTAACATTAACAGATGTAGATTCACTACTTTTTGTTGCCCCTTTTGTATTTTTATAATGTGAAAAATGTTAATGGTTGAAAAATCGGAATTTTTAAAGGTCTTGTAGTAATCAGGAGTAAAAAACTGTATAATTCCTAAAAAATCAGAATGGTTGGCAGGCCTGATTTCAATAACAATTAAAATTAAATAACTACCACTGATTTGGATGCATATATAAATTGCAAAAGCAGGTACCTAAACCCTTTCATACAAAAATACAAAACTATTATTAAGAGCTAAAAATGGAAATAAATCGTAATTCAGAGTTATACAATAAATAGCTGGTACTCTCTTTAAAAGAAAAGGTCTCATAATACACATCCAAGAGTTAGGACAGAAATTGTTATTGCTATAATTGGTTGGAGGCTTAATCTACGACCAAGAAGGAATTAAATCTCAAATATCTACCATAGAGGGTCCGTAACCCACACTGGGCCATGGCCCATATCCGTATGGTACTTCTGGTGGGGGTGGTGGTCCAACAGGAGGGAGGGGAGGTAAGCTGTGGTCTACATGCATTGAAACACCGGGTATATCCACTTTGGATTTTTTATCTGGAGGCTCATCTGACCTGTAAAATACATCCAATTTTGTTTGTAAAAAAAAAAATGTTACTGAATGAATAGAAAGTTTACAACAATGACAATCTTGCAACATAATAATGACTTATGGGCATTTATGTTTTTGACAAGGAGATTCTTCCATCTTTTCAAAGATCAATTTAAAGCACTAATTCCATCTTTTTCCCACTCTTAAAAAGAAATCTTGAGGTAAAAAAAAAATACTTGACAATGCGGAAATACTTTATGTGTTTACATAATATACTTTGGTTGCAACTTAAAAGAATATGTGTGGAGCTTTCATATGTATGCAGTTGTTATCCTGTAATTAAACTTAATAAATATATGATCTATTGCGCAGGTTATAATATCAAAATTCAATATAAATAATAAAATATTTGGTTATCCAATGTGGTGTATTTAACAACTACTGAGTTTATTCCCAGGATGACTTACAGGTGATCTTTTTCTGGTCTTTTCTTTTTTGTACTGGCTTCTTTCACTAATTTTTGATGATCATCATAGGCCTCAGATATCCTGGAAATAACATGTTCTTTTCTCAATAATTTCATTAATAGTGCGTAATTTTTTTAAAAAGTATAAATTGTAATGCTTTGCGCATGTTTCAGGTTGTGGAAAATTAAAAATCTACTCACTGCTGTATACATGTTCCAAAATCTTCTAAAAATTCCATCCTTCTCTGAGAAATCTTGACCTTAAAATCCAAGGGAGCATCACTCTTCAGCAGTCTATTGAATGTTTCCATAACTCGGTCTTCTACAATCGGTTGTGACTGGTACTCTATATCCAGTAATTGTAAGAATACTTTCTCATTTGTCTGAGAGATAATGAATATTATTTTTATTTTATTTATTTATTACAAATAACTAATAAATTGAAAAAATTTGCTACTTCTTAAGGTTTTTTTTAATAGGTCTTGTTTGCACTATTTCAAATAAAATCTTTTAGAGGAGCTAGGAATAAAGATAACAAAAAAATACGGATTACTTTTACTGAACAAACTTTCATATGATGAAATGGTAGTTTAAATACATTGCATATGTCAAGTTATCCTTTGCGATATATACAGATACAATATGAGGGATCTGAACTTACATTATCAATTTCAAGAGCATCATTCAGTATTTTTCTCGCCTTCTCAGTCTCACCTAGAACCTAAGGGGACACAGTGCATCAAGATTATTCCATCACAAAGACAACACTGATTTTAACATTTAAATTGAGAAATCGTGGTAATTCCCGCCTAGTCGCTATTATCAAAGCGCTGTAAAGCACGCCTCGATAGAACTCTCTTTAGAAACAAAATTACAGAAAATAAAAACTTTTCATTGCGTGAAAAAAGGTGTATTCGACTTTCGGCAATGGCGGTTGTTTCCCTCGCTAGTGTTATCGCTCGATTCGTGAAGTTTTCTGGTAGTTTTTACGGATTTTTTTTTTTAAGATATGATTTTTCTTTACTTTATTATAAAAATAATAGTGCTAAACTACAGGTAAAAATAGTATTAAACTCAAGACGGACTTTTGGATATGTAAAATAACCATTCTTATCCTAAAAGATGAAGTCAATAAGACTATAATAATAAAAAATAAATTTTACGCAATTTTTTAAATTTTATAACCAGTTGATCGCAATACTGGAAATCCTTACGGGAATGAGGGGGAAGTTTAACAAAAACCGTAAGGGGCTTTAAACGTTAATAGTTTGCAAACTCAAAATCTAGTGTTAAGCAAGATATGACCCAGAAAAATTAAGCAATGTGAGTTGAAACTCCATGTTTAACATTGAATAGTTGAACATTTTATGTGTGCTTAGTAATGTATAAAATTATATAGTTGAACATTTTATGTGTGCTTAGTAATGTATAAAAGTATATAGTAGAACATTTTATGTGTGCTTAGTAATGTATAAAATTATATAGTTGAACATTTTATGTGTGCTTAGTAATGTATAAAATTATATCCACTCATGAATGATGACACCAATTTAATTGCTGCCTCAGACTTAATAAAATCAGAACTATTTCAATGTCCAAAAAATAATAATGATAATTAAATTATAATTGAAACTGAAGTAACATTAAATCAGACTTGTCCACTTATTTGTTAGTTCCATAGAAGTTTGTTGTTCTAGCAGTATTCTCTTAATAACGATAGCAAACAAAAAAATGGTCATATTTTTTTTCTTTTACAGTAAAGAAATGTTTCTTATATATTTGACTTCAATCTACAAAACACATTTGCTCAATTAGCTCTTACACTTATAATTAACACATTAGTTCCAAACCTGAAATATTTGACTAAATTAATTACCCCGGCAAACACTCACTTTTTGTAAATACCGAGCATATTTGATGGAAAAAAATGTCTTTGTCTTGTGGCTGACGGCTTTCTCTATGTACATCTTAAACAAGTCTTCGGCCGCTTCATGATTTTTGTTGCGTCTCTCAAGGCTGATCCTCCTCATACACACCATCGCCAGCCCCGGGACATTGTTCTCTATGTTCACCAGGATTTTATGGGCAAGCTGATAGTTATCTGACAGTGGTAAAAACAAAAAATTTGAGAGGTTAAATTGGCTTAGTTTTCTGCATTAACGTTTAATGCCCCAAAGCGTTGTAAAGCGCGCCTCGATAGTGCTCTCTTTAGAAATGAAATCACAGAAAGTAAATACTCTTCAGTGCGTGAAAGATGATGTATTTGACTACCGGCAATGGCGGCCGTTTCCCTCACTAGTGTTATCGCTCGATGCGTGAAGTTTTTTTGTAGTTTTTACTGGGTTTTTTTTTTTAAAGATGCCATTTTGCTATACTTTATAATAAAAATAATAGTTCTTAACTACAGTCAAAAATAGTTTTAAAGTCAAGACGGTCTTTTGGTTATGTAAAGTAACTATTCTTATTTTAAAAAATGAAGTCAGTATGACTATAATAACATAAATCCATTTTACGCAATTTTTTAAATTTCATAACCAGTTGATTGCAATACGGGGATTCCTTACGGCATTCAAATACTGTGGTGAAATCAAAACATCCTAATAGTGTAACTTTTAAATTTCGTAAACAAACATTGATTCAGATATTAACTCTTAATGTACCAAAGCGCGGTAATCCGCGGTTTACCGTTTTTTACCAAACAGCGGTAATGCGCGACTCGATAGAACTCTCTTAAAAAACGAAATTACAGAAAATATAAACTCTTCAGTGCGTGAAAAACGATGTTTTTGACTTCCGGCAACGGCGGCTGTTTCCCTCCCTTGTGTTATCGCTCGATTCGCGATGTTTTTTGGAAGTTTTTACATTTCTTTTTCGAAGATGCGATTTTGCTATACTTTATTACTAAAATAATAGTACTAAACTACAGGAAAAAATAGTTTTAAAATCAAAACGGTCTTTCGGAAACATAAAATAACCATTCTTATTCTAAAAGATGACATCAGTATCACCATAATAATAAAAATGGATTTTACGCAATTTTTTTAATTTCATAACCGGTTGATCGCAATTCGGGAAATTCTTAAAGTACTGAGGCGGAAGTTTTCCGAAAACCTTATGGCACATTAAGAGTTAATGGTGCCTTACCTCTCCTCTCTTCAAAAGCTGCCCACGCCAGGTGGATGTAAGGCTTCTTTGGCAAGTGGATATCACAAGCTCTTTGATACACAGACCTGACACCATCGATACTGTGTTGTTCCAGATATTTGGCGTACTGGGGCAAGAAATTTAAGCACACACATATCATCAGAGAAACAATTTCATTTATGCTGACATAAAATAGTCTAATCTTTCTGGGACATGCTTTAAACAATTTTGGTTTTAGATACCTGGGTATTTCACAATAAAGGTGGGGGGGGGGAGTCTCTCGTCTAAGGATTTTAGCAGAAATATTTAAATTATTTCCAAAAGGTAATATGGAGTGTTATGCAGGAATTTGAACCCATACAAAAACATTAATGATGGGTGAAAAGTTTATAAGTAATATTTAGAAATAAACATTTAGAAATAAATAAATATTTAGAAAAAAAACTCGAACGAAAATTCAAATGCAATTCCCAACAAAGAATTTCCAATTTTTTTAATTCAAGGGAAATCATTCTAGGTTACATTAAAAGTCATTTTAAATCAGTAATACTGAAACTAAACAAAATATGACTCATAACCCCTCAACCTACATCACACCAAGAATGTGTCAATATAATGCGCACAGCGCAGAAATCTAACATTAGCATTAACAAACAGGGAAAACCCCATTAACTATCATTCTAGATTAAATTAAAAGTAATTTCAAATCAATAATTTTGAAACTAAAAAAACAATTGCTAGCTACAAATTGCTGCTAAAATTACGGGTCTCCAATGAAAATAGATTTTTCAAAAATTCCAACATTGTTCTTTATTATTGTCTACTTTTTGACATTTGTTTCAAACTGACAGATGCTATGGTTGGCGAGAAATTGACAAAATACTATTTTTAAAAATTCAGGAAATCCAGTAAACCTTTCCTGTAATTTTTTTTTTGGCCCGTGCACATTCTTGGGACCTGCTTAATATATTTGCAAAAGACCTGAACCCTCTATCTGGTATGGTTCAGGAGGAGTTGCTGTTCAAAGCTCAAACAGATTGGCCAGACATTTCAAATATATAAACACAATTTTTCCCAAGGGAAATTGCGTTAAAAAATGACACATAAGTACAGAGATTCACTCAAGTGGATAACACGATTGAAGGACTTAATTTTCACAGTTAATAATTTTTTTTTTTTTTTTTTTAATTCAAGACCGACTCAAATTCAAAATTTATCTAGGAATGCTATTTTGAGAACTGACAATATTATAAGTAAGCTAAATATTTTGAATTTCTAAAATGTTGACATTGATTTAATTAAAAGCCCATGTCAATTTCTCTTCAAGATCAAGTAAGACTAGTAATATTTGAAACCGACCTTCATCCAAAAATCCTCGTAGAGAGCGCAGGCTATCATACAACGTTCAAATAAGACAACAATCCTTTTGTGGTTGCCCTGGCTTATCTCCTCTTCCAGATATTCCCGCCAGTTCTTGAGCTGGCCCCTTTCCAAAGGTTTCACATGGAAGTATGGACGACGAATCTGTGTTTGAAAAATCTTTAAATTATCTTATCCAATATTGTATTTTACAGACTCTCCTTCTACAAAAGAGAATATTGTGTCCTATGCTTATCTATGGTTTGATAAATAATTTTTAAACCCTAAAAAAGCCTCAAAACGACCATGTTTGATTATTTTAAAAACTATTATTCCAGTCTTTTTTAAATACCGTTTCATTTTGCAATATTAACTCGTATTTATTTTTCCTGGAAAGGTCAAACAACAGTGTTATCTCCCCTAACTTAAAAAAAAAAAGTTATTTAGCAGAGATTTCACACAAGCATATTTTTGTACTCACGTTTTCCTCAAAAGTCCATCTTCTACTGACTTCAACTTCATTCAATTTAAAAATAGCTTCTTTTTGCTCTATGTATCTTGCTTTGATTTTTTTAACTTCTTTTTCATCTCCCTGATAAAGTGAAGATAAAACGTTTGAGTATTCTTATCCCAGGCATTAAATACACTCCAAATGTTTATCTGGTTGCAAAATGTCACATCAATCATTTTATGAATTTTTTATTTTGAAACTATGTTTCTGTTATTTAAGTTAAAATGTGCATTTGTTACTTAAGCTAAAATGTGCATATGTTACTTAAGTTAAAATGTACATATGTTATTTAAGTTAAAATATGCATATGTTATTTAAGTTAAAATGTTCATATGTTATTTAAGTTAAAATGTGCATTTGTTACTTAAGTTAAAATGTGCATATGTTACTTAAGTTAAAATGTACACATGTTATTTAAGTTAATATATGCATATGTTATTTACGTTAAAATATGCATATGTTATTTAAATTAAAATATGTGTATGTTATTTAAGTTAAAATATGTATATGTTATTTAAGTTAAAATGTGCATATGTTATTTAAGTTGAAAACAACAAAGGAGATAAATCCTTTAAATGAATATGAGGAATTCAAGAAATTTTATTGGAATATACCATTGGGTAAGAATATAAGGAGCAGTTTTATTCCCCAAGAAGGACTTTACCATTGTTGAAAGCATTCCAGGAGGTGCATCCAGCTCTGAACTTTCTCCAACCTGTAAGGCTTCATCAAGGCCGACGTCATCCTCATCATCTACATGATAATTAGAGGTCTTGTTCAGAACGTCAGATCGGAGCTTCAAGAAGGTGTCTATGTCCAGAATCTCTTTAGGATGATGGATGCTGATGTGTCTCTTAAAGCTGGCAGAAGTTGATACAATTAGACTTTTAAAGCTGGCAGAAGTTGATACAATTAGACTTTTAAAGCTGGCAGAAGTTGATACAATTAGACTTTAAAAAAAGATGTAGTGGCAGAAGTTGATACAATTAGACTTTTAAAGCTGGCAGAAGTTGATTGTCACATGAGAAAAGTGGTATGTCAGGGTCAAAAGGAGGCCAGTGAAAAAATCATGTGTGTGTGGTCACGAGAAGGACACAGAGAGAGAACACGGAGACATGACTCGAGCGGTAGTTAGAAGTTGAGAAGTTGAGAGACAGAGATGAAGCTAGTGGAAGCAAAATGAACATTGTTGTATATTGTAAAATAAGTGTACAGATTTGTTATTGAACTAATAAAGAACATATTTCCTGGATTTGATTATTAAAGTGAATTATTGTGTGAGAGTGTAGACTGTTTGATAAGCCCACAAAGAAACACAAAATGAGGTCAATCACGAGAAAGTGAGAAAACGGGGACCTCGGCCTATTACATTAAATTTGTGTCAGAACCGACCATACTGTTACATTGATACAATTAGACTTTAAAAAAAGATGTAGTGGCAGAAGTTGATACAATTAGACTTTTAAAGCTGGCAGAAGTTGATACAATTAGACTTTTAAAAAAGATGTAGTGGCAGAAGTTGATACAATTAGACTTTAAAAAAAGATGTAGTGGCAGAAGTTGATACAATTAGACTTTAAAAAAAGATGTAGTGGTGAGTTTAACCATGTTAAGTAGAACAACATAACAACATTTCTTTTAATGATTAACATTGCTGATGTATAACGTATTGTCATTTATGTAGTTAGTATGATATAAATGTTTATTTAATTAATATATGCATGTAAAGCGCTGTGAACCCGGCTCCTAGCTGGGATACAGCGCTATATAAATTATCATTTTATTATTACTATTTTTATTAAAAATATTGTATTTCAATGTGTTTTTTTAAATAGTATTTCTATGTGCCTCTAATTGGTTTAAAAAATAGAAGCCCGCAAATATGTAATACAAATGAGGTTTGTACAAAATATAACATTGTCTTTAGCATCATAATAGGCAACAAAGCTTTTAATCTAACCCCAAAAAGATTTAAAGTATTTTAGAAGATTTATTACAGCTCAAATATCGTTTATATTTTAACTAGAAAAAAAATATCATGACAAAATGAAGAAGTATTTAGTATACAGACTAGTTACCAATAGCGTATTGATAACAAGACATAACTACAAGCAGACTAGTCACCAATAGCGTATTGATAACATGATATAACTACAAGCAGACTAGTCACCAATAGCATATTGATAACATGATATAACTACAAGCAGACTAGTCACCAATAGCGTATTGATAACATGATATAACTACAAGCAGACTAGTCACCAATAGCGTATTGATAACATGATATAACTACAAGCACACAGACTAGTCACCAATAGCGTATTGATAACATGATATAACTACAAGCATACAGACTAGTCACCAATAGCATATTGATAACATGATATAACTACAAGCATACAGAGTAGTAACCAATAGCGTATTGATAACAAGATATAACTACAGACTAGTCACCAATAGCGTATTGATAACAAGATATAACTACAGACTAGTCACCAATACCGTATTGATAACATGATATAATTAAAAGCACACAGACTAGTCACCAATGGCGTATTGATAACAAGATATAACTACAGACTAGTTACCAATAACGTATTGATAACAAGATATAACTACCATCATACAGACTAGTTACCAATAGCGTATTGATAACATGATATGACTACAAGCATACAGACTAGTTACCAATAGCGTATTGCTAACATGATATAACTA
The DNA here is from genome assembly GCA_002072015.1 of Radix auricularia. Taxonomy (NCBI): domain Eukaryota; kingdom Metazoa; phylum Mollusca; class Gastropoda; family Lymnaeidae; genus Radix; species Radix auricularia. The sequence goes on from MUZC01000252.1 coordinate 163,031, forward strand.
CAAGCATACAGAGTAGTCACCAATAGCATATTGATAACATGATATAACTACAAGACTTTGACTTACTTGTCCCAGTGATGACTATACAGTTGAGTCGGAGTTTTAATCAGTTTCTCATAGATGGAGGTAACAGCTTTCAAGTTGCCATTGTTGTTCTCCCAAGAAATGTACGAGTCCCACAGTTTGTCTGATCTAAATTCTAGTCCTGCGGCAGCTATAGCTCTTTCATACAACCTTGAGAATGAAAGTTTTTTTTGGGAGGTTGGGGGGGGGGGGCGTGAAAGAAAACAATCTATATACACACAGAGACAAGACTGGTCTATAATTTAATGTAAATTATAAACATTAACTAATATGTTAACTATTAAATAAAGCTTTTATTTTCATGATCATGTCCACTAATGTAAATAAATAACAATGGTTACTTTCTGATTTTATCTTTTGAGCTTGAATCAGACGGGTATTCTGTTATATAGAAATTCAAATAGTGAAGCCAAAGCTCAACGCTCAGTGGGATGGCCTTCAGACCCTTTTCAAAAACCTGCCATGGAATGAAATGGTTAAAATTAATTTAAATACAGAACTTGACAAGGAGGTAGTATTTGAATAGCCTTATATCGAGGAGTCGCACGAAGTTTCTTCGAGTTTCGAGACAGTGCAAGCTATATTGTATTACCATGTAAGATTGTTGGCCTGATGAGCCCAGCATTGTGGCCCTGCATTTTTGTAACCTATGCGTACGTCCCCATGAAGCTAGTGCCGCGATAATGTCAGCAGATGGGACCCACTGAAGGCGTCTCAGATACAAAGGGAACCTGAGCAGCAGATGGAAACAATTGACATGCCAGTAGTTGTGGGGGGGAAAATCCTTGGAGGGTTCGTAAAATGCATTTGGTGTTCAAACAATGACACTTGGGTTTTAGGGGGGGGGGGGGGA
>MUZC01000252.1:163973-177400 GCA_002072015.1 Radix auricularia
GGGGGGGGATATAACCATGACCCCAGGAAGAAAAAAAAAAGGGGGGGATAATCAGTCATCTTGGATGATGACAAAAATATTCGGGACTGATAAAACATCAATGATAAGATTTTATGATATATTCAAACCAATTCCCTTTAACTAATAAAATGAATTCATTTTAAATCCTAAGGTTAAAAAAAAAAAGCATAGTTAAATTTGATCAAAAAATTGTTCGAAGGAAGTGAACTAAATAAAATTGCTGAAATTAATTTTTAGGAATAACATTTTTTAAAGACACTTGCTTTCTACTGATATTTTATGAGGTTTATTATTAACTCAAGTTCCTTCAACCATACATGCCAACCTGCAACGTTAAAAACTTAAACAATTTTTGTTTTTTAAATTTTTAAACAAAATTATTTTTTTTAAACTGTCAAATGCATCCAAAATGAAAGGGTACAGAAAACAACATAATAATAAAATATATTTTGATCTGTATTGACTAGATGATGTTAATTAATAATCTTCCTTTCAGATTACACCCACATTAGAATATTTACACTTAAATAATTCCAATGATTGTAGAATTTGAATGAAAATAACTTTTAAGGTCACATTTTTTCAAAATGCGGAGTTTTTTATTGTTTTTTTTTAAACTAGTCCATAGCAATATTTTTTAAAAACTTAAATGATAAACATGATAGCCTTTTAGAATAGTTATAATTTGTGGTTTGGCAGGATGTAATTGAAGAAAGTTACATTTCACATCAAGCTTGACAAAGTTGTTGAGGAAAGTTAACCTTAAACTTGTAACCTTTTTTTAAAATCCTTTATATTAACTCGCGGTGTCGACTTGGATCGATTTTCAACCCACTTCCTCGTAAGCTAGAGAGCTGAACTTTTGCAGGCAGACTCATGCCGATGATAAAAATGATGGTCGATCGAATGTACAGTATTTAAATTATTGAATTATTATATTATTTTATTTAACTCTATGAATCATGTTAATTTTTGAGATAGAGTGTCGTGGTGCGTATTATGTTCAACAACCTTCCCTGTCGCTCATTATATTGACAATACTTTTTAAATATATATATACACCCCCGGTGTGCATTATATTAAACATGTTTTACGTGACATAACTAGAACTTTGTATTTTCGGATTGTTTTGCCCTGCATATTTAATGAATATCCTTATAGTTATGTGTCTCGTATATAAAGGATTTATAGTAAAAAACTTGGGGTTTTTTTACAGGTTTTTTTTTATTCATCCTAGTGCAGGAAAATGTATTGAGGATATTATTTTTAAATCAGTGAGCTAAATGTATATGATAAAATCTTATATTATAAGTTTGAAGCTGGAGCAAAATATTAATTAAAAATACTTAGAATATCATCTGACAAAGCCGACAATATTTGCTCTGATTAACAAAGATGATCCAGGTCACCATTGGCTTTAGAAAAGATTGAAGACACTAAACAGCGCCATGGTGATTAATACGAAACACAACCTGAGCCAAGTTGTTGAAAGTATCATTAAATTATTGAACTGCAATTAAAAGGCCTTCACTAGCCAAAACAGTCCTTGTTGTGGATGTTTTACACAAACAGATCTGTAATCAACAACACAAAGTAATTACTACCTACTAATAACTAGGTTATCTTAGTTTTAGGAATGTTAGTAACGTAACGACATCATTAAAGTTTTCTAGATTTAGAAGGGCAACATATCACCAGCTTGAGTCATAACAATGATAGTTAACCTTCCTGTTATTGAATGTTGACTTTGTCATACTGCCATTCTTGAGGGTGAGTCTTGTTCAAAAATATTTATTTATTTATTAATGTTTTAATGCGCGATAATGCGCGCCTTGTCGCTATTGCCAAAGTGTGGTAAAGCGTGCCTCGATAGAACTCTCTTTAGAAACAAAATTACATAAAAATAAAAACTCTCCAGTGTGTGAAAGATGATGTATTCGATTTTCGGCAGTGGCGGCTGTTTCCCTCGCTGTTATCGCTCAATTCGCGAAGTTTTTTTGGTGGTTTTTACGTTGTTTTTTTTAAGATGTGATTTCGCTATTCTTTATTACTAAAATAATAGTAATAAACTACAGGTAAAAATAGTTTTAAACTCAAGATGGTCTTTTAGATACATAAAATAACCACTCTTATCCTAAAAGATGAAGTCAGTATGACAATAATATTATAAATGGATTTTACGCAATTTTTTAAATTTCATAACTAGTTGATAGCAATTTGGGAAATTCTTATGGGACTGAGGCGGAAGTTTTCCAAAAACCTTACGGCACATTAAGAGTTAAATCGTTTTAAAAGCTTTACCTAAGCCACCATGAGCAAACAGAAAAACTGAACATAGTACAAGTAATCTATACAGATTGGCATGTATGGTTCATTACAAGAGTAAGTGTGCCAAAGGGCAAAAAATAAAAAATTTATGTATTCAATAATAGCAGACATGAGAAATTTGAAATCATGATTTAAATCTTGCTGATTTCAGGTCCTGCTTACTCCTTACTTTAGCCTTTCATACCTCTTTGGCTAGCTCAGCGCTAGAATGCTTTTTTTCCATGTCACTGTACTTTTTCCAATAACCATAGCAGTATGGATAATGGGAAAAAAATGCTTCATAGGCTTTACGACACTCATCAGGATTGCTCTGAAACAAAGCAACAGATAACATGCAGCTTGTCAGTGATTGGTTGAAAGATAATAAATACAAGCTGTGCTGTCGGCATAGATACATTTTAAATGGCCATCAAAACATAAAATTTTATGATTGGTGTAAAAATCAAATGTTTATTGAAAAAAAAAATCAAATAGTTTTCATTCATGTAGTTTTTTGTTTGTTTTTTTGTTTTGTTTTTTTTTGGGAGGGGGATGGATGACAGCAGGGGAGATGTCATGGCTTGGAAGGAGGTTTTGACAGATAACTAGCAATAATTTATGTTAAGATCATGTTAGCAGATTAGCAATTTGGAAACAAAGTTTGACATTATTAAATCTACTGCTCATACTGGAGAGGCATCCTGTGGGCAAAATATAATTACTAGTGGCGAGCGGCAAGATGAATAAAGAGAAGAATAGTAGGGTAAATTGATGTGTGCTCTTTCAAATGTCAATGTATACACCTTGGGGCAATGGTCTAAATGAACTTGATAACTAAACACAGTAGTAGGTTGATGACATCAAACCAAATATAGTTAAAATGTGAGAACTGTACTTTCATAGGGGATGTGATTTGTTTTCCCTTTTAAATGATAAGTATATAAGTATATGCTAGACTTGACTTCTATGTTAGCTATTAAAATGATTCATCTTGCTGACACAGACAGCACAAGTTGGTGGATGCAGTTACTGACAAAGGTTTTCCAATAACTACAGAGCTCAGATAAAATAATGTAAAGCTGAAAGAGCAAATATCTATTAGAAAATCACAAGTCTCTTGGTTTCACTGATTAAAATTTAGGAGATAAATTAGGCCAGCAATTATTAAATATCTAAGTGAACTTTGGAAAATTGCTAGTACGTTAATCAAAGCCTGATATCTTCTTAAATAAATGTTATCTATTTTCTCACTTTATAATCCTGATGAGTTTATAATGTTACCTGATATAATATTCCTATGCACATAGTATTTTTTTTTTTTAAAGTAAAGTTTATACATTTTTTTAAAACATCTTTTCATTTACAACATTGGGTTCCAGAGAAACAAGAAAATGTTTGGCCCACAAAATCAAAAAGTTTGGCCCACAAAATCAAAAAGTTTGGCCCACAAAATCAAAATGTTTGGCCCACAAAATCAAAATGTTTGGCCCACAAAATCAAAAAGTTTGGCCCACAAAATCAAAATGTGTGGCCCACAAAATCAAAATGTTTGGCCCACAAAATCAAAATGTTTGGCCCACAAAATCAAAAAGTTTGGCCCACAAAATCAAAAAGTTTGGCCCACAAAATCAAAAAGTTTGGCCCACAAAATCAAAATGTTTGGCCCACAAAATCAAAAAGTTTGGACCTCAAAATCAAAATGTTTGTTCCACAAAATCAAAAAGTCTGGCCAGATTTGACCAATAAAAGACTAATCAAAATGTCTATATATTTTTAAGTTTTAAATCAGATATTAGAACTTACCTCTTGTTCAACAAACTGTAATAAATATGTCCAACCAGTAAAGTCCATAGGGTTGTCATCGACTGTCTTCCAATATTTGCTAAGTTCTGCTTCTTTCTGTAATTTCTCATCTTGTTCTTTTTGTGCTCCTTCTTGATCTTCTGGGTTCAAATCTTGACTAACACCATCACCATTCATAGCTGGATTTGAATGATTATTAACTGCAGACTCTGTAAAAAAAAAAAATGATGTATTCTTTTAGAAGACATGTGGGTTTATTAATTTATTAACTTCAAATGCATTAAGAATTCACCATTTAATTTTAACATTAACATCTATGATACTGAATTATTGAGGAATATTATTAACTAGTCGACCCGCGTCAGAGTATACACAGATAATGATTTAGTGACGGATGAAGACTTCCAAAAAACACAGTTGTCCAAATAGGGTGGGTTTGGGCAAACGACTGTGAGTGAATGAAAAGAAGGAACTCTGGAAAGACCAACATACAATTGTCCATGACTGAAAACAGGTTTTAGAAAATACAGACATATCTTTTTGAACGTTTGGCCCTGTTATCAAATTAAACCAGCCGGAATCAAAGAGAACAATAGAAAGGCAATGTGGCTCAGACGACTGTAGGAGATACCAAACCGACTGAGAACACAGGAGCGATGAGGTACACACCGCCACGGGTACACACAGTTGCGCCTGCCTGGGGAGCGAGGGAGGGCGCCTAAAGTATTCATTTTATGAAAGTAATTGTTGAAGAGAGTGTGTGACTACTTTTCTGTCACAGAGCACAACGGAGAGCACGAAGTTATTATTCCAATGTCGAGAAATAAAGCATAAAGCCGAGTTGCGAAGTCATGTTCGAAAAGAAAGTGGGAAATGAACGGGCACAAACACAAACATTTTTAAAAATTAAAAAAATAATGTCTTAGCTGGGGCTTGAACCTACGACCTTCAGCGTGTTGGGCGAATGTAATAACCACTACACTATGAAATACATGCTATTCTGTTGTTCTGAAAGAACAAAGTAATTGACCTCAATTGAACGCATTGTTGGCTTGGTCTCGATGACTCCCACCCTCTGCAATAACTTTTCTTGCCAGCTAGACAGCATGCTTGGTGTCCGGCATGGTTGGACCATGAGGAGAATTATAATAAATTATATATATAGATTTAATTATTTTTAGAGGCCTCTCTGAGGCAGAACTTAAACAGTAAATTATAGAATGACCTTCTCCAGGGTCCCTCCTTTAACTTTTCTTAAAATTGATGTAGTTATCCTTTTGCAGTTAAGTTTTGTAATTTTAAAAATTATATTGTTAAATTGATTTGCCAAAAGTTTCTTGGAATATAAGTTGGAGCCTCCCCCTCTCATAGCACTGATGTACTAAAAAATGAATGTAGCATATGGCATATGATTTAATGTTCAATCAATGTAATTTAATTTTAAAAAGTCAGTGTTTGACCATGGAGTAAAAAGGCCTAAGACCTAAGATAAAGCTATTGGGCTTATTGGGACATATTTCATTCTTTGCCACAAACACACACAAAAATAAAAATAGATGTGAATGTGCTATGAGAAATTTGTCAGTGCAGTGTTTTTTAATGCAAAAAAAAAAGTGCAGCCAAGAAATTATCCACTCATTTCAATGAAAAAAAATCTGAAGTTTGCCAATTATGACAAACTTCTACCTCTGTATAATAATACATAGTAAATAGGGAATAAAATGTTTGATTTAAATTTAAGACTTAGGACTAGGACAGCACTTATCCTAGCTACTCTCAACTTGCGGCACCACCCTTCAACCAATTACAATACTGTCTGAAACTGAATAATGCGCCTCTAATACCTTAATTGCCTTAATGATGGTACCTTACTAAACTAGCACCACTTGACTTGTTGACTTGAGAACTTTGTAACTAAATCTAAGTTAAAAGTTAGTCTTGATCTCAAGCCTCTAGACTAGATTATTTTCATCTATTAATTTTATTCAACAGAAACTAAAATATTAAGATAAATCATATCAATATTGTCAATATCATAATCATATCCAATACATGTTAAATTTATATTATGTATGTGTGAACACATTGTAGACAATAAAGATGATTATTTTAATAATGGCATGGCATGATTATGAATATTATGATTATGATGTCGATGATTTGTATTGTACTAGTAATACTACTAGTACTAGTATACTAACTACTAGTACTAGTACTAGTAGTTAGTAGTATTGAAATATTAGAATATTAATATTAGTATAATTGAAAAATAGTATTGTAGAAGTAGAAGTTTAAGTCTAAGTGAGTGTAACTTCAACTTAAAGCCGACTTTGCGATGCTGTGAAGCCAAGACATTGGAATCATTATAACTTCACAAACGGTATATTAACTGCGAAATATAAACGCAAAACGCATTGGTTTAATACATATGTTCGAATCTATTCTACCTCGATTGAACATATCGCTACTTCGCCTCTTCGGGATCGAGGCACTGATATCATCCGCCATTTCGTAAATGAAAGGGAAATAATTTGTAAATTAGGGGCACTTTGATTTTTAATTTATTATAATATTTATAATGTCTCAGGACTCAATATGTTACTATATTGTTCATAAAATTCATTTGGATTTTTTTTTAATGATTGAAAGCAATAATTTTAATGAAAATAAGTTCAATTTAAGAATATTTGAATAATTAGTAAATTATTCTTAATTTAACTTTAGCATGTACAAATTGGCAAAAGCAAATGTCAGGAGATGGTGGGTTTAAAATCGGGTAGTTAGTATAGCCTCGTCAAAACGACCCAATATGCGGCTGCATACACGCTCGTTCACTTCCGGTTATTGCTATTCTACCTTAAAATCGCAAATTATGCACCCTATCATCTATTAGTTGTTAGTAGTTATCGGTTATCGCTAAATAAAATTGTAATAATAATTTTAATAATTACATGTAATGTATAAGAATTCACCCATTATAATGTCTTCAGCATATTTTGAACTAACTTAAAACTCACAATGGCTCTTCAAATTTCTTTTTTGTAATCGAATCATTTTATCAATAACAACTAGATTGTGCCGGGGCGCCGTGGCGCCTGCGGCGCCCACTTTTTTTTTAGGGCGCCTACGGCGCCAACCTTTTTCAAAAGCCCAACCAACTTGTCCTTTTCTGATAAATACGAAATATTAAACATTCTGAAATGTACGCAAAGTATTTAATAATAGGGGTTGTATTTTGCGCACCGATGCACACCAAACAATGACGTCATCATATTAAATATTTTTACAGCGCTCATCAACACACGATTTTTCAACTAAACTAACTGCTGTAGACTGTCGTACATCGCTCCTCAGTGTTCCAGATCCAGTGACTTGGACTATTATATTATTTATATAATAATATGAATCATAATATGATGGCCATAAAACTAAAGACTGTCATTTACATTTTTGTAGCGCAATTCTGTTTGATGACCAACTTAAAGTTTATTTTAAACGCTGAAATATTTAAAAGAAGAGACAGCATTCTGTTATGTCAAAAAGAATCATAATTTGACCAAGTCAATTTCTATAATATAACACACTTTAGGGCTGTTAACGATTAATTTAAATTTAATCGTTAACTTTTCAAAAATCGTTAATTTCGATTTAAGCCAAAAATTAAAATTTATGATACCATAAGTAACAATTATTAAACATTCTCTTTTTGAAAATGTAAATAACACTGAAATGTCTCCTTTATGTGTCATCTTTTAACCAACTAAGCTACGAAAAAAAAAAAAGAAAAAAAAAGTGTTTTGACATTATTTGGTTCAAGTGATGAGCGGATCTAATTGACAATATAACCAGCCAAGCTGAACAATCATTCACATGGAACTGAGTTAACTGGTATGCACAAAACGGTCTAAGCAAGGAATGACATTATCGGATATTGGTGTTCATTAAGTTTCCACCATTGTAGAGGGTTAATGGATTCAAGAACTTTCATCTCCATTTGTAACGCAGTACTTCGTCAGAAGAGCTGTCGTCATTTTCTGTCTCCGAGTCTGACTCCATTACTTCCATTAGCTTAATACGCTTTTCATTTGTTTTGATAAGTAGGTGAGTGTTAAAGTTAAAGCAATGGTAGGCAAACTTTATCAACATTTTGAACATCCCGTCAGTCAATAGTTTAAAAACCAAAATGTGCGTGTAAGCGTCAGTAAATTTATTATTTTTATTTTATTTTTGACTTCCAATAACTTGTAAGTTATTAATCGTTGAAAAATAATTTAATCGTTAAAAAATTTTAATGGTTAATAGTTTTAAAAAATTAATCGTTATTTTCAGCGGCCCTATTAATTTATATTTTATATATACGAGCAACAAACAAAGTCCAAGAACGTTCTGCCGTCATTTCGATGGCATCTAATGACTGGACCCCAACACCCGTCTCAACCGGCCACACACGTGCATCACGTCGAAACAGTGGCGTAGCTAGGGGGGTGGGGGCGGTCCGCCCCGGGCGGCACTAATCTAAAGAGCGGCATTTTTGGGGATTTGAGAAATAAAGCCCTTTCCGACATCCGCAAATTTTGTTTTGAAGGAGGAAAACCAATGTGAAATAAAAAAATATTCTTAATTTCGAATCTTAATTAACGGATTCACGCAACATTTGATTGATTACATAGTAGTTGTTATAACTAACGCGAACCCATTCAAAAATTTAAAGTTGTTAAAAAAAGGTATCGATTTCTTTGAAAATTTTAAGCAGTGTGCGTCACAAATGGTGCTTTTATAAGAAAACTGCACAAAATACAACACATCACCGCTGGGCTGAAAAATGTGTACTATTAATATCGCCACGACAGTTTTTGTGTGGAATTTCGAAATGCGCAGAATGATGCGCTAACAAGTACCTACATGACATGGTGGTTCAAAAATTGTATAATTTATATTACTGTTTCAGTTTTAGAACATTATTTTAAAGTAGTTTAACTTGCTAAAAATTATTTCATTTTTGTTTTTTATTGCATTAAAATATCACACATCATATGTGTTTTTCATTAACATTCAGTTATTCTTTAAAAATGCTACGCCAAACAAATTAGAGTAATGTGTACCTAATTTGAATTCGTCTATTTAATTGAAAATTATTAAGAACATGAAAATATTCAAATTTCTCCGTTAATAAACATCGCAATAACATAAATAATTTCGGAAAAGACATTCTTAAAAATTTCAAGCGTCTTGGAAAAATTGACATCTCAAAAAGTAACTAGTAAAGCAAGATCAGATGCTGGAACTTTACTCACATCGATGCAATATTTTTCTTTTCTTTAGAGTCTCAATTTATAGAAAAACATTTTTAAAAATTAATAATTCAAAACCATTTCATTGAAGAAAGTTAGGAGCCGTACATAAAATGCGTCACGCTATTTTTGACCATTTTACTCCCCACAAACTGTCACAAATCTTGGACCCCCCCCCCTAAAGTACGTTTTTATTTCGTACATAAAATATATTTTTATTAACAACATAATTAAAAATTAACATAAATCACCGTGACGTCACTCTTTGCTAGACATCATCCTTACCCTGTCACAAACTGTCACACTTTCACACCCCCTCCCATTTCTGGAGCGTGGTGTACTTAATGGACAACCCCTTAAGCGCTAATATAGAACGCTGTTATAGATTATAGAGTGTTGGCGAGATCAACTGACGCCGAGTTAGAAGGAGAAAATTCAGGTGACGGGGTTCTATCTTTTGAGCAAGTCGTACAACAAGATATTTTTTTATCCATAGATATAATTATAAAAGAAAATAATAGAACCCGCTGATCAGTTGCATGTTCTTGCAAGAAAATATTAGTGAATAATGCCATGTAACCTACTGATTGAAAAATGTTATCAAATTAATTTCTTTATTATCATTTATAAAGAACATTTATATATTGAACGAAAAGGTTCCAGGTTTTTATGGCTGTGTACAGGGCCTGGTTTAGCATTTGCGGGGCCTTCTGCTGCTTAGTATGCGAAAAGAAATGCGCTTGACCCAATTTGGGTATTAATAAGGATAATAAGTGAAAATTAAGATAGGTGAGGCATATGAAAGCGCGAACCCACGGCGGCCGAAAAGGTGGCAGTGGCTTAAGTCCAGACCTAGTTTTACCTACACTACAAGAAGAGGCATTATATTAGAAAAAGGGGGGCATGCCCCCTTGATCTATTAAAGTATATTCAACAGTATAGAGTTGAAAATTCTTTACCCAACATTATACTTTTGCTAAGAATGTTTTCAACAATTGCTATAAATGTATCTAGTTGTGAAAGGAGTTTCTCTTAACTGAAGATTTAAAAAAAATTATCTTCGTTCTACAAGACTTAAGACTAAATCACTACAAAATCTTGCAATATTGTCCATAGAACAAATAATTAAAACTTTTATAACACAATAGACGATTTCTCTACTATGAAAGTTTGGTAAGTAAATTTATAAATATGTTTACATACTAATTTATAGAATTTCTTTGTTTATAAAAAAAAAATCATATATTTATTAATTAAAAATTAAGAGCATATTAATTTGTAATGTTTTTTGGCTGCAAACTCAAATACTTTTTTGTGGCCTTTAAAAAAGAATTTTGTATTTTTTTAAAATGTCTACAAATATGTGTATCATCTTATGCGGCCTCTTTTATTAATTAATGCTTACATAAATATGGCATGGAATGGTTAACATGTTCCCCACTGTTTACTTGTACAATGTAATTGTTTCAATTAAAAGTATTTATTAATGTTTATTTATTTATAAAAAACCATCATACGATTGACTTAAGTGGCCGTCCTTAAATGACGTCACGCAATTTTGGCTGATTTTTCATCCCCTGCGCCCTGGTCACACGTTGTCACAAAAACTTAGACCCCTTCTTCAATGTGACATCACAAATGTCGCCCCCCCCCCCCCCAATCCATAAAAGCCGTATTTTCTATTTGAAATGAGCAGGGTTACAATCTATTTTTTTGTGTGGTCATTTAAATATTTTTAAAGTAAGGCTGCACTCTAGTACCATAACAACCGTGAAGCCATGTAAAAATTCATTAAATAAAGTGTCGGTAATCATATATTGAAGTGGAATTTTTATTTTAAGTTGCGTGTGTTAATGTGACTTCAAATGTGTGACACCTCTCCCCCCTATGTGTGACGTCATTTATGGACGTCCCCTAAAAGGGCGGCAAATTGGAGACCGCCCCGGGCGGCAAAAGCTCTAGCTACGCCACTGCGTCAAAAATACTATTCATTATAGTTCTAATAAATAACCCATTAAAACAAAGTTTTTGACTATAAATCCCAACGTGTTCCGCTCAAAATAAGTCTTGGAAAAAAAATACTGCACAAAAAATAACTCGCTTTGAACCTCGACGTGAACTTGTTCAATATGTAAATAAGATTTAATTTTTCTGATTGGCTGTGGGAGTCTATAGGAGTTTTAGGGACCAATCGCTATCGATGTCCGGACAGAAAATTGCCTTTTATTATATAGGATATATATAGAGATTTTTAAAAATCCTTTTAATCACATGCAATAAAAAGGACACAAAAATAAATTGTAAACAAAATATTTAGTGAACCCCCCCACACACACACACGCACACACACACGCACTCACTCACGCACGCACACACACACAAACACAAATTGAAAATGGTACACGTGTATCACTTGAAGATGCACGTGGCTAAGGTTATGATTACAGGGCCAGTATGGCAGGAATTACAAGGGAGTTCAAGCCAAACTTCAAAAAGAGAATCCACTGGCTCGGTAACTCCCATGTTCTGCACATAAACTTAATTTGGTAGGTGTGCCAGCGGCCAGCATTGATGCAGATGTTCGGATTTTCGGAACTATACAGGAATTGCGCAATTTTTTTCTTCTTATCAACTAGTAGATGGAAAAATATCCTCAGTCACTTAAATCAATCTAAATAAGCATGCGGACACAAAATGGTGTTCCAAAGCAAATGCTGTACGTGCTGTATATGAGCAACTGGAGCAATTATTTTAGTATTAATTGAAATGAAGGATAATCACTTACTTGGTGACGCATTATCTGTTGCTAAATCAATAGTTACAAGTTCATTGCATTTATAACTATTAGGAATTTGATATTAGAAAAAATAAAGAAAGTCAGTTTAGCACTACAAAATAGAGCCAAAACAAAATTGCTATTTATTTATCTCGGGATATTTGCCTGATATTAGAACAGCTTTAGATTAGATTCTAAATCTACCATTGCAAAAGATTGAAACGCTTTGCCAGTTAGAAAGAGTAAGTCTTCTGTTATGTTTTTCAGAGAAACAAATCCTTCTTTTAGCTGCACCATTATTGAATCAATGATTGCAAAAAAAAAACAAAAAAAAAACAAAGAAGAAAATTTGAATTAATCCACGTCAGGTCCTTCATCGTCAGCATGCTCTCCTGGCATTCGTTTTACTTTCTTTTTTTGAACTGACTCGATTTTTTATTTTAATAGATGACACAAGCACGCTTTACGCTACTTGGTAAGTATTCACTCAGAACATCCCGCCTATGGGTGGAGCTTTAAATTATTGAGATTTAATTGGTAAATATTCACTCAGAGAACCCCGCCTACGGGTGGAGCTTTAAATTATTGAGATTTATTTGGTAAGTATTTACGCAGAACACCCCGCCTATGGGTGGAGCTTTAGATTATTGAGATTTAATTGGTAAATATTCATTCAGAACCAGTGGCGGATTTAGCTATAGGGCAGGGGGGGCGGGTCGCCCCCCCCCCCCGCGCTCGTGTTGGGTCTAAAATGGCGCCCCCCTTAGACGCCCTTAATGAACGCTAAAAAGGTGTAACTAGAGCAGAAAAAAATTTGTTAAACACGAAACTTTTAATCAATCACATAACTACAATATGACAATATTGGCTTGCTACTAAATATCGTATTTCAAAGGTGTAATATCTGGTTTGGTCAGTCAGGAGCGTCGCTAAGTGGAAAAGAATAGAGAAGCATTGAAACGAATGATAGGCGTGACGTTGTTTTAGCAAAACAGAGGACACAGAGAACAATCTTGCTTTATTGATGGTAGTTGTAGAAATACTGGACATTTTTGTTAAATGTTAGGTGTATTAGCCAACTATGATTCCACTTTGGACAGTCATCTAAAGTTTAAAAAGAAAAATGAAATTTATTCAAGTAATGATGTGCAAATTCATTTAATTCAATCATTTGCACTTGAATTATCAGCAGCAATTGATAACAAAGTTAAGTCTTCACATTTCTTTTC
>MUZC01000252.1:184129-196140 GCA_002072015.1 Radix auricularia
CTACTTATCAAACCAAATGAAAAGCGTATTAAGCTAATGGTAGTAATGGAGTTTGACTTAGAGACAGAAATGACGACAGCTCTTCTGATGAATTACTGCGTTACAAAGTGGAGATGAACGTTTTTGAATCCATTAATCCTGTACAATGGTGGAAAGTTAATGAACACCAATATCTGATAATGCCATTCCTTGCTAAGACCGTTTTGAGCATACCAGTTCCATGTCAATGATTGTTCAGTTCTGCTAGTTATATTGTCAATTAGACCCACTCATCACTTGAACCAATTAATATCAAACACTTTTGCGTAGTTGGTGAAAAGTTGATATATAAAGGAGACATTCCAATTTTATTTAGATTTTCATCAAGAACGTTAAATAAGTGCTACTTATGACATCATAAATTAAATTTTTTGGCTTTAATCGCAATTAACGATTAATTAATCGTTAATTTTTCAAAAGTTAACAATTAAATTTAAATTAATCGTTAACAGCCCTAGTATTTACCCAATGATCTGTTATTAGTAAAAATTTTGGCGCCCCCTGAAATGCTCCTGGCCCCCCACGCAGACAAAGCTAAATCCGCCACTGTTCAGAACACCCCGCCTATGGGTGGAGCTTTAGATTATTGAGATTTAATTGGTAAATATTCATTCAGAACACCCCGCCTATGGGTGGAGCTTTAGAAGATTGAGATTTAATTGGTAAATATTCATTCAGAACACCCCGCTTATGGGTGGAGCTTTAGATTATTGAGATTTAATTGGTAAATATTCATTCAGAACACCCCGCCTGTGGGTGGAGCTTTAGAAGATTGAGATTTAAGTAAGTAAGTTTTACCAAAAAGGCAATATATTCCGATTTTGTGGTTTAATTTTAACTTTTGTGTGTGTATGCATGTGTGTGTATGCATGTGTGCGTGTGTGTAGAGAATCTGACGAGATGACAATGGCAGGCGTCAGACTATTTTAAATTGTTTTTGTTTTGCGCCTGCTATAATTGTGTTGCCATTGTAATATTTGCCATGAATTTTTCAATGATAGAAAAAGAAAATATTTACATTCAAGTGTTAATGACAAGTACATCATACTACGTTGACAAACAAACAAAAAACTTTTTGACCTCTGTCATAAATTCGTTGTTAAAGTCAAAATGGCTATCAGCTCAATCATCAAAGCTACATGTCAAACATTGTGCCCTATAGATTGCTAGGTCATCAAAGCTGCACTGTCAAACATTGTGCCCTATAGATTTCTAGGTCATCAAAGCTACATTGTCAAACATTGTGCCCTAAAGATTGCTAGGTCATCAAAGCTGCACTGTCAAACATTGTGCCCTATAGATTTCTAGGTCATCAAAGCTACATTGTCAAACATTGTGCCCTATAGATTGCTAGGTCATCAAAGCTGCACTGTCGAACATTGTGCCCCATAGATTTCTAGGTCATCAAAGCTACATGTCAAACATTGTGCCCTATAGATTGCTAGGTCATCAAGGCTACATGTCAAACATCGTGCCCTATAGATTTTTAGGTCATCAAGGCTACATGTCAAACATTGTGCCCTATAGATTTCTAGGTCATCAAAGCTACATGTCAAACATTGTGCCCTATAGATTTCTAGGTCATCAAAGCTACATGTCAAACATTGTGCCCTATAGATTGCTAGGTCATCAAAGCTACATTGTCAAACATTGTGCCCTATAGATTGCTAGGTCATCAAAGCTGCACTGTCAAACATTGTGCCCTATAGATTTATAGGTCATCAAAGCAGCATTGTCAAGCATTGTGCCCTATAGATTTCTAGGTCATCAAAGCTGCACTGTCAAACTTAGACAACTTGTATACGATTAATACAAAAAATTGGAAAATTTAATTTCTTTAACAAAATTAATGAAACCAAGTTCAGTTTGTGGCCATAGCCTTGGCACGAGCCATGAGAGATAATGCATTAGTGAAGGAAAAAATTCGAACTGTACCCATTTAAAAAGAAACAAAACAATAAATAAGTTTGGTGCAGAATTCTCTTCACTCACAACTTTTATGGCTTAAAAACCAAAGCAACTCCAACATAGGGATCACACTCTACCACATAAGTAAAATTTGCGACACGAACAACAATGATTGTTAATAGGTTTATTTTTTTGCCGGATATGTTACATTGGTTACAAAAAAATTCACTTTATTGAAGAAGATCCCTTTTTTTTTTTTGTAAATAAAGTGATTAATTAATAAACCTTGCAGTTGTAGGTACTGAAAATGCTCATAAGGCTTACAATTACAAAAATGTTTTCTTTAATATTTCTTTGTACTTATGATATTATATGATTAATTTCTGAATGTACTTGTCAAAGTTAAATTTTAACACAAGAAGTTTTTTTAACAAAAATCACGTGGCCCGTTTTCTTTTCCACCCTAAAATTCATTAATTTTATAGATTTTTTTTTTTTAATCACATTAATTAATTCTATATTAATAATTAATATTAGAACCTGTTAACTTTCATCACAAAGAAATAACCAAAGTATGAATTGAATGAATACAAATGTCAGCTGATCACATTGTGAAGGCACAACTGATACAAGTGTTTATTGAAAAATGGGAGAAACAGGTAACAGCAGTGAAACTGGGTGCTCTGAAAAAATAATATCATGAATACTATTTTAAATATAAATAGTAATACGTGTAAGTTGTATTTACAAATCCATGTTCACACTGCCTCATATATAAATTTTATAAACTATAATAATTACACTGATTTAAATATTCAATATTAATAAAGTTCCTCTTGGTATAAAAAAGTTAATTGTTCTTCTAAATCTAATGCTTAGTTGTCCCTTAGTCTTAGCAAAAAGACGTGTGCCTGAATAAAAATAGCAATTTGTTGTAATTACGTGGTACATATTGTTCTTAATAAATCATTATATTTGTGAATTATAAAATAAAGTTAAACCTAGAGAAAAAGCATTGAGTTAATGTTCCATAAGCAATATAAGATATTTATTTAATGAAAAAATATTAATTCCTTACATTCTTTTACTTTTAGATATAACTTTAGAGTGGTTACAATTATACTATTAGAGTTACAGCCCCTTGCAACACAATTTTATTTATTAGATAAAGTTACTTTATTTGCTATTATTGTTGCTATGTTTGTTGAGCCTTCTCATCCATTAGGGGCATCCACCGATCATCAGGGGCATCCACTGATCATCAGGGGCGTCCACCAATCATCAGGGCCATCCACCGATCATCAGGGGCATCCCCCAATCATCAGGGGCATCCACCGATCATCAGGGGCATCCACCGATCACCAGGGGCGTCCACCGATCATCGTCGGCATCTGAGATTCCTCCAAGGGCATAGGCCACCTACAAGAGACCTCTAGACCATGCTATTGTTACTCTTTGAAAATTTAAAGAAAAGCAATTCATTGATTTCTATAATTGGATTTCTTTGAAAACAGATATTGCAACTCTCCATATCTCTCATAGGTTTTCATTATTGCTACATGAGGTAAAAGAAAGACGGGTGATGGTGAGATAGTAAACAAATGAAAATATTGTATTCAAATTCAATGTTATCCTGACAAAAATTGTTTAGAAAACGGGAAACTCTGTTAAAAAAAACGGAAGTCATCCAGATGTGGCAGTGGTCTGCATATTATAAGCTGGCATGCATGTAGCGAAGTCAATAGTGCGGTCGCCTCACAAGCTGAGGGGCGTGGGATCGAGCCCACGAATAGCCACTATAAAAATGTTGAGAAATGACTAGCGCTAAGAAAGACCTCCGCTGACCTGGAGAGGGATGGGCGCCGCCAGTGTCTATTAAGCCCAAGAATGTTCTAATGGAAACATTAATATCCCCTACAACCTCGAAAAAGAGGTTATGGGACTTACAAATATAAACAAATCTGTAAATTATAAGCTAGCCTTTGTGGCAATTTTACCCTGGGTCAGACTGACAAAAGCCTTGGGGTCAGATTGACAAAAGCCTTGGGGTCAGATTGACAAAAGCCTTGGGGTCATTTGACAATAGCCTTGGGGTCAGATTGACAAAGCCTTGGGGTCAGATTGACAAAAGCCTTAGGGTCAGATTATCAAACCCTTGGACTAAGATCCTCATGTTGACCCTCATCAGGGGGCTTTTGTCTTAGAGCTCCACCAAGCAGACGTCCAGATTAAAATGAACCCCAGTAACAGAAAAAACATTCTTGGACTGGGAGAGACCATGCAATGGTGAAAGATCATGACCAGGTCTTTACCGCGCAGCTGTGGTGACTTAAATCACAGAAACTGAGCTTGCACCTCTGGCTAGTGACTAGCCATGAGAAACTGCCAATGTTTTCAGGGTTTTTTTTTTACACGATGTGCTTAAAATCAATCTAGGTAAGGGGTCACCAAGATAAGGTCGAGGGTCACCAAGCTAAGATCAGGGGTCACCAAGCTGAGGTCAGGGGGTCACCAAGCTAAGGTCAGGGGTCACCAAGCTAAGGTCAGACGTTACCAAGGTAAGGTCAGGGGTCACCAAGCTGAGGTCAGGGGTCACGAAGCTAAGGCCCACAACACACGGAGAACCCCATCTTTCCCACCCACAGATGTGTTGTCGTCTGGCTGTCAAAACAACACTATTTACTTCTTTTTGCTTGTCATCCATTTTAAAATTCTTGGTTTCTGAGATACGTTTATGTGCACACTAGTTCTGATAAAACTTACGTATTACAATATCTTCTTTTATAACTTTATAAAAATGATTAAAATATGTTGTTTGACATTGCTTTCTTTATACATTGCACGTACCTGGCCCATGATTAATACAGAATGCTTTTCTAAGTTTTTCATTTCTTTTCCAAGACCTTTCACTCTGGATTCAAAATATTGAGCAGAATAATTGTGTGGCCCATACTCCTCATTTTGTCAGCCATCCTGGCCCCTGTAAAAAAAAGTTTGGTGACCCCTGTAAAAAAAGTTTGGTGACCCCTGTAAAAAAAGTGTGGTGACCCCTGTAAAAAAAGTTTGGTGACCCCTGTAAAAAAAAGTTTGGTGACCCCTGTAAAAAAAAGTTTGGTGACCCCTGTAAAAAAAAGTTAGGTGACCCCTGTAAGAAAAGTTTGGTGACCCCTGATCAAGATTTCCCTCACTATGTTGGTGGGAATAATTAGCTGTCTTAAGAACTTAAATATTTAGTCAAAGTACTTACATGGACTCCATGAACTATACAGTCTATGCCTGGGAGAGTTATTAGAAGCATAAATATCGCCACTCGTGGAAATATAACTGAATTCTTCCTAAGAGAAACTCAAGAACCAAAAGCTATTGGCACTATCTATAGCCAACCCATCCAGTACCTTGCATATGCTGATGACATAGCCCTGCTTGCCAAAAGTACTAAAGACGTATCAAAGTCATACACTGAATTAGAAATAACATCACTGTAAGCAGGACTGGAAGTCAAAAACCAAAAAACAAAATACATGACCCTAGAAAGAGAAGAAATGACAGGTGAAGACATTAAAAATTAGGAACCAGGCTTTTGAAAAAGTACTACTAGATAAAAGAAATTAATTAATTTTAGAAATCAAAGAAAGAAAATCAGCCGGGAGTAGAGCATACTTTAGTAGCCAGAAAATCCTCCAAAAAAAAACAACATTACAAGGGAAACAAAGAAACCACTTTATAAAACGGTCATCAGACCAGCTGTAACATATGCAAGTGAAACTTGGACCTTAACAAAAACTGCAGAAAACCTATTAATTACATGGGAGAGGAAAGTTCTCAGGAAAATATATGGACCAACAAAGGATGAGTTCGGATGTAGGATAAGAACCAACCATGAACTATACAGTCTATATCAGGATACCACAATAGTTGCAGAAATTAAAAAGGGCAGACTGCGCTGGGCAGGACACCTAGAAAAAATGTCAAATGAAAGAGGAGTAAAGAGGGTACACCTCGAACACACCAGAGGAAAACTGCTCAAGGGAAGGTCAAGGCTTACATGGATAGATGATGCAGAGAAAGATCTACAACAACTGGGCATCTAATATTGGAGAAGAAAGGCGTTGATAAGGCCTGAGTGGAAGGAGGTCGTGAGGCAGGCCCAAGCCCTACATGGGCTGTAGTGGAAGGAGGTTGTGAGGCAGGCCCAAGCCCTACATGGACTGTAGCGCCACAGGGATGGATGGATGGATGCTTACATGGACTGGCAGAAAGTAAACTTCTCAAAATCTCTTGTTGAAAAGTTTGCATGGCAATGAATTACTGTATATACTTGTTCTAATGCTGACCTTTTTTGGACAAAATCTAGGGGGAAAAGTTGGGGAGTTGGCGGCTTATGAGCGGGGTCATAGGTGATTTCTGAATGTACATTGAATATTGTTTTGGTATTGTAGATCAAGGTTCTTTTTCTACATTCTACAAGATTCAATTGGTCTACCAGAAGAGATAAAAATTATTTATCATCTGCATTTACTTATTAAATCATTTTTTTAAAAAAATAATTGTGTGAATGTTTTAATGAATTGTTTTAAAAATTTAGTTTTCAACAACGAATTTTGATGTAAGTGCTTCCGCCACTGTTTACCAAAGAATTTTTTTTAAAATACTGGTAACTCTTGTCTAGCATAGAGCACAAAGACAGGTAGTACAAAGTAAACAATCATAATGACCGATTCACATTTTAATTTTAAGAAAATGTGTACCATTTTGTTTAAGCTGTCATATTATTTTTGAGGGGTCGGCTTGCGGGTGGGTTATATACTTTTAATACTTTTCTCTTCCAAAAGTGTAGTGGTCGGCTTATGAACCAATGGGCTATCGAACAAGTATAAACGGTTAACCTCCATGTTGCTAAGGTTAGCAATGGAAATATGAAAAATGTTCATATCTATTATATGATTAATTTAAGCTTTACTTTTATGTCTAGATGCATTTTTAAACATAATCATAATATGTAGATGTATTATGTAACACTGCATTTTGAAGTAATTAATCAAAAGTGACATAAGGCATTTGACTTTATAAAGCCATGTCAATCTGAAAGACTTTTCTCTTTAATTTTTCGATACCGCTGTAAACATGAAGAAAAACAATTTTAATTGGCTTGATCTCCCGTTTTCTACAATGAAGAAGATATGATAACAAGGTCAGGTAATCCAGTTTTTTTTTTGGTTTTTTTAAACGGAAACTTATGGGAAGCCCAAGTCATTTATAAAATATAATGTACTTAAATCCAAAGGAACAAAATTAAAATTATTAATACAGACGTGAGATTCCTAAAATAATTGATGGAAATCTAGTGAGAACAAAATACTTAAAATACGTACTGACATCTATATTGTTTAGGATTCAAAAGCTATTTAAATTAAATGCTATTAAACAATATATTATTAAATTTAAATTTAAAAGGAAAAAAAAATCAGATTACATAATTACACGGATTCTTCTCAATGCTAAACTTAATTAAAGTGGGAATTAACAACTTATACATGAGCAATGTCAACAAAATTTCTAGTCTATTTTAACAACAATATACAAATATATCAAAATAAAGGTGAGATGCCCTTAAAAATCGGCCACTGATAATTTAGATTAAAAAATATGTATTTTAAAAAAACTGGGCCCTTGATCTTTATATCAACTTCTATATACATTTAAAGAATCACAACCATATAACAATTGGTTCCAAGTATAAAAATAATCATGCTCCAATAGTGATAGAGTATTACTTCAATTTTAAAGAAGGATTTTATTCGTAATTCATTCTGTGTATGACTTGGCTAATTTTTTTTTCAAAGTTAAAATTTGAAAAATCATTTTATTGGAGGCATCGTTCAAACCAGATTCACCAAAGACTTTTATCACCTATGTTATAGTTTCTTATCATCCTCTGGTGAATTAACACCCTTCGGAACCTCTAACTTTTAAAAGATTTTGAATGTATGCAGCAACAAATAGTTACATTAATAAGCTTTCAACACATATGGGTGAGTATTAAATTTAGAATCCAATGCTGTGCATAATTAATAATCTCAGATTAGGTTTAAAGTCTAACGCAGTTTAAGATTCTGTTCCGACTTTGGTAACATTAAAAATCTTCATCTGCCCGGAGTGCCAAGTCTGTGATTTGCTTTAAAAGACTGGTTGCACTTTGCTCATTTTCATTTAGAGTTGGATCAAACTCGGAATCCTCCTGTGGGTCGAAAACATTGGGTGACTGAAAGATTGAAATATCTTCTCCCCAGTCGCTGTCTTCATTTAGACTGGACATAGAGCCCATGTAACTAGCAGAACCTAAGGAAAATTCTGAACCAGTTTCAGAGAAACGATCAGACATTGTGAGTTTCAAATCTTGAATGGCTTCATGGAGAGAGACAAGCTGACAAAACAAAGAGACATCAAGAAACCGCAAGTCCTTCTGAAAACAATCATTGCAACAAATAAAATTGAGTTTAAAAAAATGTTTATAATTGTGTAAGTGTAACTATTTTTAACAATCATAAAGCCAAGAATAATAAGAAAATTTTTTAATTTTTAAGGATGAGACATGAAAGTGGCAATTTAACATTAGAGGCAAATCAACAAAATGTTATTTTAAAAAAGTCCCTAAAAGACTTAAATTGAAATTGGGTCAAAATACATTAAGATTATGCTCAAAGATTAGGTCAAAACCTTAGCCTTTATTTACTTAGGCATATTCTATGCAGGATTAATTATAGAATTATGTATGTACGAGAGAGTGCTCTACTTTCTGTTTGGGTTAACGAGATAGTACTCCAAGTAGCCACATAGACACAATTTAACTACAAATAACCTCCACAAATATTTTTAGTTCTATTGAATTTGTTTCTGGTACTTAAAAATAATGATTTTAAATTCAAATTTAAGATTTTTCAGTTTCAGGGCATTCTATTTTTAATGAAATATTTAATGTCTCAATTCATGCCTTTATTTGAAAAATAATACTAAATTTTCAGACATCAATTTTATTATTAACATTAAAATGTAGAATTTTAAATATATTATTATTAGGGCAGGTGCTGATTTTTAAAAAATGTGTTTGATTAATCGGACAAAAATGTAATAGATTAATTTCTATTATATATATTTTTATAACGCATATATACAGATCCTGTTAAGTTGCATTTCATTATTACATGAAATCTCTTAAGTTGCGTTACTTCCATGGCTCATAAATTTTGTGGCTAACACAGCAAATTCATTCTGCTATGCAAGAAATAAGGAGGAAAAACTTTTTTGTTTACATATGCAAGTCTAAATAAATAATAATAATATGAAGGAAAAGCATGTAAGGAACAAAAAATATTCATTTTTAATAAATTGGTAATTGGAAAAAAAAAATATTAGAAATATTTTTATTTTCTTAAATTTAATTGAATTTTAATCAATCAAATTAATTTAAACAATTTAAATTTTTAGCCATTAAACGATTGGTTAATTTCCGCAGCCCTAATTATTATTAATATAATTTTTTTACACACCATTTCTTTCTGTAGCTTCAAAAGTGAGCAATTCAACTTGAGATATGGATTTTTATATTCCTCCTTATCCATGGCCATGGTCCTGAGCGTTTGACTGAAGGATTGTTGATCACCAGATTTTTTTGTATCGATTCTACTACTGGTAACAGTAGTATTTTTTTCTTGATATTCCCCTGAAGTGCCTGAATATGATTCTTTTAAACTGGAAATTGAAGACATGCCCTTTGGTTTTGTCAAATAATAATGTTGCAAATAAATGTCCCTTTTATTAGACTTCAATGACCCTTCCATAGACTTGGAATCATTAAGAGTATAAATGGTATCTCTTGCTGATAATGGCAAACTAACAGAATCATTATTGTTACTTGGTAATGTTATGGTTTCCAAATTTAAACGAAGGTTGTTTACGTTATTATAGTTATGCGTTTGTTCCCCATGCCCATCACTGGTATCAGAACCATTAACAACCACCAGATGACTAAAACATTTTGGTATTGGGGGAAAGTCGTTTGATTGATACATTGGTTTAAATGTGTATTGAATCAATGCACTTATTTCATAACCAATACCGAAAATGATGATTACTTCAGCGCTAAAAACATTGCAATGATAACCTTTGCCAGGCCCATTCAGGAAACACGGAAGCGTCCCGTGTATTGTTTCTTTGGATTTTGCCAGATTTTTAATAAATGGGTCAAAATAAAAAGACAATTAGGAAATTTGACCTTATATATTTATTATTATGTTACTGATGTATTGCAATTATAATACTTGTGCATCTTCGTTGGAATTTGAAAATTTTACACGCTTATAAATAAGCAGTGTTTATGTTTTAAGCTTTGTATATTATTAAAGATGATCCATATTATGTTTCGTTTTGGAATATCCCCGTGTCCACGTTATAATTATCTTATCTGTTACTAAGACAGCGCTCCTCCTACCGCCTCCTATATTGAAGATTATAGCCTCCTACGGTCCTACGCTTATAAATAGTTATGTCTATACTTTTGTGTTTATTAGAGTTTTAAATGATAAAATGTTGATTTTCCTGATTTCCTCAGGCAACCCAATTCATGTCCGTGTTTTTATCCCTATGTTAATCTGAGGGTTTTATTAGATTATCTTTGTCATAACATCACAATAAATAGTTTTACCCCCTTTTTAAGGGTGAAAAAGTTGACAAAAGCTTGAAATGAATTTTTTTTAATGTGTTAACAAATAAGATGTAAACAATTTGCCTGGGTTGTTTTGTCGGGGCTCTTTTTTTCGGGGCCGTTTTGACGGGTCACCGCAGAAATCGCCTATGACCCGCTCGTAAGCCGACCCCCCAACCTTTTCCCCTAGATTTTGTGAAGAAAAATCGGCTGTAGGGTATATAGGGTACCCCCTCCTCCAGACACACTCATTTTTAATGCCATTACCAGGGGAATAAACCCCAATCAATGCAAACCCCATGACTAAACTTTTCCGGAGAAAAATTTAACACTTTGATATTTTAAAATACAATATCTTAATTTAAAAAGAAAAACAAAAGAAAAAACCCTTTTTGTCTAGATTAGTATGAGTTTCCTTTGAAAGATACTAAAAATGTGTTAAAATTTTGGGGAAAAAAAGTTTAATTACATTAGAAAAGTTTACATAATTTTAATTAAAACCCATTTTACAATTACAAAGTGAGTGCAGACGTTGACTTGAGTCAGTGTTGCGAAGTCGGGGGAAATTTCCCTAATCGCGGGAATTTTTGAGCCAAATTTTGAGAAAAGGGAATTTTTAAGGGTTTTGCCTAAAAAATGGGAATTTTTTAGAATGACCAATTTTAAAAATTAAATACATTCTTGAATGAAAATACAATAAATTAATTTGAAACATGCTCATTTTCAAATAAGAAATACTTGTGTTTTGATGTGGTGGGAGGCTCTTTAACGTAATGTTTGTTTATTTTTAGCATGTCTAGGTTTTTTTTCGGATCTAGTTTTTTTTTCCTGACGTTTTGGCAAGGTTTTCCCCAACATTGTCACTGACAGTTTAAGGTTAGATTGTGTCAATGTATTATCATTAAATAATATAATTGATTAGTCTGAGCCTGAATCATTATAAAATCTTTGTTACATATATAGGACCAGATCAGTAATACTATGTAAATATATAACAAACTATGTAACCATGTATGATTGATTCATTATTAATAAATTTCAAAGCATTCATTAAAAAAATATTTTAATAAATCACAGACAAATTTAAATTACAGGAGTATCCAAATACCTTTTAAAAAAAAAATCTTAATGTTAAAATTTAAAGTATCTTATCTTAGATATACAGACGCTCCTTCTATGCAGAAGATAATTGCGTCCACAGACCATGAGAGATGATCTGTTGGCAAGTGATGCAGCGGTCACAGGCCACGGCTATAGGGGTTTCACGCATTACCCCAGCCGCCTAACTATTGTCTAGTCAGGTACCCATTCGGAGCTGGGTGACTCGGGGACTCCTCAGGCCCCGAGAACAAATCCTCACTTT
>MUZC01000252.1:205738-235382 GCA_002072015.1 Radix auricularia
CACCCCCCCCCCCCCAAGTTCGTCACACTTTAAAACAATATTTTTTAAAATAAACAAAATAATTTAAAAAATTATTTTAAAAACACCGTGACGTCACACATGGCAGGACCCCCCCCTCCTCGTCACAAACTGTCTCACTTTCTTTCACCCCCTCTCGAGCTTGACGTACTTAATCGAGAAATTAATCGTTAATTTCAGCAGCCCTACTATTTTAACTTATATTTATTGACATTTGACAAGAACAACCCCGAACAAAACTAAAAACTAATTGATAAATGCTCGTGCGGAGATACTGATCTTCCATCGAGCGCCTCCCCGAGTGGCGGACAGTGGCGGATAGGGGAAAGCCCACCAGATATGGAGGGTACCGGGGAAATAAAATACTTGGGGTGGACCAAAATCAGAACCTGCTACCTAGCAGGAAGTGGAGGGATCCACATAGGCTAGGACCCAACCCGAACAAAGGGCACCCCCCTCCAGAAGGTTGTTCACAGGGCTGACGACCCTGTCACGTTAAAAACAACTGTTACGAAAAGTTTTCGTCGAAAACAAAACCACAAAACGAAATTCGGACTGATTACACTGGGTTACGACCAATGCTTGTCCACAAACATGAGATACAGACAGAAACCAGGGGGCAGACGTCTCACTGGTCGCCCAAGACTGAGGTGAATCGATGATGTGGAAATTGACCTACACCAGCTGAGGGTTCGGGCATGGAGAAGGAAAGCCATCGATCAATCTGAATGGAAGGATGTGGTGGAGCAGGACAGGGTCCTACATGGGCTGTAGCGCCACTGATGATGATGAATTGATAAATGAAAGGAAGTAGGCTATAAAAAAGAATTTTCTACTATGGGGCCGTCCATAAAGAACGTCGCGCTATTTTTGACCATTTTAACACCCCTCCTCCCCCCTGTCACAAATCTTGGACCCCCACTCCCCCCTAAAGTACGTCACACTTTTGAACTAATTTTTTTGTTTTTACTAACACAATAAATGAAATTTGATATAATACACCGTGACGTCACACATGGCTGGATACGTTATTCTACCAACACGTTATTCTAAATACACGTTATTCTACCTACACGTTGTTCTAAATACACGTTATTCTCCCAACACGTTATTCTAAATACACGTTATTCTGCCAACACGTTATTCTAAATACACGTTATTCTACCAACACATTATTCTAAATACACGTTATTCTCCACTTGTGTGTTTGCAGGCCGCGTACAACCAGAAGTGTTTCCTGTACACCAAGATAAAACTCATCTTCACCATCCGGGCACTCAATGAGTCGGAGCACGGCTACAAACTCCTCACGTGGGTGGCTGGGGATCTTGTCAGCGTATTTTAAAAACAAACAATTCTTTAATTTTTTTTTTTTATTTATTTTTTTTTTAATTATTTTTTTTTAAATTAAAGAATTTTTTTATTTTTTTTNTTTTTTTGGGTTTTTTTTTGGTTTGTTTTTTAAAATTAAATTTAAATACGCTGACAAGATCCCAGCAGCGTATTTAAATTTAAAAAAAACAATTCTTTAATTTTGAATTTTATCATTTGGGATTCTTTTTAAACAGCGTTACTTCCAATCGTATTGTGTAAACTTACTTTCAGTGGAAGGGAAGTTTACGCACTGCCACGTTTTTTTTTTTTTTTTTTTTTTTTTTTTTTGTTGACTTTTTTTTTTGTTTTCTTTTAAATAGTTTAGTGGCATATGTTTACAGTTGACAAATTTGTTGAAGTCTGGCTTGATCCAATGCCCTGACTCCGCCCCCCTGGCTCATACGAGAACCAATCGTTATCACCAAAACCACATGAGTTCCAACTGAGTGGCTGATAAAATACAATTACCACGGTCTTGTGATGTGAGCGTTGAAATGCATGAAGTCATTGATGTCACAATGGTCACAGTGTAAGCTGAATTTGAGCGATAGGATTGTGTACTCTGACCGCATGCTAATTTACGCACACTGACCATGACTTTGTACTGTGTAGCCTACATTGAGGAAATGCTAATGTGTACATAAACACGATAACTTTGTGTACATTGACAAAATGCTATTATAATGTACATGAATTACACTAAATTTGTGTACATTGACGATATACTAACATTATGTATATGAAACACAATAATTTTGTGTACATTGACGAAATGCTATTGTTATGTACATGAAATACGCTAATTTTGTGTACATGAACCAAATGCTATTATTATCACATGAAACACGAACATTTTGTGTACATTGACGAAATGCTAATATTATGTACACGAAACACGCTAATTTTGTGTACATTGACCATGAACGAATGTAGTGCTCACATATCACAGTCTAGTGTTGCTGGCGTTGACCTCTTGACCCCGACCCCCTGTTGTCCGCAGGTTTGACGCCGTGAGCACAGAGTGGGGCTCGCAGACCCTGTGTGACTTCACGACCTTCGTCCCAGTGTCCGTGGCCATCTTCTCGGTGATCATTGGCTGGTCGACCTTCACCATCTGGCCGGCCATGATGTCCATGGGGTAGGTGACCGTCAATGTTCCCTTTCAGCTGCGCGGTCGCGAAAGTACCCGACCAAACGCCACGCAGCAGTTTAGAATTACCCCGCAGCTAATTTTTAAAACAATGCACACATCACTATATGGATGCTGTGCATTTTTGCGCACGACTTGTTTATCTTTATTTACTTTGCACACGGACCAATGAACCATAGAAGGAATATTGGTGACCTTGTCTGTGGCACTCTGGGAGCACCACTTTCAGGTACTCTCTCATCCACCCACCCATCGCTGCCCTTACCTACTCAAAACGACACACTTCCGGTTTACTTAGGCATTATAAACTAAACACAGTGTGATTTTTAAGGACATGTTCCACACTTAGCGGTACACGATTACACGATTACACGATTACATGATCACTTTATCTCATTTTTTTTTTAAATGGCTGAGGTGACGTATGTCGACCGTGACGTCCCGACGCTACCCGTTGCTGAAAAGAAAGGTCGATAAATTCTAAAAGGATTATAAAAAATGGAAGGTTTTAGGGTTTGGGTTAGGTATAGCTTTAGAATTTTCGGAAAATTGAAGATTTTAGGGTTTGGGTTAGGTATAGATATAGAATTTTAATTTTAAAGCTTTTTAAAGGACGTGCTATAACAACAAACAAGGCCGCCATGTCCGTGACGTCACGGTCGACATACTTCGCTTTTACAAAAAAAAAAATTAACCCATTACAAACTATTTTAATAAACTCCCACGTTTTGCGAAAACGCCACTCTTCTATACGAAGGAACTAGTGCAACTTTCTTAATGGCATTTAAGAAAACTTTATCGAAACAACCGTCGGAATAATATTAATTCGATGTACTTTGTTATGTTAGACATTCAGTATTGTGCCAAGTAGAATATGTGGGTGTGTGTGGTGGCGGGGGGGGGGAGCAGACCAGGATCCTAAGTTGTCAATTTTCATTATGTGTTTTCATATTTTACAATATGTCTTTGGCAGAGGCGTCACTGGGGTTGGTGTCACCTGGGGGGTGGTAGCTCATGGTGTAATCCCATCACGACATAAGCCATACAACTCCTTCGAGTTTTCGAATGCAAAATAATGGGAACATACAGAATTTTCACATTTTGGTGTCACCCCCCTGATGGTGTCACCCCCCTGATGGTGTCACCCGGGTAGGCCCGCCCCCACCGCGACCCCCTAGTGACGCCACTGGCCTTTGGAATTTCTTTCATGATATCTCAGAATGAGGCGTTTTCAGCCATCACTTTTGAAAAGTGCTGAGCACACGCGGCGAATATAAGGTCTCATTTTACTGAGGGTCCTAGCTGGCCTCTTTAAGCTTAATATTGCCGAAGGTCGGCAAACGGAGCTACTGACTGTTTCCCATGGCGCAGGGTTAGGGATACGTTTTGTCTCAGAGAGCCATGAGCACCACATATTTCGAAACGTAGTTCTGTGAGAGCCATACATATATGTTTTAAAAAATACAAATTCAATTATATGTTTGCATTTTGTGAAATTTCAACGCTAAAAGAACACTAATTATCGCCCTGAACTCATTTTAATAACAGTCTCATGCGTTTGCTAAACTAATCAATGATGAGTATTACTTTCCTACCGTTAATGAGACATATGGTGCTGCATGGATTTGCTGGTGGCTTTGTCGTCTGGTTGATACGCGGTGAGGCATCATGCTGACATTGTGACTTCCGTCAGTGAAACGTTATCGCTGGTTGGTCTCGTTCTTGAGATGTGAGAAAGACTGCTCGCATGCATACGTTGGAGCCAAACATTGTCGGTACAGCGATACCCACACGCTGCAGTGTGTGGTATGTGACGGGTAGCGCGTTCCAAGTTTTGACAATCAGCTGGTCTGCGTTTTAAAGGTTTCTTTTCACTTCTGCCCACTCGTGTTGGCTCCACCAACTCTGCTTGCTGTCGTGCAAGTCTTTCCAAATGACTTGAACTTATTCACCCACATGTCAGCGGCCTACAGGTCAGCAGCTGGGAGCTATAAATCTCTGACGGAGACACAGGGGATGCAACACAGGGTCAGTGCTGTCCACTGCACACTCGTGTGGATGGGTGATGAACTTAAACACTCGTGTGGATGGGTGTTAAGCTTAAACACTCGTGTGGATGGGTGATGAACTTAAACACTCGTGTGGATGGGTGTTGAACTTAAACACTCGTGTGGATGGGTGTTGAACTTAAACACTCGTGTGGATGGGCGATGATCTTAAACACTCGTGTGGATGGGTGTTGAACTTAAACACTCGTGTGGATGGGTGTTGAACTTAAACACTCGTGTGGATGGGTGATGAACTTAAACACTCGTGTGGATGGGTGTTGAACTTAAACACTCGTGTGGATGGGTGATGAACTTAAACACTTGTGTGGATGGGCGATGATCTTAAACACTCGTGTGGATGGGTGTTGAACTTAAACACTCGTGTGGATGGGTGATGAACTTAAACACTCGTGTGGATGGGTGTTGAACTTAAACACTCGTGTGGATGGGTGATGAACTTAAACACTCGTGTGGATGGGTAATGAACTTAAAAAGACGTGTGTACTCGCGAAGTTCTCCAAAGCGCGCTTTAAATGATTGCCGGAGATTGGACCTGAAGCCTGCTAGCTGCTGAATATTAAGATGAAGGATGCCATGAAAGCTTATGATGCGGCTGTTTTCACGCTCACGACGACGAGCGACGGATCCTCTGGTTTCCCCCACCATGCACGGAGAAGCATCAGTGCACAGCGAAAAAAGTTTGTCCATTGGTAGATTTTTTTTTTTTTCTTTAGCGAACTCATTGAAGAACTCGAACAAATCCTGCCCTGATCTTGTGACATTCATAAACAAAACAACAAGACTTTCCTCATGTAATAATGTTTCACTGTCAACATATCTTGCAACCACGCTAAACTGGGATAAATGACTGGCGTCTGTTGACTCGTCCGAAGCGAGAGAGAAAAACGGTGCCGCATTCATGTCCTTCCCGTGAATTTCCTCAATTTGATTTGACATCATGGTGCTATTATCGTGAAAATTTTTTGTGGACCGGGGGGGGGGGCGCATGTCTTTTATCCGTTTAATTATTTTGTTCTTATTGGAAAAGTCCTCAAAAAGTTCATAGGCAACATCAAGCACGGATGGCTTTCCGTTTCTTACAATAGCTGTGGGTCGCGGTGGTCGAGTGGTAGCGCTCTCGACTGTCGTACCGATGGTCACGATTTCGAATACACGCGAAGGCGAGGACTTGTTCCAGGGGCCTGAGGAGTCCCCGAGTCACCCAGCTCTGAATGGGTACCTAACTAGACAATAGTTAGGCGGCTGCGTTGAACCCCTATGGCCGTGGCCTGTAACCGCTGCATCACTTGCCAACAGATCATCTCTCATAGTCTGTGGACGCAATTTTGGCGTCGCTAGGGGGGGGGCGGGGGGCAGGCCGCCCCGGGTGACACCATAAGGGGGTGACACCAAAGGATACATTTTTACTGTGTTACATTTTATGTCAGAAAAAAGAGACACATTTTTTTATATAGCAAGAAATTAAAATAGCAAGAAAATAAGAAACAATAAAAATACGTTAAATGCCGAAACTTTTTATTGATATCATGGACGAATCCCACTCCCACTTTTCATCAGTTAACTTACAATAATAAAACCGTCCCGACAAACAAACAAAGTTTTGTTATTTAAAATATAAAAAAAAAATTTAAAAAGGAACAGCCGCACCAGAGTTTTTTTTTATTTTAATAAATAAATAACAAAAGGCAGTGTCTTCTGTTGTAAAAGATATTTTTTAAAAACTGAGCTTTGAAGTATTGACATCATGGACGGATCCCACTCCCTCTTCCCTCCACGTCAGAGGGGAGGGGGCGAAGAATACGATCTTTCTATTTAAAAAAATCAAAAGATGGGTTTTGTTGTTGTTATTTTTAGAGGAAAATTATGAATTCAATGTCGTTGAGTTAATTTTAAAAAAATGTATATTTTTAAAGGCGTGCAAGCATAGATATGCATGTTTATGTATAGGTAGTCCTCCGTTTCGTAGTTGCCAAACTTACCAATGTTCCCTTCAAGCTGCACGGCCGCGCAGCTATCTGGCAGATTTCGCACAGGAGTTTTGAGTTATCATGCCGCAAATTTCAATAGGGAAAAAATTAGAATTTCTGCGCCTTTGCCAAAAAAGTTAGTAGCCATTTTATCTCTTATAGTGTTATTCTACCTGGGACACAGTCGCAGCTTTTGTTAAAATCCAATTATGAAAACAAGTTTAAATGTCCAGAATGTATCTTCCATTTCTAACATACAGTAAACAGACACTAACAACATAATTTAACTCATTCGTCTAAAGTTAATACAAGGAAAATATCAATCACTCCCTTTAAAAAAATTGACATTGGTGACTAGCCTTGAAGCAGAACAAATACTTTAATATCACTCGCCGACAACTTACAAAAAAGACTTTGATGTCACGAACAAGCCGGTGTGATATTTTAATCAAAACAATTGGAGTTGTTTTTGGGGTGATAGTGTGTTGAAAGGAAGGCTTTGAAATGACAACTCAGATTGCGCTGGACACCTGGAGAAGGATTTTTTTAGACGACACGGAAATCAGATGGCTTTCACGGCACTTTGCTTTACACGCATTGTTGGTCAAATTGTTGAGAAACATACAAGTACAGACTGAATACTGTGAAGAGCTGATCCGTTTGTATTATGACCCATAGTCATGGTCAATAAATATTTTTTCGTAGTGTCATTCATGAAGTACTTCCAAGTAGTTGGATAATTTGCCAAATTAAGCAGGCTGTTACAAAGGGAAAAAAATCTAACGACCATGGAGGCATACCAGTTTGTATAATGAAGAATCAATAACCTAAGAGGTCATGAGCACCTTGGTGACAATTTTCATTGGTATGTAGAGGTCGATAAAATGTTTTCAGGCTGTAAGGGTGAAAACATAGTCACATTCTCAAATTCGTTGAACGTCAGAGTTGGCACGTGGACTATCGTTTTCTTGAAATCGACTTGATGCTATGGCGTATATTGTTGTAAGCGTTAGTCGACACGCCAAATTTTAATTTCTGACAAGAACTAGATGCCATAGTTTCTAAATAAAAAGCATTGTTTAAAAGCTATGAAGTCATTTTGCAGAAACTTATGGATCAGTATCGCAATTTAAATTTATGATAATGCTAGCGGAAAAAATTAAAATGTGGGTGGATGCAGACTTTCGACAAGGTGATTCATCATTCAGTTTGCCATGATTGAAGAATAGTTCATCGACTTTGTCATTCTGTTGGATATTTGTGCCACATTTCTTGCATCGAGCACTGGTTGCGAATGTGGATTTAGCCTAATGAATTCTATAAAAGTAAAATCTAGAAATAGGTTGGAAGAGTTACATTTAGACTTGCTTATGTGGATTAAATCTTGTCAGAATGATGGACATCTGATCAACCTTGACGAAGTCTATAAAATATGGATCTCATTGAAAGACAGATGCCAGATCGCCCCAGAATAGATTAGCGGCTTATGGGTATGTTGGCATTTCGTTGATTTATGCATGATAAATACCGTTGAACAGATGAACAGAAATATACATTTATAATTCTTGTTTATTTTAATATAATCTAATATATTATTTTGATAAAGAAATGTGTCACTTAATGTACATCGGTCCAATTGGTGCATGTATTTTTGTGAGATGTCAAAAATTTGAACACAAAAAATGGTACTCTGTTAAACTTTGAACATGTGTTTTTTTTAATAATATATTTAGCACAACAACCGGCAAACCTTAGAGGGAACATTGATCCCCACTTAGCTGTTTATCTGTTAAACAAACTTTTTTTTTCCATGTGGTAAAGAAATAAAAATACCTCCCTTGAAGGGAAGGAAAGTGCTGGTTTACAGTGTTACAAGGTGACAAAAATTTAAAATTATGTATGTTCCCTTTATTTGCCACTGGAAGACAGAATGAGTTCTAGGGATTTGGGGCCATGCATAAATGACATCACGTGCCAAGGGGGAGGGTGTCCCGCATCTGTGACGATGTATGACAAGAGGGAGGGGTGTGTTTAAAAATGTAACGTTACATCAAATCGTGCAACTTTAAATAAAGTTCCACTTAAATATTTGGTTGTACACTATTTATTTAATGACGTTTTCAATGGTTTCACGCGTGTTATGATATTAGAGTGCAGACTTACACTAAATACATATTTAAATGACAAAAAATAACTTGCCACTTCATAATTTTTACTTAGAAAATACGGCTTGAAGGGGGGGGGAGGATTCTAAGCTTTGTGACGTCATATCGGGAAAAAGGGGCTGTGGGTCTAAGTTCTAAGTTTTTGTGACAAAGCATGAAGCGGGGGGGGGGGGGGGGGATCCGGCAACCTCGCGTGACGTCATTTATGGACGTCCCTTAAGTCGTGAAGGGGTGACACCATGAGCTTCCGCCCCGGGTGACACCAACCCTAGCGACGCCCCTGGACGCAATTATCTTCTGCACAGAAGGAGCATCTGTATATCTAAGATAAGATAAAGCGGCAGCCAAAACTATAGCCGAATTCCGGTATAACTTTGTTTGGGTCCAAACACACATTTGCTGGTGACCAGTTTTCATTCTTGATGGCAATTCTCGACATGATTTCTTCCTGCTGTCTCCCACAGGATATTCCTATGTAAACGTGGAATGGCGTGTGCTTCGAAGTGTCGCTTTTCATTTGGCCGTACAAGTATTTTTATATCTGCACATTAAAGACACCGCAGAACCAGTTTCTCTCCACAAAGGCAAATATCCATT
This sequence comes from Radix auricularia, assembly GCA_002072015.1. NCBI lineage: Eukaryota > Metazoa > Mollusca > Gastropoda > Lymnaeidae > Radix > Radix auricularia. Next base: position 215,079 of record MUZC01000252.1, read on the forward strand.
CCGTCAGTAATATACGGTGCCCCCCCCCCCACACACTTGAATAATTTATTTTTGCATCTTTTTCCACAGAAATCCTTGCGATCACTTTGATCTCGAATTCCAAGTCCTTCTTCCTTAATCTCTCTCCTAAGGTTACTAACCCATAACCTTAATTATTTCAATTACTCTGTCACGTATGGTTATTGACTTATGACCAGTTTTTGTTTGTTTGTTTTAATTCCAAAAAGTGATTTTTTTTACCCCAGATAATTATATAGATGAAAGGAGTCTGAAGAAGTTTTTTTTTTTCATAATGAACATTCTCCGAGCCAGATGCAGCCATCAAAAGAGCCACGAGCAGTGGCGTCGCTAGGGGGTGCGGTGGGGGCGCCCCCCCCCCGGGTGACACCATAAGGAGGTGACACCAAACTGTAAAAGTCTATATATTCCCGTAATTTGGCACTGGAAAACTCGGAGGGGTTCTATGGGTTAAATCGTGAGGGGGTGACACCATGAGCTACCGCTCCGGGTGAAACCAACCCTAGTGACACCTCTGGCCATGAGCCATATTTTCCAGACACCTGCGCCCTAGCGTCACGACCAAACATTTTTTTTTATGCGTGTGCTGCTCGACGAAGACGTTGCTTCGAGTAATGAACACGTCACGTTATTCTGATAGTCTGACAGGAAGGGCGGCATTTTGATGTTGTTGTACTTGTTTCATCGTTTGTTCTAGTGAACACATCGCGTTATTCTGACAGGAAGGGCGGCATCCTGATGCTGTTGTACTTGTCCATCTCGATCGTCAGCCTTGTGGTCACCACCATCTCCAACCTGCTCTTACGTGACGGCTACTCGGCCACCTGCCTCTCCCTGGGAGACCAACAGACGGCCCTGGGGTGAGTTCAACTCCGTGCAGATGTCGGTCACAAGGTCAAAGTGTGTTGGGGGAGGTGACGTGGGTCCAGGTGACGTTGGTCCAGGTGACGTGGGTCCAGGTGACGTGCAGGTGATGTGCGTCCAGGTGACGTGGATCCAGGTGACGTCCAGGTGACGTGCGTCCAAGTGACGTGGGTCCAGGTGACGTGCGTCCAAGTGACGTGGGTCCAGGTGACGTGGGTCCAGGTGACGTGCGTCCAGGTGACGTGGGTCCAGATGACGTGTATCCAGGTGACGTGGGTCCAGATGACGTGTATCCAGGTGACGTGGGTCCAGGTGACGTGGGTCCAGATGACGTGTATCCAGGTGACGTGCAGGTGACGTGGGTACAGGTGATTTAGTTGTAAACTTGGTGCTAGATTTCAAAATAAAAGATCATAACATTTTTTATCAACCTAGATCGGGGTGGGGTGGGGGTCTATCTGTCTTTTTAAATCATTTATATTAACTTGCGGTTTCTGAGCCGTGCGTGCGTACCAAAAAAACTTTAGATCGATTTTTAACCCATTTGCTCGTAAGCTAGTGAGCTGAAATTTTGCAGGCAGACTCGTGCCGATGACAACAATTAGGTATCAAAGTTTCAGATAAGTCCAATGTACTGTAACTGAACGATTGAATTTTTAAATTATTTTATTTATCTCTATATATCACGTTAATTTTTTGAGATAGAGTGTCGTGGTGCGTAATATGTTCAACAACCTTTCATGTCGCGCAATAAGGTGCGCAATATATTGACAATAATTTTTTTTAAAAAATATATTCACGATTGGTGCGCATTATATTAAAAATGTTTTACGAGACATAACTAGAATTTTATATTTTCGGATTATTTTGCGGGTTTTTTAGCGCATTTTCGAGAAGTCGAATGCGCTATTGCACCCGTTTTGTCCGTCTGTCATCACCTTTGATCACAGCATCCATAAGTCCTAGACCCATGATGTATATATGTTTTTTGTATGTCCTGACCTGCCATTTGTGCATCAACACTCAGTTACTCGATCCGTTAAAAAAAACCGTTAAAACTACCAAAAAACTTTGCGAATCGAGAGGTAACACTGGCGCAGGGAAGGCCGCCATTGCCGGAAGTCGAATACATCATTTTTCAAGCATTCAAGAGTGGTGCGAAGGCGTGCAAAAGAATTAGTTTGTTTTTTTTTTGTTTTTTTTTTGTTGACGTCATTAGAATATGTGTAAAAGTTTAGAGTTTTACGTCATCATTTGTGGTGACTTGTAGTTAGATTAAAGAGAAAATAATTTTTTTTTTAATGTAAAGAAATGACTTTGAAATTTAAAAAAATGTCAGGTATATTCATTACACAAGAAAATTCATAAAAATATGTCTAAAATCTAAACACAATTACTGATAACTACATAATGCTGATATCTAACATAAGTACTGATACATAATACGAAAATGCGCTAACACGTCCTGAGTTCCAAAAGGGACCAGGCTTAACATGATTTTTTCTTGTTCAAGTCCACTTTGATTCCCTTGAAGAGAATTGTTGAGTACAAATATTTTGCACAAAAAAGCAAATAATTTGAAAGACGACCAGTGGCGTAGCTTGGGTCATGTGCGCCCGGGGGCATGACACAAATTCTGCGCCCCTTGACGGACTGAAAAATTCTGGGGGCTCACTGAGCCCCCAAGAAAAATTTGAAATTTTACGGTTTATATGGTTCATTTTTTTAAGCAAATGATATTTTAATGAAATACAATACAGACTATTAATTCTCTATACGATTATAAACAATTTATTTGAAAAAAATACTCTACTAATTATACATGACTCGAATAGACATAATCTAAAATAAATTGATCTTCCTTGATTTGAATGTCGTCAATCTCGCTGTTAAAATTGATATTCTCAAGTGTTCTCTTTCGATGCTAAGGAGTGCAAGATCATCCAGACGATCTTGATCCATTGAAGCACGTAATTAAGACAAAATAAGGTTTACTTTGCTGAAGGACCGCTCACAGCTTTTAGTTGAAACAGCAATTTTTAGAAGTATTTGAAGTGAAATGCGCAGATTCGGAAATACGTCATCTCCATATGAAACAATAAAATCGAGAAGATCCAAAGTAGTTTCCGGTAGAACTTCAGTCCGGGTACTGAGCATCATTTTTTAGTCTTTGATTTCTGTACACAATTCGTAGAAATTAGCAAAATCTAAGCAATTATAACGAAGCGTATCGACTTTTGTTTCAGCAAGAAGAGATTTGACGTCTAGTAANGAATGTTGACAATTTCTTGCTCAAGCGATTCAAGATCAGATTAAGCTTCCTTGAAACTCACAGTAGGATTCTGGAACCGTTTCTGGACACTATCAATTTTATCAAGTATGATGTTCCAGAAATGTTTAAAATCTAGGAAGTTAAAGTTTTATATACCTACCAGCAAAGCTTCTGCATCACTTCTGGTGTCAGGCGTCATATTTGTATGTTCTGATAATTTTTCCAACAGCCCTGCCATGTCATCTAGTCCTTCATAAATTGCTATAACAGCTTCTGATCGTGCAATCCAACGTGTTTCAGACTCCCTTTTCATTGTGATTGGCACAACTCTTTTTTAATTTTTCCCAACGAGTTGTTGAAAGGGAGAAGACATAAATTTATACTTTCAACTGTTCCAAAAAACGTGATAACAACTGGATCTTATATAGTTGAGTGTACTCTTGCTAAATTTTAAGCTGTGGTTGCCACAGTTGATGAACAATGATGCTTTGTGATTTCTAGCACATATTCGCTGTTGAAGGCCGGATACATTCTCCGTCATTACAGAAGCATTGTCATAACATCGTGACCGACAGTCGGATAGTGGTATGCTGTTAGATTCCAGTTTCAAGGCTTTTTGCGTCTTTGGAATGTATCTGTGCAAAATCTGAAAATGATTCTTTGATAGTTACTTTTTAGTTTGTAATTCCACATCCACAAATCTGATGACTTGAGAAAGCTTTTCCGGTGTCCTAGATCGATTGGAGTCAAGTAAGATACCGTAGTACTTGTGTTTTCTGATTTCACTCAACAGCTGATTCCTTACAGTCGATGTAAGTAGGTGGATAAATTCATTTTGGATTTCCGGTGATAAATAAGATACTGAACCTAGATTTTCTCGGGCATTTTGTTGGTGTTTTTTTTCTAACAGTTGATCCTACTGAGCAACAAGTTTTATCACAGATGGACAGGAAAGAAAGGCGGTGCCTGAATGTTTCGTATGAAAAGAATCCAACTTGCTTTGACAAACCGATACAAGCCCGTGAGAGGAGAGACCTTCCCTCCCCTCTACCACTTTACTCCCTCCACATGAGGATTGGGGAAGTACGATTTATCTTTTTAAAGAGTCACAGCATGCAGCAAAGGGACGCTTATTAACCATTCTGTTAGCCAGTGGTTCTCAACCTTTTGAGATTCCAGGACCACTTGAAAAATATGTGTCTTAGCTACGGGCCACTACTAAAAATTATGCTACTGCCGTGCTAAAAGGTTAGATATAATTATGCTGTGTATATAGATAGCTATAAGTAGTAAACAAAACATGTTAGTTAGTAAAACTATACTAATATGCTACGATTTGCATGCTCCTTAAACAATACTCTTTCTTTTGTAATTTGTAACGAACAAATGTCATTTATATTATTCTCATAGTCTTCTTATTTAATTCAACTTGCTAACTATAAAAAAAACAACTTTAAGTCATTAACAGTAGTTTATATTTAAAAGACTGCTATATTAGTTTATTTAGTACGAATGATGTTTTTTTTTATTGTAAGCACTGCAGACAAACCCCTTTTACAAAGTTGCAAAGGGTAAAAGAATTTTAAAAACTTTCGGAGACAGTTCGGAGTACTCCAAATTTCATTAACCCAACTTTATGATGCAACATATTCAAATTGTTATCACTGGTCAGTTCAATTAATTGGTTTAATTACGATGTTGGTAATTTCATCTTCATTGTGTTCGAGATTAGGACTGGAAACCCACAATAAATATGAAAATAGAAGAAATAAAATTGGCCCCGCATTTATTGAATATGACAAGAAATCAAATTAATCAACAGTGGTTTATTTAATTATTTCTGCATTTTCTGGTTTTTCGGTGATTTCGTACAATTTATCAAACATCTCAAAGTTACCTTGAAATAATTTTCTTTTTCAAAGATCAAGCTTTTTCGTAAAAGCAGACATTCTGTCACTGAGAGTTATGTAATGTATCTGCTTTTCTTGCCAAGATGAACTAAGTTTATTGAGTTTTTCAAAAATTTCAGCCAAGTAAGCCAGAACAACAACCCATTAGCCGTGGTTCAAATGATCAACAAGCTTTCAGTTATTTCTACATGAAAATCTCTTACGTCATCACGTAATTAAAACAGTCAGATAACCAGTGAACTTCAGTATACATTAGTAACTGTTAATGTTCAAAATTCATATTCGAGCATAAGAAATCAAAGAGACGAGAATTTAATTGACAAGCTTCATAAAATTAAAAACTATTATGGCCAGATCAGAAATATATTTAAGTCTGCGTTAATTCTTTTACTTGCTAGTCTTTCTCGATGAATCCTACAGTGCGTAAATTTCATGCTTTGCTCACGGACCACCTGGCAAATCTTCGCGGACTACTAGTGGTCAGTGGACCACAGGGTGAGAACCACTGCTTTAAGCCACTCCTTTTTATTGTCTTGGTAATTTTGGTTGCTTTTAGTGTCGTCTCTGCTAGCTCTATTAAAAGAATCGTATTGGTCTCTTGCTGCTCACTCCCATCAACTCACAGTTTTTTAAATTTAAAAAAACCACATCACCAATCCTACATTAGGATGTGTCATTTATTTATGAGTAGAATGGCGCCCCTTAACGCTCAATGGGGGCGCCAAAATCATGTTTACCAACTGGTTTGTAATGAAGATATTTTCGGAGCTCCAATATTCAATCTTGCAAACGTATTTGGTATACATTAGTTTACTTCAAAATTAAATTATATAATGAGTTTTAATACTCATTTTGGAGCCCCCTAACGTGGCGCCCGGGGACATTCCCCCCTGCCCCCCCTCGCTAAGCCACTGTAGACGACAGTGCAAATTAAGTAAAATTTTGGAATATTGTATTGTCACAGAAGATACAGATGTCTGCCAAACTTCAGCTAAATCGCGAAATGCAAAATGGCGTCAAAGTGACGTTGCAAGATTTGACGCTAACAGATACATAGAATGACAGGCTAAATAAACGTGTGTAAAAACATATATAAACCCCCCAGAGGCGTATCCACATGAACTCCTCCTCGTATTTCATCATCACCCCATTTCAGAATCTCGTGTCGACACCTCAACAACAGGGACGTAACTCTCCAGGAACTGGCTGATTCTCAGATAGCCAACAATGTCCACAGAGCCATGAAGGTGGCGGAGGTATGTTAGCAATTTTGGGTAGGGGGGATACGGGTCTGTTTTTTTCAATGTGGGGGGGGGGTCTGTCAGATGGAATTTTTCTCGGGTCCAATCTATTTTCACCATGCTCCTCATTCCAGCTAAATAGATTTAACTTAATTATCTCCCCTGTTTTCACTAAGCGTCATCAGATGATCTCCCCTGTTTTCACTAAGCGTCATCAGATGATCTCCCCTGTTTCCACTCAGTGTCAACAGATGATCTCCCCTGTTTTCACTAAGTGTCATCAGATGATTTCCCCTGTCATCAGATGATCTCCCCTGTTTTTACTAAGTGTCATCAGATGATCTCCCCTGTTTTCACTAAGTGTCATCAGATGATCTCCCCTGTTTTCACTAACCGTCATCTGATGATCTCCCCCCCCCCTTCCCAACAGATGGGAGGCTGGTGCCTTGTTGGACTGGCAGGGACCAAGGTCCTCATCAGCGCCTACACCTTCCTGCTCATCTGGTTCCACTTCCACTACGCCCCGTACCTCCTGGACGACAGCGACAGCTTCTACTCTGACCTCAGTTCACCCTGAGAGAAGAGGCCTGGCCGACCTCATTTTTAGAACCACTGCACAAAATACACTCTGCACAATCAGAACATTCCATCACACAAAAAGAAACAGGGGGAAAAAATGAGGCACAAATATCAACATTAGAATAATTTTTTTTATTACTGCCATTTATTTACAATTAAAAACAGAAAGATTTATTTACACAGGGCCAATGGGAGAGCAATGATCCAAATAACTGTTATTATCATTAAACTACACTAACATTTAAATTTAAATCCAAATAGATTTTGTTATTTTTTTATCTGAAAGAAATCTTAGTTTCCACACAATAATATTGAAAAGCTCTATTGAATAAATTGATCATGTTTTTTTAATCATGGTTCATTGTCATTTTCTTGTTTGGAGTACTTGATCTCTGCCAATTTCCCTTCAAGATTTCAGAACCCTGAGTACTTTTGTCTTCATTATTCTCTAACTCTTAAAAAACTTCTGTGTCAATAAAATTTGATTTCTGCAACACGCCAAAATATGTTCTGCAATACTGTATACAAGCCAGGAACAGTACCAGCGATACCCTTTACGAGATGAGAACAGGTCCTTTCAAAGGTCAATGAACAGGTCCTTTCAAAGGTCAATGAACAGGTCCTTTCAAAGGTCAATGATCAGGTCCTTTCAAAGGTCAATGATCAGGTCCTTTCAAAGGTCAATGATCAGGTCCTTTCAAAGGTCAATGATACTTTCCAAGCTAAATGATCCTTTCAATGACTAACTGATTTAGTTAGACACAATGAGGTCTCCAAGATAAACAGTAACGTAAATAAAAAAGTCCCCGTACCGCCATTATCTGGGGTTTACACTCAAACACGGCATTGTTGTCATACCTGGCCGTTATTGAGGTCAAACCTGGCCGTCATTGAGGTCAAAATAGGTTATTACTGTTAAATAGCCTGGATGTTGTTATGGTCAAGCCTGGTTGTTGTGGTCAAGCCTGGTTGTTGTGGTCAAGCCTGGTTGTTGTGGTCAAGCCTGGTTGTTGTGGTTAAGCCTGGATGTTGTTGTGGTCAAGCCTGATTGTTGTGGTCAATCCTGGTTGTTGTGGTTAAGCCTGGATGTTGTTGTGGTCAAGCCTGGTTGTTGTGGTCAAGCCTGGTTGTTGTGGTCAAGCCTGGTTGTTGTGGTCAATCCTGGTTGTTGTGGTCAATCCTGGTTGTTGTGGTTAAGCCTGGTTGTTGTGGTCAAGCCTGGTTGTTGTGGTCAAGCCTGGTTGTTGTGGTCAAGCCTGGTTGTTGTGGTCAAGCCTGATTGTTGTGGTCAAGCCTGGTTGTTGTGGTTAAGCCTGGTTGTTGTGGTCAAGCCTGGTTGTTGTGGTCAAGCCTGATTGTTGTGGTCAATCCTGGTTGTTGTGGTTAAGCCTGGTTGTTGTGGTCAAGCCTGATTGTTGTGGTCAATCCTGGTTGTTGTGGTCAAGCCTGGTTGTTGTGGTCAAGCCTGGTTGTTGTGGTTAAGCCTGGATGTTGTTGTGGTCAAGCCTGATTGTTGTGGTCAATCCTGGTTGTTGTGGTTAAGCCTGATTGTTGTGGTCAATCCTGGTTGTTGTGGTTAAGCCTGGATGTTGTTGTGGTCAAGCCTGATTGTTGTGTCCAAACCTGGATGTTGTGGTCAAGCCTGGTTGTTGTTGTGGTCAAGCCTGATTGTTGTGGTCAAGCCTGGTTGTTGTGGTCAATCCTGGTTGTTGTGGTTAAGCCTGGATGTTGTTGTGGTCAAGCCTGATTGTTGTGTCCAAACCTGGCTGTTGTGGTCAAGCGGACATTTAAGTCTGCTATGAGAAAATTACTAGCAGCATTTATATAGATTTCTCTCAAGAAACCTGAAACTCAGGCCCAACTTTTATCACAGACCGGTAAACATATTTGTGTGTACTTTTTGGAAAAACTGTCAATGTTAGACAGGAGCAAAGATGGATCAGTATGACACCAGCTTCCCCCACTAACCCTCATTGTGTGTTTATCACTGTAGATGCAATGCTTCTAAGAAAAATATTGAAAACATCACCATCCTTTGTCACAATAATGTCATAACTCTTTGTGTGACTTGTGTTGGCATTGAAATCTGTACTTGTGTTTGGCATTGACATCTGTGTGACTTGTGTTGGCATTGACATCTGTGTGACTTGTGTTGGCATTGACATCTGTGTGACTTGTGTTGGCATTGACATCCGTGTGACTTGTGTTGGGCATTGACATCTGTGTGACTTATGTTGGACATTGACATCTGTGTGACTTGTGTTTGGCATTGACATCTGTGTGACTTGTGTTGGGCATTGACATCTGTGTGACTTGTGTTGGCATTGACATCTGTATGACTTGTGTTGGCATTGACATCCGTGTGACTTGTGTTGGCATTGACATCCGTGTGACTTGTGTTGGGCATTGACATCTGTGTGACTTGTGTTGGCATTGACATCTGTGTGACTTGTGTTGGCATTGACATCCGTGTGACTTGTGTTGGGAATTGACATCTGTGTGACTTATGTTGGGCATTGACATCTGTGTGACTTGTGTTGGCATTGACATCTGTGTGACTTGTGTTGGGCATTGACATCTGTACAATCATATCTTGTCATGTACGACACGTGTTGATACCATTTTAGATTTGTTGTGTAATGGTTTTGAGAACTTGAACAGCTCTCATGACAAACACACTCCCAACATTTAGTGCTTCATTTGGTTCACAAAGACAAAATATTAGCTTTACAAAAAAACTGCCCTGAGGTCTGTAGTCTTGAAGTTGTACCAGTGAGTATAAGCAGTGTGAAGCACAATCTATAGATTTAGCCGGTTTATTCACTTCCCAAACAATAAGATGTCAAAATATGCAAGTTAATGTTTTGAAAAACATATCAGGTAAAAAAAATGTGTATGGGTTACAAAAGTGGTAAAAATGTGTATACACAATCTTGATGTGAAGAGACATTCGCCAAGCTCACAAATTCTTGACTGTTATCAACTTGATGCACTGGGGGGTTGGGGCGGGGACATAAGTAAATGGACACTTTTAAGGTCCAATGCTAGAGTTTGATGGAGAAGGATGCCCCACAGGAACAGCCCTGTTCTGCTCTGGGGTTGTTGACGATCCTAAAGGATGAGCGAATCATCTCCTGGTAAAAATCTACTGTTGAGCCCTTGACCAGGTCCAAGGAATCTTTATCTATAACAACCTTCACGCCATCTTTTTCAAACACTCTGAAATACACCCAAAAAAAAAAAAATTGAAAACAAATATTTTTTTTAATCCTCAAGATTGAAAAAAAAAAATGAAAGTTAATTACTTTCTTTTCCCCAGAAAGTAAACATTAATTACATTTTACATTGTCCTAATTTACGTTTTTTCATGTGAACTGCTTCCGGGTCAAAGATTTCCTCACTAACACTAATCAATGAGCTCAAAGAAATAGCAAGAAAATGTTCAAATATAAGTACTTAATTTCTAAATGAACAATAATTACAAGTAGGAAAAATGGGGAAATATTGCAAAACATATCTGTGCAGAAATAATAATAATAAGAGCAACCAACCCCTTTTCAGACCATGTTGGCCTATAATGCAAGTAGCGTTCACAAGTTGTTTCATTTAGCCATCACAAAGGACCAAGGGATTGTGTGGCCAGCACAATGTCCTGGGGGACTAGCCAGCACAATGTCCTGGGGGACTAGCCAGCACAATGTCCGGGGGGACTAGCCAGCACAATGTCCGGGGGGACTAGCCAGCACCGAGGCTCGAACCCGAGACTTTCTTTTGCCTCGGTTCGACTATATCATTCCAAATAGCAGATTTATATTTTCTGAATAATATTTACACAACATAAACAAAATATCCACTTAGCTCTGTTATATTAAAGTCCAATCTTAGACTAAACATTATAGCATAGTATTTGGCTCTCTTGTGTTTTTATGTGGGGCAAATAATTAAAGAATTACACACATATACAAGAGTTGGCATTATTTCAGAGCACATCACACCTGCATTTTGACAAGAGGTATATTGATTATTGTCATATCACGTTCAGTTCAGGGGCCCAAAAAAAAAACATATTTCAGTTCAACATTTGCTCAATGATATCAAGATCTCTTGAATGAACCTTGGTCAAACACAATCTTATCGTGGAATGTCTTCCACCAAATCCCAATCACTGGGAAAAACACTCGGTGGTATTTCAAAACAGCCTAACATGCCAATAATTTAAATGATGAGCAAACAGAAAATAACAAACACCTCACCTGTCCTCTTCTGTTATGGCAGAATCAAGCTCAAACTTATACTGGAACCCCGAGCAGCCTCCCCCTTCAACCATGACCCGTAAGTGGTTGACCCCATCTTGAATTTCCTTCAACCTCTGAGGATACATGTTGTCATTTCATAATAATTTAACATAATTTCTCCTTTTTAATTTAAAGATACAATTTATTTAATACATTTTTTAGGTTAAATTTTTTTAAAAAAATTGAATCCACATGTAAATGGTTGCTTGAGCCAAATGTATCAAAGGGAATAAGAAGTAAAAGTAAATGATATTATAATTATAAGTCAGGGGTCTCCAAACTTTTCTGCCGAAGGGCCACATTAACTGTCAAACAGCAGTTTGGGGCCAACTACTAACCCCTTATTACTAAGTTTTGTAGTAAACTAGAGTGGTACGGGTAAAAATGGTATCTTTTTCTTGACATTAAAAGGTCTTTAGGGGCCGAATGAGAGAGCCGCATCTGGCCCGCGGGCCGTAGTTTGGAGTGTTATAAGTGAAGATGAGCAGTGTGAACATGTCTAAAGTAGTTTAAAAGTTCATTTATAACATTTAAACAAAATTGTAGAAAACTATTTCAAACCTATCATAATACATAGATTAAGATGGTCATAACCTCATAACGTGTTTATAAGGCTAGACTTACCCTGCACAGTTGCGGCTGGCCAACATTTATTCTTTTGTCAAATAAATCTTTTAAAACAGCATTTTCTGATTTGAATTCAATCAAATTTCAAGTAAACTGACTTCAGTAACTAATAAATTTTCTTCTTATTATTATGCATTTGTTGTTGTGCTTAGTTGAAATCACAAACATAAAAGTCCACTTGTATGCGCTGTGTTACTTTTATTTGATTACCTGGACACAGCCGTCACTGAGACGGAGGTCGTCAACAGACTCTAAGACTGATGATTGGTTGGTCACTGACGGCTGCGTATGGACACCATGTGATAATGCCAATAATTTTTGCTTCATCAGAAGTGTTCTGGCATATGTGATCTGTGAAGCTCTGAAATTAAAATTTTAGAGGTGAACTGAATTAGGTGGGCATCTTGTTGGCTTTTTAAAAAAATTAATTTTTGTTAGTAGTATAAATTATAAAGTTAGTATTGTGTCTTTATTAAGTATAATAATGTTTTTTAAAGCAATTATCCTGATTCATAACTTTTTTTTTTTGTCATCAATCCACCATACTGTGATTGTGAAAATGTCGAAAACTTGCACAGTACATTAGAGTAGTCCAGTCAAATGACTCAATGTAATGTAAATATTAATTTAGTTAGTATAGTGACAGTGATAGTTTTTTAACATTAAAGCTCAAGGAAAGTGCTAGTCTCGCATATATACTGATAGCACACTAGGGGGTAGCCGGATATCCGATAATATGGGGCAGTCCATAAAGTACGTCATGCTATTTTTGATTATTTTTAACTCCCCCCTATCACAAATCTCAGAACCCCCCCCCCCCAAAAAAAATATTCACACTTTCGAACAAAAATAAAAAATTTTATTAACAAAATAATTAAAATTTAATATTAAGCACCTTGATGTCACACATGGCCAGACACCCCCTCCCCCCTGTCAAACTTTATTACACCCCCTCAGGAGCCTGACATACTTTATGGACGGCCCCTATCCGGATGTCAAAATGTGAATAACAGCCAAAGCCGCGAAGGTTGCTAATTGAAAGTCAGTTAACTAACAGCATATTAAACTTAAATTGTCTGAAACAAAGAACAGATTTTATTATGGCTCTAGATCACGACTTCTTGTACACCAGACTACACACTCAGTACAACACTGTTCACTTGGTACACACGACACATTCGGTACAACACTGTTTGCTTGGTACACACTACTACTTCGTTCAATTCATTGTAAAATGTTTATCGTTGACATTGACAGTGTCCCATACGTTGAATGTAGATAGCAGGTACTCTCCATGTGTCAGATAATAAATATTTTAATAAAGTTATATTGAATAGAAAGTAGTAAACTGCACTGCCTTAGCTCTTACATTTAAATCCGCAGATATCTGGATCCAGAATCCTGATGCGGCAAATATTTTGGGCCAAACTATCCAGATCCGACAATTAGTAAAAACCATATCCCCCCCCTAATTAGCACTATAGAAGAAAGCATTCATTCATGGGCTGATGGATCTGGACTAAACTTGGCAAATATATACATCATGATCCAGATTGAAATCTAAAAGGGTTTTTAACGTTGATGTACTGTTTGAGGCCTGGGGCACACCTTATAAGGAACAAAAAGTATTTTAACATTGGCTAACAGGTGGAAGGATGGACCTAACCCTGAATCAGTACATACATCGTCATGACCCATTTTTAAACACTACATGGAATTGAAATCCCATTATCCAGGGTTGTGGGTCCATAATGTTTTTTTTTTGTTGTTTTTTTTTGGGGGGGGGGGGGGGTTATATGAGCTATTTAATTAATTCATTAAATTAATTTTTGGCCGAATCCGATTATACGTTCCCAAAGCATGCCAAATGGGTTATATAGCAATTAATTCTGCGTTCTCTTCCTTTGTTTTTTAGGTTTAGATTTAGAATTTTTATTTGTTAGTTTAGGGTTTGGGTTAGTTTTAGTTATAATTGTAAATTTAGGGCTAGGGTTAGGTTTAGAATTTTAATAGTTGAATTTTCCAATTTCTTTGGTACGCAGCATATTAACAAAGATGGCGGCCATGTTGAGTGGGAACTTTAAGTTGGATTTAACCTAATTTTTTTTTTAAACACTGATTTTTAAAACCCCTTTTAATGGGACATGTCTTTAACAGTAACAGTTATCCCATTATTTTTCAGAATATGAGTTCAATAACTAGTTGATCTTATTCCATTCATTTGGGAATTATATAAATAAATATTTTACAAAATTCAAGTTTTCTATGGTTTTTTTTCCTGCAAGCAAGTTATTTGCTATACTGTCTCTTAGTTTAAGTATCTTTAATATTTTTATTTTAATGGAATGTGAATGGGACAAATTTTAGTCTTACCCCAATTTTTTTTTCTGACACTATGACTATGACTCATGACTATGAATGAGAATGTAATTGGGCTTATTAAGCTATCGGGATCGTCTATTATTTAGTGTTAGCATTTAGTTAGTATTTGGTCTTAACTTACTCCATAACTTTGTAATTGTTCACTTCAATAAATTTGCAAATTAGATAAGTCCAACTTTAACTATACATAATTCATACTAATACATATATTTATTTTGTTACACAGACACAACCTGTCAATTATATTATATTAATATTGCAAAGAATAAGTTTCGTCATCCGAAGAGTCTCCCAAATGTCGCCTAAAGGTGTTAAAAATAACACCAACTTAATTATTCAATCACATTCTAAAAAACAAAACTTGTTTCAAAACGTACACTTTGGTAAAGTTAATAGCCTTCCATAAAGATGACATTCTTTAACTTTGTTATTGTTTCCCTTGCTATTTTTAAGTGGGGGTAATCGAACTTTAATTTGAGAGTCGATTACACTTACAGGGCTTGATGGATATCGATCGACACATTCACTAAAATTTATCCAATTCAGTGTTTCTGGACTTATTAATGTTACTGACCCTATAATATTAGAAAAATAATATACCAGAACCCAATATCAAAATCAACATTTATTATATTTTCTAATTTTTAGTAAATTTAAATTTAATTATATACTTAAAAAGAAACATAACGTTTTCGACACATTTTTGTTTGCGACGTACAGTTTAACTTTAACTTAGTAACTTAGTTTAAGTTTAATCGCCGTCCTTATCCATAAATGACGTCACACACCCAGGGGGGAGGTACGGTCCGACACATTTGTGACGATGTGTGACAAGGGGGTTGGTGGTGTTTGACAAATGTGACGTCACATCAAAACTCGCAACTTTAAATAAAATGTCTACATTCATATTTGATTTCTTACACTTTATTTTATGACGTTTTACATGGCTTAACGCGTGTCACGATATTTGAGTGCAACCTTACACTACATACGTAGATGTACTTAAATGACACAAAATTGATCTGAAAATGATCTTTTTCAAAAAGAAAATACAGCTCTTATGGGAGCTATGTGACGTCATATTGGAGATGGGTCTAAGTTTTTGTGACGAGGAGTGGAGGGGAGTGAAATATTGGCCAAAATCGCGTGACGTCATTCATGGATAACCTCTATTTTTAAACCATAAAGGCGAATTGCTAGTATTGGTGTTTTTTCATCTCACCTTTTAAATGAAAAACGTATGAATGTATCACTGGGTTGTTAAATATTTAGGGCGCTCCATTATTGTGTTCCACTACTGGCCTAACTGGTCATTTTGAGGAGGGTGGGATCAATGATTGTTAATTTATTCCATTGGTCCAAATATATTTCGTGTGTTAATTGATGTAGGGCCTGAAGCTGCAGAGCTTTTTGTTTTTCTTTGGTGACTTTGGGATAAATGGAAAAGGTGTAAACAGGGTACGGGTTAAAGGATAAGAGTTTACATTAAGTAAGCCACTTGCCGCTTTGCCCAATCCCCAAAATAAAACAACTCCAGTAAGTCCGACAGGAATAATATCACCGTCTGTACACTGGTCCCCTATGTTGCTAGAACAATATCAGGGGCTATGTTATTTATTTGTACTTTGGTCGCCCACTTGACTGGTGCTCTGACCTAAACCAGGGAGTTTGGCATTGTTTTCTCTTTACGTTTCTTTGGCCTTTTTTTTAAAAAAAAACTTTACTTCACAGACGCTCCTCCCTATGCAGAGGCCTGGGTTACAGTCAGAGGCTTAGCTATGGTAGGGGGAAGGGGGCTCCAAATTCGAAAGTCCCCCCGGGCCCCCAAATAAGTGTCAGAATTTTTTTAAAGATATAATATTACTCCCCCCGCCATGTATGTGGGGGCCCCCAAAGAGTTTAAGCCCCTCCCGGGCCCAACAAACCACGACAAATTCCTAGCTACGCCACTGGTTACAGTTAGACGGCGCTCTCCTGTTACGTCATGCTGCACTGCGCCTGCGCGTCTGTCTGCAGTTAAATTATCCATTGAAATTGACATCTAGTCAACACAGCTTGCTTTAGTCTGATCAAGGACCGCACTAGCACATCATATTTCTTACTCTCCATGGAATCCACACAAAAAAAAAATTAAAAAATCAGCGTGTGGTATTGTTTAGTGACGGTCACTGCAGGCCTGTATGTACATCAGCGTGTGGTATTGTTTAGTGACGGTCACTGCAGGCCTGTATGTACATCAGCGTGTGGTATTGTTTAGTGACGGTCACTGCAGGCCTGTAACTATAACTAAAAATCAACGTTCACCTCACATTTCGCGTTACAATCGGTCGGTTAAGTAAAAGTGTTGGCTGCAGTAGAGGCAATCGCTCACGCACGTGGGCAATCCTACATGTGGAAGAAAGTCAGCAGTCCCGAGCCTGCGCTCTTCATGGGGCTTCCCGGAAAACCCCCTCAGCTCTCTGGGGACGTAAAAGCTGAGAAGACACACCACCCCCCCCCCCGTAGCGGTCGCTTCTAGAAGCGGCCGCCTGGGCGTCCAGGACTCTAGGTCGAAAACGTCTCCCACTTAGTTGACCTCCCGAGGGAGGGGTGGAATTTTCCCTACTTCGACTAGCTATCACTTCGGTGCCACCCCGGCAAAGGTTACGAGTCTCAATGGTTTGAACCACCGCAGTCCGGAGGATCTTCACTGCCCTACATAGGGTTTAACCCATACTGGAAGGTTTCCCCAGAGCTTGCGTCCAATGCGTTCTTAACGGTACCTTTTACTAATCCATCCTGGCGCTCCTCGCCCTAAACCGGCACCGCTCAGTGGTGTTGCTAGTTAATTGAGGGGGACGGAACGGCCACTTCGGAGTAACCCGACCCTCAACGGGTACTTCGGTTTTCATCATCGGCATTGCATCTAAATGCTTCGCCTAAGATCCGTACAGCGACTGTAATCATATGTGACTAGCACTTAACACCTAACATATCGGACTTTGGCACTGCCTGCCAGGAGTTGTCAGTTTCAGGTCGCAGTCAACTCCGCGACCTTACTCGTCTGTCGAGCCACGTAGAGGCCACACCATGTCCAATCAATTGGTTCTCTTAGTTTACTCACCTTGAACTTGAACGTTGGGCTAAAATTGCTGGCGAAAAAAACGAGGTAGGTCGCTCTGTTTACTTTACATCAGTGGCGTCACTAGGGGGGTGCGGAGAGGCGGCCCTCCACGGGTGACACCATCACAAGGGGTGACACCAAAATGTAAAATACTATATTTTCCCGTTACTCGGCTCTGGAAGACTCGGTGAAGCTCTATGAGTGGGGTGACACCATGAGCTACCGCCCCGGGTGACACCAACCCTAGTGACGCCTCTGCTTTACATTCCGACCTTCGTGGTTTAACTCTATCCTTTTTTGTTTCTTCTTCTCCCCCCCCCTACAAATACTGTATATTCAATACAAAGTTTGTAATTATGCATACAAAATACAATAGAATGATATTCTTTACGCCGAGTGTCATATTTTCTCTCTTTATATATTTCGTAATATGAATGTGACCAGTGGGTGCGTGGTGTCTCACTTCACGGGACTTTAATAGTGTTGATTTTAGGCCGAAACGAGGTTTCCTGTGTTCTAGCTTCGAGAGTATGTGATTCAAAAATAAAGAATTGTACTTGGCGGAAATGTCCCTTTCGCGGTATCGACTGAAATGGATTCTCCGCTATTTTAGAGGATCGACAACCGTACTACAAGAGTAGCTGGAGAGTTTTATTAAGAACTTACGCGAACTGCAAATACCTATACTTACTCCGTCAACGCCTCGACGCACACACACATACACACCACACACACACGCGCACATACACACCACACACACAAACGCACGCACACATACACACACAGACAAGACGCACCTTTAAAGCCAAACGATGCTCATGAATGAAATTAACAAGTATTGTTTATTAATGAAACTACACATATAAATACTGATAAATTGCTCTAGCATTTCAAGAAGTGTCAAACACTTGGCCACCAAAACACAGCCTGGCAACAGAAGAAACAAACAATATTGCTGTTGTGTCATTTAAAAAAAAAAAAAAAGAAAGTAAAAAAAAAAAAAAAATAAATAGGAAAATGAACACACACAAAAAATGACATGAAAAAATTTGTTAGAGACAGCAAATAACATGTTTTGTAATGTAACTTTTTTTTTTGGTGTATACTAGTAGGTAAGAGACATGAACAAAGTGACCCTTCCCCCCTCCCTCCCTCGATGGGAGTGGTACATTTGTGAAGCGGATCATACAAGACAGACAGCTACTTTCATGTCCACACGTGCTAGACTTCGTGACCAGGAGCGTTAGTGGGGGAAAAACAACAATGTAATTTAATACATCAACAATTGGATTCTGTAAGTGTACAGAAACTATGTAAGTGTTCCTGCTGATATTACGGACACAAGATTCTCTCACTAGGATGGGGTTTATGATGTGTACGCCATGAAATGAAAACCTGTCTCTCAAACTCAAACACGGAGATTTTTGTGCATGATTAAAATGTGTGAAATTGTCAATCACCAGGGCTGCAAAGTCAAAGGGTGAGAACCTTTTAGCAAGAGTAGGAGTTGTCTAACTTGATAACTATGTCAACCGGCAAAAGTCAGCAATTATTGTGTGTGCAGTCGGGGAATTGAATTTTCAGTGACAGTTTTTATAACGTTTTAATAATGAAGAGCTCTATTGTGATGCTACCAATTTCTCCGTTTTAATAATGAAGAGCTCTATTGTGATGCTATCCATATTATACACCGGAACAAGAGATTAATCAAGAGATAATTATTTAATCAAGGAAATAATCATCCATCGATTGTCTAACTCCACAGCCCTAGTTTTAGAATACAACATGGATGAAATTGAGAAAAAAACATATATCTCTTTGTCTTTCACACACAGAACAATGGGTAATAATAGTATCAAGTACATATGTTAATTTAAGATCAAAGGAGAAAGATCCAAGAAGGTGAAAAGGAAGTGTGTATAAATAGTACACAATTAAATTAGGCAATATTTATATTGAGGATCAAATGTGATGGTTTTATATTCACAAGGGAGGCAGACAATTTGATAATAAATGTACTTTTGAATATTAATAAATTTTTTAAAAAAATAATACAAAAAAATGTTGAAACACATGACAACATGTGACAGAATGGATGGGTCAGAGATGACTGTGTTGACAAATAATAATTTAAGCTGTTAGAAACATTTCATATAGCATGGCTGATGATGTCATTGATGTCTAGCCTTAACATAGGTCATAGGTCAAAGTTCAACAATTGTCTTTGTTCATTATGAAAGTGGTTTCTGAAAGCTCATGATGGTCGGTCATTTAGTTAACTGATGGTTGGCCATTTAGTTAACTGATGGTTGGCCATTTAGTTAACTGATGGTTGGCCCTTTAGTTAACTGATTGTTGGCCCTTTAGTTAACTGATTGTTGGCCCTTTAGTTAACTGATGGTCGGCCATTTAGTTAACTGATGGTAGGCCATTTAGTTAACTGATGGTAGGCCATTTAGTTAACTGAAACTGATTGATTCATGTTTGAGATGCAATTCAATACCAATTTAAAAAAAAAAATAAAAAAAATTAAAAACCAAAACAAACCCCAACATTTTGTAAAAACTTTCATGAGATAAAAGTCTTAAATACCTTTAAAAAATATCCTTTAATATGTTGTTGCACATTATGTAGTTTTATCAAGGTCCAAAACTTTCATGATTTTAAGTGGTTTGATTTTTTAAATTATTTTTTTTAGACATTAATAATAGTACATTACCCATTGATTTTTAATCTCATACATCAGGAAACTTTAGTCTAGGGATTGAACCATCAACTGTATCAGATGGCTGAACAATATATGTGCAGAAGTCAGCATTGAGACTATATGCAGAAGTCAGCTTTGAGACTATATGCAGAAGTCAGCTTTGAGACTATTTCAATAAAAACTAATGAATACAAAATACTCAGTCATCTTTAAGAAAGTTAAAAAGCCAAACCTGATATTAAAATATTTGTTGTCTGTTATGATCAAATTATTTCCCCTCAAATTTGACACTGTTCTAAATCCCCC
>MUZC01000252.1:236366-292291 GCA_002072015.1 Radix auricularia
CCATACAGCCCACATCCTCTCCTCCCACCATACAGCCCACATCCTCTCCTCCCCCCATACAACCCATATCCTCTCCTCCCACCATACAACCCACATCTTCTCCTCCCACCATACAACCCACATCCTCTCCTCCCACCATACAACCCACATCTTCTCCTCCCACCATACAACCCACATCCTCTCCTCCCACCATACAACCCACATATTCTCCCCACCCACAAATAAGGGCAGTTTCACATTTATTGATATGTTATGTCATAATTGTCAATGGAAAAAGGGTTAGTGGTGTGGTAGTAGTGATGTGGTAATTGTGGTGTGGTAGTAGTGGTGTGGTAAGCAAACATTGAACTGATCATCGCAATCATAATAACATTTAAAACAACGCCTCATTTGCATGTATGGCGCATATAAAAACAAGAAGCATTATGTCATGGTAAGATGTAAGGTATACAATCCAATGGTATGATGAAAGGTATACCATCCAATGGTAAGATGAAAGGAATACCATCTAATGGTAAGATGAAAGGTATACCATCCAATGGTAAGATGAAAGGTATACCATCCAATGGTAAGATGAAAGGTATATCATCCAATGGTAAGATGAAAGGTATACCATCCAATGGTAAGATGAAAGGTATACCATCCAATGGTAAGATGAGAGGTATACCATCAAATAGTAACATGCAAGTGTACTATCATATCTGGCAGATGTACACAAACTTAATTTTTTTTGTTTTGTTTTTTAAATAATAATTAATTTGAGTTGTGAAGATAATGGAATAAAGAATAATTAGTTGATGAAAAGATTTGATCATGCTAAGCCTTGTGCGTATCTTATCCGTATGGTCAAAGAGAAAATGGCAGACAGAGAGCATTGCAAAAAACAAGAAATCTGAAAGAGTCTCTACAACAATTTAAAAGGGAATAGTGGACAGGTCGTTCTAAAGACAGGACGTGTGTCTTGATCAAAGTTTACAAGTCATTCTAAAGACAGGACATGTGTCTTGATCAAAGTTTACAAGTCATTCTAAAGACAGGATGCATGTCTTGATCAAAGTTTACAGGTCATTCTAAAGACAGGACATGTGTCTTGATCAAAGTTTACAGGTCATTCTAAAGACACGACGCGTGTCTTGATCAAAGTTTACAGGTCAGTCTAAAGACACGACGCATGTCTTGATTAAAGTTTACAGGTCATTCTAAAGACACGACGCGTGTCTTGATCAAAGTTTACAGGTCAGTCTAAAGACACGACGCATGTCTTGATCAAAGTTTACAGGTCATTCTAAAGACACGACGCATGTCTTGATCAAAGTATACTGGTCATTCTAAAGACATGACGCGTGTCTTGATCAAAGTATACAGGAGGGAGAGAGAAAAAAAAGACAACAGATTTGGATCAACAACATGCCAGATTTCGGAAACCAAAAGGGAGGGGGGGGGGAATCAGGAGTGAATACTTGTGGTTTTTTTACCCTCATATGAAAATTGCATTAGGAGTGACTGAGTAGTAAAGAGATTTTTGTACCATCTTTCTCCATTGTGTACAAAGGTGAAATCGTTCATATAAATGCAACTGTTCAGAATGGTTACTTTTTTTTAAAAAGAAATTCTATATGTTCAGTAACCCTCAATTATATTTATGTAACTATTAATAGATTATCATGTAGATTTATGTGAAACGGGAACTAAGCAAACATTCATCAATCATAGTTTTAAAAATTCAAGTAACTGTGGAAAGGTCTATTTAATACAATTAATTGTTAACAGTACTATAGCACAATTAAATATATATGAATGTGTTGGTGTAACAGAGCAAGTGTACTAGCAAAAAACAATTTATAAAATCATGAGAATTTATAACTTATTATTATAAATAATTAAAAATTAATGTTTTAACTAATTCATAATTAGACAAAAAATTTGTAATGTAATAGGTTATGTCCCTTTAAACGGTAATTTGTTCTTCCTTCATAAATTAATTTTTAAAATTATTTTTCAAACTTATTTTTAGTCTGAATGTGTATCTATGATGATCTATCCCATAGTCCTCAACTCTGATCTGCATACATACAATAGATTAAGGCCATTTACACAAAAAAATTCAAAAAAGGTTTTGGGATTGTTAAAAAAAAAATAATTAAACACCAAAATGTGTACAGCCTTGATTGATGAAGAGGTGAAAAGATAGGTTTGAAAGTAATAGGTGATGACCTCAGAATTCTAAGAAGAAGAAAAAAAGACGAATTTTGTATGAAGCAGTCGACAGTGCCCAAATTTGAATGTTGATAAATGTGTCGCCCTAACAAACTAACAAGACTTCAGGTGTAACAATGGATGTCCTTATCTTCATGATGCTAACCTACCCCACCCCCACCACCAAATCTGAACTTTCCTTAAAAATATCTCATTTACAATAACAAAAAAATATTAAACATTTAATAAATTTAATCTCAAACATATTTGCCGTCAGATATTATAAAGGTCACAGATCAAATCATCTGACAGAATCACATTAAGTAAGTTTAACATCATGGTTATTTTAATGTTGTAGACCAGGGATCTCCAAACTTTGCTACAGAAGGGCCGGATTAACTCTCAATCAGAAATTTGAAGGCCGACTACTAAACCCTAGTTTTGTGGTAACTGCAGGTAAAAATAGTATCTTTTTTTTTAGATTAAAAGGTCTCCAGGCGCCGGATGAGAGGGTCTCGCGGGCTGCATCTGGCCCGCCGGTTGTAGTTTGGAGACCTCTGTTTTATTAGACTGCCTGTAAAAATGATAGTTGTGACATCATTTACTTTATTTAAGGATTTAGCACAATCTGAGACCCAACCTCCACTTCCTCCCCCATTTAAAAAAAACACTACAAGCTATAGACAATCCAAACTTAGATATTTGTAAAAAAAAAAAAAAAGTGAATGAATTGCCGAAACTTTAAGCCCAGGGAAGTAACTTGGGTTTCTGTACTTGTAGATCAGTAACATTTATTTTTCCTATCAATAGTGTCTGTTAATTTCTTCTTGGAAATCCAGGTTAGCAAACCCCTTTTCTTCCTCTAGAAATATCACGTCACTGGTCACCTTTTTCAAAATCTCATATAATTCTTGAGTGGGGGTGGAGATGGGATGGGACATTTTTTTGGAAATTCTGATGATTAAAAGCTGATATGATTTACAATTTTCTATTCCTTTAATTTCAAAGTTAGAACGGGATCTTTGATTTAGACACAAATGTTATCATTGAGTTTGAGAGAAAGAATTATGTTGTGGCTAGCAGATCGCTTCAGCTAAGAGGGCGGGTATTACCAGTTTCTAGGGCTGCACAAAATTAAAGAAATTATTTTTAAATTTATAGTCCAATAGTTTTTGGGTTTCCTTTTTTTTTTCTTCCCCCATATATATGTATTAGTATAAATTTAATGCCAACAGAATACAAAATAAACTATTGCCATCTGATTCTAAATCATAATTTTAAAAAAAAAAATTTAACAAAAACCGACATGGATGGGAAGGGGGGGTCCATGAATTCCGGAAAAAAATGTTTAATTTGGTGCGACAAAATAGCATTCTTTAATCTACAAAAACTATAAATGAAACTAACACCTTTAAATGAATGGATAATATTTCAAACATAGATGAATGAATATGCTTATCATCCTATTGTAATTGAAATGCAGAATACAAAATTTAATTTTTTTTTAATGAATTGTAAAGTTTCTTTTTTTAACAAGGTTTCTTTTTTTAACAAGGTTTAATTTTTCCTAATAGGGTAGGCTGATATTCTTAAAAAGGGAGGAAGAAAAGACACTAGGGGTTTGCTAAAAAAGTAAAGGATCCTAACATTATTTATAGCATTGAATTACATCTGCAGGGGAATATTCTTGATTAATAAACTAAACATTTGTCTGCATGAGTCCCACACTTTCAGTCCAAGTTTATGAGAGCAAGATAGACATTGGTGAGCTCCACTCCACAGGGTTTATCTGAGATATTTTGAAGAACGAGAATAAATTTTTTTAAAATATTGGATTGCTTTATTATATGGACATCTACATTCAATAGAGAAAGTTTAAGTATGAGTTGTGTCTCTGCACAACAAGATAATAAATTAACAGATATTCAGCTATACATAAAAAATTAAAAACAGAAAGTCAATATACACAAATAATTGAACAGATAGTCGACTATACACAAATATTTGAACAGATAGTCAACTATACACAAATAATTGAACAGATAGTCGACTATACACAAATATTTGAACAGATAGTCAACTATACACAAATAAATCATGCAGAGACACAACAGAGCTGATGAGAGAATTCTTTTCTTACCCACACTGATTACCATTTCTAGGGAGATTCACTTTTATGAATTAGCATTTCTTTTGTCTAGCATTATCCAAACACATAACTGGAGCAATTTTTCAAATGGAAATCACCATGTGCAACTTGACCTCTCTAGTAATATCTTAGGTTTTATTTTTAAAAATTTCTTTTTAAAAAAAAGAAAAAAAAAAGGCTAGTTTAACATAGAAATCGTATTGACTATTTCCTGTTGATAATCGTTTTTAACAAGTATTCATACATATATTTTATAAAGTTGACCACATCAGTTTTCTTCAACTGACTTATGTAAAGGAACCACATACACCACATACACTACTACCCTTGTTTGCGGCCAACACTCTTCCAGGTACATTGGCTTTAAGTGTTTTGATATGTCTGAAGAATTGTTGGCTACATCCTAGATGTTCCCCCCCCCCATTCCCTTCAATACAATACTACAATACTTTATCTCAGCCCTCCAATCTCAACACACTCAACTATCTCTCACTCTCTCTCTTATTAAAAACATCATATAGTGACATGATTTGAAAATGACTAATGAGATTGAATACAATTAAGAAGATACATGGTTCATTCTTAGACTTGATTTATGCAGTGGTTGATGTGAGCTGGTCACAGTCATCCATCATTAAATAATACATGCATTACAACAATAAAACACACAAAGGGAGGCAAGAGTAAAAAAAATATTAGTCATTATCTTATTTTCTTTTTGGTTTGAGAATGGTTCAGTTTCCAAGCTTAAGTGACTAAATGAGCCTAATATTAAAGTAACTAAATGAGCCTAATATTATAAAGTAACTAAATGAGCCTTTAATATGCCCCATCTATAAAACGAACAAGAATTGAAGTACACCTGCCTGGCATATTTCTAATGCGTACTCATTATTATAAATAAAGGTTATATTATAAATAAAAATTGTTCAATAAAAGAATCAGGACTCTGATCCCTAACTGAGCTCCCTTTGATTAGTGTGCATGTACATTTTTAAAAAAAATTATAAATACAATTCACTTTGTCTTATATTGTAACTTTGGCAAATAAAATATGTAATTTAATACTTACCGCTTAAATGAAAAAGCTTACAAGAGCAAAATCATTTTTAATTTTTAATAAGGTTAATGCTGAAATCAAATTGCTGCTGTGATTGATCATTTAAATTCAGCCATGGACATGAATTAAAGTTTTAAGCAAATAAAATCCAGCACAGTTATTTTTGTGCTTGTGTAAAAATCTAGTTAATGATAGTATGAAACTTCAAACAGAAGAGTCTAGTCCATGATGTCAAATCTCCCCCCAAATATAAGTTACTTTGAAGGGAAAACACCAGCTTGTTTTTGTAAAAAATCCATTAATAATTTTGCCTATAAGTATAAATAAATGTATAGCAATAGCCGTCTAAATCCTACTTCCAGACAAGACCAAGTGTTGCTTTGGCTTCTTTTAAAAAATATCTAAAAATTCCTTTTATTAAAAATTATTTTTGGAGCAGAGATTTGTAATAAAATTCATAAAAATATCACAGTCAAATTCACAATGGTTAAAAAAAAAAAATAATGTCTAAGTAGATAAGTTTAAAAAAAAAAAAAAAATTATGTCGGCTTGACACGATAGCCCTGATAGTGACTACAAGCCCATTGGTATTTCAAGTACTAACAAATAATTCAATTTACTTGAAACTTAGAACCAAGATTTGAAATAAGAAAGTAAAAGCTAAATATAAAATAGAGAGGCAGAAAATTAAATGAATATCTTGGAAGAATAAAAAAAAAAAAGAAAAGCACTGCACCATACAGGTTAACTTTGACAGACTAGATAACCATAGCTCAGCTAGGACAATGAAATTTGTGTTGTTTTGTTTAAAAGTTAAATAGAAAACCTATAGACTTAATGGTGTGATGATGAAGATTGTCTTTGTCACTGGAGGATTGTGGGATGCTCACCCAATCAAATTGCTGGCAGTTTCCAAATTTGGACACACCATAGTTGCATGGGAGGCAATATATTGCACATTGAACAAAAATTTGAACACTTCTCTCTCTCTCCCATTTTACCATCAGGACAATCCACTCTATGAAAATGTTCGCCATAAACATAGCCGCTGTAAAAACTTTGGAAACATCTGTCATTGCCATAACTCGGCCAGTATCAGCACATCAAACATCTGTCATTGCCATAACTCGGCCTGTATCAGAACATTAAACATCTGTCATTGCCATAACTCAGCCTGTATCAGAACATCAAACATCTGTCATTGGCGTAACTCGGCCTGTATCAGAGCATCAAACATCTGTCATTGCCATAACTCGGCCTGTATCAGAGCATCAAACATCTGTCATTGCCATAACTCGGCCTGTATCAGAACATCAAACATCTGTCATTGCCATAACTCGGCCTGTATCAGAACATCAAACAGTCTCACATACCACAGATAATAACATTCATGGTCTGGACTCTCTATTATGGACAAAAAATCTACATTTTATTTGTTAGTGTATGTAGAAAAAAATAAATACCAAGAAACTTAATCTGGTATGTTTGATCAAACATCAATAATATAATAAATGACTTATTACTTGTGTAGTTAGTAATGTGCACACCCAACGAGTGTTGCAGCATGTGCACCGCACCAAAATGCACCAGGTATGAGAAGAAAGGAAGTAGAGAGTTTGGCAGAGTGACAGTTTGGTGCGACAAGGGCAAAGTGAACATAGTGTATTCCCTGGTTGATATAAACCTTTTGAATAACCTTGCCTAGTGAATTGGACTTCATTGTTCTTTTAATTAACATAGTGTTGGCTACACTTGGACAGCTAATTTTGGGGATCATCTGTTTGCTACGGTCAAATAATTTTTTTTAAAGACGGTTTAGTGCAGCTTTTACATTCTGAA
This sequence comes from Radix auricularia, assembly GCA_002072015.1. NCBI lineage: Eukaryota > Metazoa > Mollusca > Gastropoda > Lymnaeidae > Radix > Radix auricularia. The sequence continues at coordinate 243,611 of MUZC01000252.1, forward strand.
CGGCACAACTTCGTTAAATTAATGTTTCAAAGCAAAGTATATCAAAAGTTTTGCCTTTTCAAAACACATCATTAGCCTCAAAGGTTACTATTTTCATTTTAAATGACAGCATTACCCATGGCTTCAGAAATACTTACTCCTTATTCTGCTACAAACATGAACACGATCAGATGACTGAGTTAATATTTCTCCCTCAATGAAATAACAGATCTAACATAAAGAATCAATTGTAAATATGATCACTACAAAGATAAGAAAGCAGTAGAGAAGGGGCATGTGTCTGACATTCATCAAGTTCAGAATTTTACTGTGTGAATATTAAAAAAAAATTTTTTTTAAATAAATACAATGAATTCACTATGCAAATATTTAAATACAAAGTGCAAATATTTATAAAAACAAATTAAAAACAACATGCAGAGTATTGTAATGTTTCTTGTACATTCAACAACATGACATGTACTTCCAGGCAAGGCCTAGTTTCGGACGGCTGCTTTACACTGCCGCTTGCAGTTCAAGCATTCACACTTTGGCTTATTTCTAAGATTAATTATGAGTTTAATTAAATTTTACTTACGCTTTTTAAGCTAATTAAGGAGTGACTTAAATTTTTTGGATTTTTCAAAAATTATAATTGCTACTAACGAAAGATACTTCTCTCTTCGCTTGCCTTCACTTTTGGTCATGGAGAGAATTTTTTTAAACAATAAACAGATCAAGATTTATTGGACTTATTCACCTGTATTTTTTTCCAGCATTAATTTATGATACTCTATTTTACCTATATGATACAACTATTTTCTCAGTTCTCAGTGACTATTCCCCCCCCCCCACAAACACACTTCAACAGTTGTCATGGTGACGCTTCTGATACACAAACCAGATAATTGTGGATAAATAAAATTCATTCAAACTTTAACCCCAAAAACAAATTTATTTGAAAATAAAAAATAATAGTTTTCTTTTTTTTTAAAAAAAGCCACCTTTTACTTAACCTGAAATATTTGAAGTCCTTATATAATAGATCCCATTTTAAAAAATATGCTATTTTTCAGCCTCAGTCACCTTCAAAATAGATACCTATTTAATTTACATATTTTCTATTCTCACAAAGAAAAATTCATAAGCAAAAAAAAAAAAAAAGTTTCTCCCTGCTGCCAACCCTGACCTACTTTGTATAAAAATCTGGACATGACAAGAATAAATGGGAGCAGTAACTAATATTTGCTTTTGTGTGGTTTATAGACAGTTGCATTTGCCAAGTTTGGTTTGATTATTTGCAGTTAAATAAATAATGTAAATACAACAGTATAGTGTAGATCTCAATGAATCCATGCCCAACCAACCCTGTAGCACAGAAATACCTACAATTGGGGCCCTTGAAAATTACAAGAAAGTTAACCAAGGTACTTCCATTAAGAAAGGAGAACCCATCAAGTTAAGGATGTGTAAATAAAAGTTTTTTTAGAAGGAAAAAAAACCATTAATAAGTTCAGTTAAATTGAAAAATTAGGTTTGCTAGTGAAATTTAATTATATCCATTTACCTAAATACCTTGAAGTCTTCATACAATAATTTAAAGTGCAAAATATGGTGCACTTGGAAATTCACCAATTTCATTGAGCTACCAACATAAATAATATGGTGTTTGTTTTTATTAGAATGGTGGAGTTATTCATAAGCACTTTTGGAAAAATGAAATAAATTCCCCTTGCAAGCAGAAAAGAATAATAAAACCTAATGTGTCACAGTAAATATAACAGTTTTTGTTTTCAAAAAAAAAAAAAACAACTCATTTCTTTTTTTTTTCTTTTGTAGAGTGGTGTAACAATCAGAAGGAAAGTATTAATCTTAAAGTAAACAATCGGAAATAAAACAAGAAATGACTGCTTAACTTGGTGAGTCTTATTCCCAAAAAGATAGCTCATAACTTTTTAAAATATGATACTTCTGTAACCAAGTAGTTAACACATGAGTATACCTCTGTAACCAAGTAGTTAACACATGATAAGTGACAGTCTATTATTTAAATCTCTAAAAATATTGCTCTATTTCTATTTTTAAAAAAATATTTTCAAATGTAGATACCATAAACCCTCACCATTGTTTTACTGACAATGGTAGTTGCAATCTAAGTAGTTTTATGGTATACAACCAATTGACTAACTAACTAAATTAACACAAGTTTTGCCTTTGTCACATTAAAATCCTGATTAGTTCAATTTTCACCAATGCCGATGTCTTGAGATTCACTCCTCTAAAAATATATTTCGAAATTACAAAAATACATTATTTTAAAAAGCTTCCTTACTTTATGGTGATTATAAGATAAACGTGTATACAGTTCATAGACATAAGAGCTTATTTTAACATGGGCCTTCTTAAATTTGAATAAACATACCAGTCAACTTGAGCAGAAATACATTTAGCCAGGTTAAAATAAAAAATAATAATTTTTAAAAAAAAACGCATTGATCTACTAAGGAAAAGGTTTAACCTTACACACAGTGCTTTTTTTTTTTTTAGTCGACGTTTGAAACTACAGGGCAAAAAAGAAATAACTTTTTTAATTTAAAATAATTTTAAAAAATAATTTCAACAATAAATAATGTAACACAGTGCCATCACTGAGATGAGTGGGGAAAAAAAAAAAAACAAACAACTAAAACACGATCCAGTCCATCAAATCACTTGCATGCTTTAAGAGTTCTAGCCATGTGAGCTGTCGGGATACATTTGTTGTGTATGTCTGGACTTAAAGAACTGAATATCACTATTTCTGGCTGAAGGAAAAATACAAAACTTTCTCCTCCTTAAAAAAATCTACTTTGATGAGTGAATGATATTTTAAAAAATTATTTAAAAATAAATAAACAGATGACACATAGTGCAAGAACAGTTAATGACGAACCATTAAATGCAACAAAACTATACCAAGTATGGACCTAAGAATTGTCAATATTCAACATACAAATCCAAAAAGTGAGTGTGCTTTTTTTTTTGTTTAAAAATACCACCAAAAGAAAATGCTTTTTTTTAAAAAGTTGTCATTTCGAGGGAGACTATTAGTCACTGAATCATACCAAATTGTGAATTCACAGTTAACACAGAAAACTCCATCCAGGAAATAGGAAAAATTGACACAGCCACAAGCGAGTCATGGTCCATACATCTGAGCATGGCTGTGACAGCCGGTCAAGCTTGGTCAGTGGCTCTGGCCACTGGCCTCCATCTCCAGCTTGCCATAATCTGGGTTGGTAAAAGAGAAACCCCGGAACTCGTCTTGATTGATAGTTTTGATGACCGCTGGGTCAACCGGTGTCAGGACAGGATCCTCCGAAGTGAAATCACGGTCAAAGTTGTTGGCATCAGTCTTGTTTTTCTGTGGATCAATAACATGGGGCATCCCTTTACATCATCTTCATGTACAACATTAACTCAATAGCTCCTGAAGGGCTACTTCCGTATCTATTCTATATTCCGGACAAAAGGGAGGCAACTTCGTTAAGCTTTTGATTTCATGAATAAAAAGGCTTTTCTTTTCTAAACATATTCTTTTATCTTAAAAAATAAAATGATAAACACATCCAGGAATGAATTAAGTTTAATAATAATATATTGTGCACTGCGAAATAATGACGATTAAAGACCATTATCGCGATTTTCAACACCTCGATACACATGGATCAAAAGTGAAACAAGATAAAAACATCCGGTAATTTTTATTGAAATCTCGTAGAATCACACAAAAGCTGGAAGTCTCGAGGAAAGCGAGATTTTGATGCTATTTTTAACAAAAAATGCGGAGAGTGTGTCGCTGTGCGAACAGATGCATTTGGACGCATTTGTACGGGCCCCTATAAAGACCTATTTAGTCGCATCAGGAGCTAATGAGTTAATTCATTTTAAACAGTTCAGTGATTTCTGCTGATATTTTTTAAAACTAATACTAATACCTGTAGATGACTTCTCTCAACCTGATACCTATTCTTTAGTTTAAAAATTATTTGTCTCTAGATTAAAAGAAAATAAAGCTCTGAACTGATCGAAATAATAGCTGATTGCATACATCACCCCCCAAAAAAACAACAAAAAAACACACATGTATCAAACTTCCTATGAACTTATATTTTCTTCTTGTACTGGAGCAAAGAGCTAAAACAGGTGAAATGCACATAAATTTTCACTTACTATTTTTGGCTTGAAAGGGGGCTTAACTTTACGTTGTTCTAACGCTTCCCAATCAATTTTTTCATGGAAAAATGGATGAACAAGGATGGCTTTTTCACATCCTTGTGAAGTAACACAGCCGAGTCGCTTGGCAGGATTCTTGGTCATGAACTGGGTTCAATAGGACATTACAATTTTAAAAGCATAATACAGGAATACATTTGTCAATACAAATACATTTTGTCATTACAAAGACATATACAGGTTGAAGTATGGAAATTATTTTGAAAATTACTCCAACATAATTATTTTCATCATCATCATGATCATGATCATAGTCATTGTCATCATGATCATCGTTATCATCATCATCATCATCATGATCATAATCATAGTCATCATCATCATCATCATCATCATCACCATCATCATCATCATCATCATCATCATCATCATCATCATCATCATCATCATCATCATCACCATTGTCATAATCACCATCATCATCCCCCAGCAGTCTAAAAATTCCACTATAAACATTTAGCAAACATAACCAAACAACAAGATATAGCCATTTACCCCTTTGAGTATAGATACTGCCAACTTGCTACGTAACCAAACAACAAGATATGGCCATTTACCCCTTTGAGTATAGATACTGCCTACTTGCTACGTAACCAAACAACAAGATATAGCCATTTACCCCTTTGAGTATAGATACTGCCTACTTGCTACGTAACCAAACAACAAGATATGGCCATTTACCCCTTTGAGTATAGATACTGCCTACTTGCTACGTAATCAAACAACAAGATATAGCCATTTACCCCTTTGAGTATAGATACTGCCTCCTTGCTAAGCCAGACAGGATATAGAACATCGTCATGGAGTATAGATTCAAATAGATCATCTTCATTGTCTGCCTCAAATGGAGGCTGTCCAGCCATCATTTCATACATTAGCACACCTAAAGCCCACCAGTCTACACTAGCATCGTATTCAAGTTCTTGTAAAATCTGCAGGAAGAAAGAAGTTTTAGAATTTGAAATAACAAAAGTAATGCATTATTTTTATTTTATTTTAAAATTTCAATAACCATTTTAATGAAAATTTGTAATTCTTAATCATATGTTGGTTGTGATTGAAAAAAAAAAAACCCACATAAAATTCTTTCTTCATAAAACTATTAAAATATATAATTTATAACTATTCAAAACTAGGCTAAATTTAAATGTGTACTTTATTATTTTATTAAGGTTTTATTATGTTACATTTCATAACTACTTGTGCATTAATTTTTTTTAATGAATTTAAATAGAATATAAAATATCTCAATTTTGTTTTTAAAAAATCAATTACACGTGCATATTTCAAAATAAAATCAATTACATGTGCATATTTCAAAATACCCAAAGCATGTTCTCAATTCTTAGTGAAAGACGCCTGAGGTGGCTAGGACATGTCAAAAGAATGAGCCCCGGCCGCATCCCGAAGGACCTCCTATATGGTGAACTTGCTTCAGGAAAGAGGAAAACAGGTCGCCCACGCTTGCGATTTAAAGATGTCTGTCAAAGGGACATGAAAGCAGCCAAAATACATACAAGTGACTGGGAGTGTAAGGCAGAAGACCGATCTACGTGGTGCACAGTTGTCAAAGAGGGCGTCATAGTAGCCGAGGAGCGAAGAATGGAGGAGGCTGCAGACAGAAGAGCTAGGAGAAAGGCCAAAACATTTGGAAGCACAGAACTCGTGTGTAAAAACTGTGGTAAAGTCTGTCACTCAAGGATAGGACTGCACAGCCACTCGAGAAAATGCAACCCAACCCAACGGTGATGCACCATCGTCTCGCGAGACGGAAGGATGCCGGATATATTTCAAAATAATATCAATTACATGTGCATATTTCAAAATAATATCAATTACATGTGCATATTTCAAAATAATATCAATTACATGTGCATATTTCAAAATAATATCACGCCTTGATTACCTCTGGTGCTATATAATCTGGTGTCCCACAAAATGTTTGTGTCAGTTTCCCTTCTGTCATTCCCTCCTTACACATACCAAAGTCCGCTATTTTACAGTGACCCTCAGCATCTAATAATATGTTGTCTAGTTTAAGATCTCTGAAATGAATTTCAAAATCATTAAGATTGTTTCAGACAACTTGTTTTGAGCGCCGGTTAACTGTTTTAAAAAAAACATACTAGTGAACTGTCGGTTAGCGGTGGTGGGGTATTTTTCCTTAAGTTAACATACTGACAGCTAACAACCTCAGGACCTTTCCTGCTCCTAGGAATGGCTAACAGATTAACAGCTAACAACCTTAATCATCATGGAAAATTTTCATACTTAATTAATTATACTACTTAGTTTGAGGTGTGCACTGATTGACCAAGTTGATAATGTTCCTGACATTATTTAGTCAACTGAGCTACATAATTGAAACATGGAAATTTTCATAATTAATTAATTATACTACTTAGTTTGAGGTGTGCACTGATTGACCAAGTTGATAATGTTCCTGACATTATTTAGTCAACTGAGCTACATAATTGAAACATGGAAATTCCCCCCTCAACATGTAATTCCTTACAGCATTTATTAACAAGACATGACAGAAGTGTGAACACATTTTTCCAGATTTCAATACTTACTTTGTAAAACAAATTTCATTAACTCCTTATGTGCCAAAGCGCGATAATCCGCTGTTTACCAGTTTTTACCAAAGCGCGACTCTATAGAACTCTCTTTAGAAACGAAACTATGGAAAATAAAAACTCTTCAGTGCATGAAAAACGTTGTTTTCGACTTCCGGCAACGGCGGCTGTTTCCCTTGCTAGTGTTATGGCTTGATTCACAAAGTTTTTTGGAAGTTTTTACTTTTTTTTTTGAAGATGCGATTTCGCTATACTTTATTACTAAAGTAATAGTACTAAACTACAGGTAAAAATAGTTTTAAACTCAAAACAGTCTTTCGGATACATAAAATAACCATTCTTATCCTAAAAGATGAAGTCAGTATGACAATAATAATATAAAGGATTTTACGCAATTTTTAAATTTCATAACCGGTTGATTGCAATTGGGGAAATTCTTACGCACTGAGGTGGATGTTTTCTGAAAACCTTATGGCACATTAAGAATTAATGATTGCGATTAGTCAAACTAACTTGTCACAAAAAATATCTTTCACAATTAAATAAAGAGATAAGGCTAAGATGTTATCACAGTTACAAGCAAAAAATATTAAAAACTTAATTTTAAATTGACAACAAGAGAACTAAAAGATGTACCAGTATACAACAAGAGAACTAAAAGATGTACCTGTATATAATGCCATGCCTATGCAGGAACATTAGCGCTAGTGTCACCTCGGCGGCATAAAACCGCGCCCTGGGTTCATCAAATTTTCGTGCCCTCTGAATTTGAAACATGAGATCTCCTCCATTGACATACTCCATAACAAAAAATAAACGTTCCTGCAGATGATCATGTGTGTAATTATGGTTAGTTTGGATGACAAATCCAATACCAGTGAAAAACTAACAATTTCTGAAAATAGGAATTTTAAGGGGTATAAATTTCTAATAATTCCAACATAATCGGAGGAATTGGCAGGTCTGCAACTTGTTTAATCAAGTACTAAGGAACTGCGTCCCTTTTGAGTTGTCTCAAGGACTGACCCAATGAGAAAATTAACCATTGGTATAAAATAATTTAATCTGTATAATAAATTGTATCACCTTATAAGTTTGAACTAATTCTAGAATATCAGATAAATGATCTGTTACACGCTAGAAAATGAATTTCATGGTTTTTTTTTTTAAAATTAGTAAAATCTGAACTTGTACAATGGTTGTACTATTATTGTCAGTAAAATGTAAAAATGCTTTGCCTTTGTCTGGAAAGATGAATGTAGCGCTGTGAGAAAAGGGTGTTTTGCCGAGAGAGCCAGTATCCTCTTCTCCGTCATTGTACATTCTACATCATCATCCTGTATGATGACATCCTTCTTTAAAACTTTTATAGCATACACCTCATCTGTACCTTTTTTCTCTGCCAACATCACCTACAATATAACAATTGTAATTCATCATGAAGTAACAAAGGTCAATCGATAAGCTGGTAGAACTTTGTGGCGGTTCAAAATTCTAAATAATTATTTCAGGACATGATTTTACTGCAATATGGAATGTTAATTAACTCTTGAAGCCACAAAGCATTGTAATGCGTCTCCACCCGCTATCCTTAAAGCGCCCCTAGATACCACTCTTGTTAGAAATGAGATCTCGGAAAGTAAAAACTCTTCAATGCTTGAAAAATGATGTATTCGACTTCCGGCAATGGTGGCCGTTGCTCGCGCTAGTGTTATTGCTCGATTCGCGATGTTTTTTGGTATTTTTAACTGGTTTTTTTCAAAGATACGTTTTCCCTATACTTTATTTCTAAAATAATAGTACTAAACTACAGGTAAATATTGTTTTAAACACAGTACAGTCTTTTCGATGTGTAAAATAACCATACTTAGCCTAAAAAATAAAGTCAGTATGACAATAGTATTATAAATGGATTATATGCAATTTTTTTTAAAAATTTAAATTTCATAACCAGTTAATCGTAATACGGAAATCCTTACGGGAATGAGGCGGAAGTTTATTGAAAAACCCTTATGCGACTTTAAGAGCTAATGAACAACTGTTTATAGCTCATCTACTGTGATAAGAATGCTAGCAAGACAAGAAAGGGTTAACATGGAAACAAACTCCTGACCTTTCCAAAACTGCCTTTTCCTAAAACTTTGATAAAGTTAAAGTCATTCAGACTGATGCGGCTGTGGTGAGAGCGGGACCTGTCTCCAGATGGGCTACGTGTCCTTGAACCTGGGTGCTCGTTACTTGTATTGCCAATGACTCCTTCCTCTCCAGAATTTGGCTCATCTGGATCTAAAATTAGTGTTTTAAAATATATCGACACCCTAGGTTTATTTTCAAGCAGTATGGGCACTTTCTATCAAAATTAGAGGCTATCCTAAGCATATATATATATATTTATTTTTTAAAAAGTGTTTACATCACTTTTAACATACATGCCAATCTGCATGGTACACTGAACAAAGTTATAAATGTTATTGGAGTCTTATAGCCTCATCGGTTATGTACGCCCTATAAAACTACTTGAGTTACACTATTTGAAATATACACATTAAATAAAAAACTGTTAAATTTATAGCTTTGTGAAAAAAATTACAAGTTGAATATCCCTTCATTAATTTAAAACAGAACTCAAATTCATACAGCTAACACATTTAACAGAAGAATGTGATTGTTTATCTAAGAATTGATTAAAATTCAGAATCTATGACAATTTATTATATTATCAGCTTTTTCAATTAAAAATTGAAAATTTTAAAAAAAAATATTTTTTTAAATTTTAATTTTAAAGGAGCAAAAATTGGTCCCAATTTTTTAAAAAAAAATTACATGTGCTTCATAATTAAATTTTAAAATGATTTTTTGTATTTTCTTCTGTTAGGCTTGTCATGCTGTGGTAAACTTTTGAGGGAACTCAACAACATTGTTTGTTTACATCTCAACAAGTTGGCATGTATGTTTTTATAACTCTAATTTAAGAAAAGAACTTTCATTTTATTTTGAAAGAAATGAGTTATTCTTGTTTGGTTTACCAGCCAAAATAATTTTGTATATCAACAGAATTAATTAGAATCAATTAGTGTGTGAATCGAAGCTGCTCTATCTAGCTTTGAAAAGAAAACTGTTAAGGTAAATGCTTTAAAAATGTTACTTTAAATATAAGGCTACTTACAATGTTTACAGTTATAATTGTAATGAGATAACATAATAAGATAAGTTTACACAATTGGGCTTTCTCATGCACACACATTGGTTTTAGAATGGATATACGATTATATTTATATATGTAGACTTATGTATTTTACCATACACCTGTGCAGCTCACACCATCAGTCCAGTCATAATTTAAAGAATGAGCTGTCCATAATCCAATAAAATACGTCCTGATATATTTGTTTTTCAATTAAGATTAGTGGCATTGCATTGCTGGGAAATTAGGCATCACTCATACACACGCACACTTCAAACTGCCTCACCGCTCTTTCACGCAAGGGCTTTGTTACTTGGCATTCTTTAAAGTTGTTAAGGAGATTGAAATGTGGGTTAAAACATTTCAACAAAAATGTTATTTCCTCTCATACCACTAGAACAAATCTATGATAGATAAATATCCTTGGAAAGAGAAGATCAATTTCTGTTCCTTTAAGAACTGCTGTGTGTTAATTTCAGTGGTCAATTATAAAAAAGGCCCCAAATATATTTTTAAAAAATTAAATTAAATTTTTAAAAACCAACCTTCAGTGTATTTACCTTTCATCAATTTGGATCACAGTAGAAATTCTCAGTTTAAAAAATAAATCTATGTAGGCTCAAGAAAGATAAGTAACAGCTACTGGTTGGCATTGAATTGTTTTTAACTTATTAGTGATTCCTAACAGGTCTGGTATCAAAGGTGTACTACAAGAGAAAAAAAAGCTAACTATTTCGTAGGAGGTTGAAAATTATTTTCACCTTGCAAGGTTCACCACCAATGATTTAGTAAATCATTATTTAGCATTAGCGAAGGACCAAATATATAATTTTTATCATTTTTTATTGTTTCACTTACATTTGTCTATAATCATAAGCAATTACGAATAAAATAGCAGTTATGAGAATTTGTATACTTGATAATAAGCGTTTGTAATATAATGGCTCTAAGTGCACAATGAGTTGACAAACAATAAAACAGTGAGTGGATGGCTTATGTGAAAGAGACACAGCAAGAGCAAGTGATAACTGTGTAGGATGGGCAAATAATGGAAGGAAATTCAAGTGTGTGAGGTAGGTTGTTTTTGTTTATAGAAGGTAGACACAGACATGCCAGGATTTTTTACATTTTAAAGATCTTTTTTTTTTAATATTAGGAACAGATCAGCAAAGATTTAACAATTTATAAAAGATACCATAAAAAATAACTAGGGGTGATAACTAAGGATTTTTTTTTTTTAAAGAAGTGTTTGGATTCCATTTACATTGTACCAATTAAAACTGCATGGTTTGGGTCCATCCCTCTATGATTCGGAGAATTATCTTTTAAAATTCATTTTTAAAGAGCTTGATAGGATCAGTAGGCAATGACTTAGTTTCTGTGGTATAATTATTCCAATTTAAAAGTTTTCTTAAAGTAAACAACTTGAAATGAAGACTGATGAACAAAACAGTTGTTATCAGAAGACAGCACACAGCCTAGATGTTTTAAAATTACTTTTAAAAAATAAAAAATACTATGGCTAGCACTTAATTATGGTAGCTGATTTGAGAATATTCAAATAAGTAACACATCTTGAAGCTCTTGAATTTGTGTTAAGAACTTAATTAGGTCAGCGGTTACAAAATTTAGGCAAGAAAAATACTAGTGGTTATTATTTTGATTATATTCAGAAAGCATTATTATTATTTATATTTTTGCTGTTAAATAACACTTTCAACCTATTAGAAGCATTAGGCATCCTGCTAGTTAATTAGCATCTTGGGGGGAAATTTGCAATATGTCCAAGCGTTAGGAAACAATGGCTCCAGAGCACCTCATCATCACAAAAAGATGACCAGTGCTTGAAAACTGGGTCCATTTGACAACAAGCCAAGCAGAATGTTCACCAAGTTTCTTGAGGGTGGGCATCATGCATTCTCTCCTTCACTCACTCACCTTGTATCACAGGTATGGGGGATGAAAAAGATCTCTCATGCATGGGGGTATTTTTATTTGGGGACTCACTTATTGACATCTGAAAATAGATTTTTCAGAAAAAGAACAAGAAGCAATTGTTAACTCATTGATTGACAATAATGTGATTCAATTTTGTACGCATATATCAGTGTTTGATTTATGAGTTGCAATTCATGCAAAATTAAAATCACGCAATTTTGAGGCATACATTTCCATAAACAGCTGCTGTAAATCATTACCAAAAATTAATGAATTATTATAACTTATTTTAATATATGTAATTAAAAAAATTAAAAATAATTATTTTAAAAAAAATGCACAGTCAATGAAAAGTTATCTTCAAAAATTAATCTATTAAAATTACTCTCTTACAAAATTTACCTAAATATAAGAAGCTCTATAAATTTGAAATAATTTCTCCAAAAAGGTGGCGTGCATAAATAAAAACAAACCTTTTTAGGGGGTTTGGGCCGGAGCTTGTCGCCAGAAATGCCCATCTCCGATAATATCTGAGCCATATCCCTCGTGTTGGTACCACAGTTGTTGGCTACATTTTTCTGACACCGTTTGTGGATGTTCATCTTACAAACTGAAATTCATTTTGTCTCATATTCTATAAATTATTCTTTTACTGTATACTTTTTAAATTTCACTTTACCCGGAACTAATTTTATAGCCAGAAATATTAGTTACTTTAGAGTTACTCATGCAATTTTTGTCAAGAGGGGTCATTAATTTAATGGACTTCTTTGGAAATAATTTCTTATGCTTCCAAAGTCTTGTAGTAACAATTTTAATTAAATGGATATCTAACTTGGAGTGGCTTTAAACAAACAAACAAATGTTTAAAATAAGGAAACATTAAATGTCATGAATAATTCTGTACTTATTAAAAGCTGGTGGCTATGGGTGTACAGTAGAAGCATATCCTAACAAATTGATTGCAATAAGGACTTTTTTGTTTTGTTTTGTCGTTAACTTACCATTACATTGCAATAAGGACTTTTTTGTTTTGTTTTGACGTTGACTTACCATCACATTGCAATAAGGACTTTTTTGTTTTGTTTTGACGTTAACTTACCATCACATTGCAATCCTTGCCTGACTAGTCCATATAACAGAGAGCCACAATGATCGCAGAATGTTGGCCTCCGGTAATTGTGCACGTTAAATCTATGTGGGACATTAATGTTGAACCGTGTTCCTGTTACCTGCAGATACACTTCTATTTATAAACAAAGAAGTAGATGTAACATAAAGAGGTTGTTACTTCAAAAAACTGATTGAAGAGAAATAATTTATTGACATTGATAGACCCTGAATGCTGTGGGGAGAAATATCACATACAGGTGTACTTGACTAAATGTCATGTGGGGAGAAATATCACATACAGGCTTACTTGACTAAATGTCATGGGGGGAGAAATATCACATACAGGCTTACTTGACTAAATGTCATGTGGGGAGAAATATCACATACAGGTGTACTTGACTAAATGTCATGGGGGGAGAAATATCACATACAGGCTTACTTGACTAAATGTCATGGGGGGAGAAATATCACATACAGATGTACTTGACTAAATGCTGTGGGGAGAAATATCACATACAGGTGTACTTGACTAAATGTCATGGGGGGAGAAATATCACATACAGGATTACTTGACTAAATGTCATGGGGGGAGAAATATCACATACAGGTGTACTTGACTAAATGCTGTGGGGAGAAATATCACATACAGGTGTACTTGACTAAATGCTGTGGGGAGAAATATCACATACAGGTGTACTTGACTAAATGTCATGGGGGGAGAATATCACATACAGGTGTACTTGACTAAATGTCATGGGGGGAGAAATATCAAATACAGGTGTACTTGACTAAATGATGTGGGGAGAAATATCACATACAGGTGTACTTGACTAAATGTCATGGGGGGAGAAATATCACATACAGGTGTACTTGACTAAATGTCATGGGGGGAGAAATATCACATACAGGTGTACTTGACTCATTAATCCATCAACCAAGACAATAGATCCACTCAAATTACTAGGTGTGGTTTATCTAATTTTATCTTAGGCATACAGACGCTCCTTCCATGCAGAAGATAATTGCGTCCACAGACCATGACAGATGATCTGTTGGCAAGTGATGCAGCGGTCACAGGCCACGGCTATGAGGGTTCCACACATTACCCAGCCACCTAGCTATTGTTAGTTAGGTACCCATTCAGAGCTGGGTGACTCGGGGACTCCTTAGGCCACAGGAACAAATCCTTGCCTTCGCATGGATTCGAACTTGTGACCATTGGCACGGCAGTCGAACCCCCTTGCCACTAGACCACCATGTCCCTGGTTTCATGTGCAGGTACACATTGAAGAAATTTTTCTTATCATAAAAATATTGTACACAATGTGCGCAGCATAACAGGAAACATCAGAGTACAATGATGCTATGTTGTTGTTTTTTGGCTTGCCAGCAACCTTTTCCAACCTTCTTTTGTACCACAGGTTGCCAAGAGGCTGTTCATATCATGTTTGTTTCAATGTATTAGGGCCCAGGCCAAAAGGCTCTCGGCAAAGGTTCCAAGGCAACCCTTGCTTGTATCTCTAGCCAGCATGAGGCTGCTTGCAAAAAATGGTTTAACTCTTTTTCTCCGTAATTATTTTCCACGTTTTGACGGAATTATCTATTTTGGAACTACTACTACTAGTACTAGCACTAAGACTAAGCGTATGTTTCATCAGCAATTTAAAATTAATATCTCAATAATCATTAAAAAAAACTATACCTTGTTCTTGTTTATCATCGTAGTATTTAGAATAATATTAGATCAATAATCAAATGAGCTAGTTGAATATGCATGTTTGTAAACAAACGTAAAAACGAAAATGAAACAAGCCTTTCAAACGCTTCTTTCTTGGTGAAAACACATTCAAACAATCGATACCAGACTTTTTAATTCAAGGGAAATCATTCTAGAATACATTAAAACTAATTTTAGTTAAATAGCTATGTAAAGAAACGAAACTATTCCCTTTTAATAAATCAACGCTCCCATCGTTGATCCGGCAGAAACGTCATTTTGAAATCAACGATGGGAGCGTTGTTCCGGAGAAAAAGAGTTAATAAGACCAAATGGGAAAAGACGTAAACAGGGTAAGGGTTAGCCTGACAGGACGTAACAAAACGTCCTGTCAGGCTAACCCTTACCCTGTTTATGTCTTTTCCATTTACTTTTTTATAAGCCTGATTGCAGTCTCACCCCTCATTTTCTTTAATAAGTCCAGCAGGAGCATCATCACTGAAATGAATGGACTTACCTCATCATTAGAGACATCCCTTGAGCCTGGACATTTAGTGACTATGTGTTGATGGCACCTTTTGTGGACCACACACGTACAAACTGTTGGATTTGGTTTAAGTTCATGTTAATAGTGTTAACTAATTAATTATACTCAAAGTGTGTAAAGCTATTTTTTTGAACAGTCACAGACTTCTTTGAATAAGAAAATGTTTTGATGAAAGTATTCTTGTAATTTTGGTCTTTGAGTTTTTTCATAGTACAAGTATCTTTAACAATGCCAAATACACATGTAAAGAAATTTAAACATCAGTAATAGTTGAAAGTAGTAAAATGTTTATAAACCTTGACACTGATATCCCTGTTTGCCAAGACCCCTGAAAATGAAACAAAGATCACAGTTCAGACTAAATTAACCACGACTCAAGGTGAATTTTTAAAAAATAATCATAAACAAAGTAAAATGTGTAAGTAAATAACTCAACACAAATGAAATTTTGAACTATTAAATTCACTAATCACTGAACTTTCAATTATTCATTCTTTAACAGATTTTCTTGACCTGGAAGCAATCAAATATCCCTTACCATATAAAGTCCCGACAAAGTGAGCAGAATGTCGGTTGTCGGAAAAACATGGCCATGAACTTGTGTCCGTTGACTTGATGCACACGCCTGCGCATGGCACCACGCCGCCGGTTAAGCATGCCCTCTTTTTCTTTGAACACTTTTTCTTTAGGTGTGGACTCAGCCGCTGAAATATTTAATAAGGTTGAAAGAATAATGTGTACACGTTAAAAAAAACTCTGAGTTGTTGTCTCTTGTTTTCACAGAGAAAGTAGTAATTTTTTATTGCTATGGTAGATGAGCAGACTATAATTTATGGTGTTTTTTAAAAAATATAATGTATTAGTAACTGGGAAAACCGGTTTAGGATAGGACCACATGGCGGGCTATAGGGAAAGAAGGATCACTAAGAGCAGAGGAAGCAGTTGGAAAAAGAGCAAGGAGAAAGGCCAGGCAACACTGCCCAACTACATTCGTGTGTGTAACATGCAGAAGAGACTGCCACTCAAGGATTAGTCTCATCAGCCACACCAAGAGCTGCAAATAATAAAGATAAATCTATCGTCTTTCGTAGACGGACAGATGCCATTAGTTTCTCAAAAGCAGTGAAGCAGAAAGATGGTCCGAAAGATGAACTTGTGGTCTAAATCATCCTTCAAAAGATTTTGAGATCGCAGAAGAAAAAGAAGAAGAAGAAGCACTTAGTATAACTTGTATCTATTTTCTATGACTATGTCATGAGCCATTTCACATTTATAATGTCACGTTATGTAAGCCATGCTTAACTATATATATTTTAAAAAAATTATAAACATATTATAACTATGTACTCTTCTTTATTTTAAAAAAAAAATTAAATATATATTTTTTAAAAATAAAATAAGTATTACTGCGTTCTTGAGTGCCAATTAAATTTTCATTTTCTTTCTAACCCATTCATCAATAAGGGGTGCATTTTATGAAAAATTTCATCAAAATTCATGCACAATTTCTTTTAAACTGATAAAAAGTTATGCAACAGAAATATGTCAAATATGCATACCCTCTCTAAATTAAACCATTTAATATATGCCCAAAATATGTTTTACTTTTAGGGCTGGTACTAATTTTTAATAAATAGTTCGATAATCAGAAGAAAAAAATAATCAATTAATTTCGATTAATTATATTTTTATAACACATATAGATGCCGTTAAATCGCGATTCATTATCGCACAAAATCGGTTAAGTTCCGGTAATTCCACGGCTCCCAAATTTTGTGACGAAACACAGCAAATTCGTTATGCTATACAAGAAATAAGGAAGAAAAACCTTTTTGGTTACATATGCACATCTAAATAAATAATAATAATACGAGGGAAAAGTATGTAAGTAATAAAACATATATATTATTAAAAAATTGGGGATAAAAACTGTGAAATATTTTCTTAAATTTTAATTGAATTTTAATCAATCAAATTAATTAACAATTTTTTGTTTTTTTTCGCAGCCCAGTTTAGTTTAATTTTTTATAATACCTATAATTAATGTTGCTTAACTTTATATCAAAGCAGTATTAAACTCCACAAAATAAAAATAACTAGCAAATAATCTATCCCAATTGATTCTTAAAGAGACATATATATTATTAGCTAAAAAAAAAATTCAAATGACAATGAATCTATTTTCAATTTATTATTTCTTTTGCTTAAAATCATTAAAAAAAATTAACTCTCAATAGACCTTCTGTTTTGTACATTAGCTTTTCCACTTAAGAAAATTTTGTTGGTTTTAAAATATTACATTAATTTTTTTAACCTGTCACTATAATGTTATTTTGACAAATTATATTTATATTTTAAATTTTTGGTTGGCACAGTGGAAACAATGTAAAAAAAAAAAAGCAGTACTCAAACCAAATTATTTTTTTTCCTCATCAAATTAAATATTTTGGGCAGACTATTTTCTTTCTTTGTTTTACCTTGCTTCTAAATGTTATTCAAATTATATCTGATACATGCTTTATTTTTTTAAATATATGTATCATGTATACAACTGAGACATAAAGATTTAAATACTCTACTACAGATTTACAAGAATCGATCTCTACCTACACTAATAAATATGAGCAGAACAATGGCTTAAAGATAGTTTTTAAGACAAATAGTGTTACATCACTTATTTGGGATTTTGAGAAAACGTAAAGGACTGGACTACTTGTGTACACAGGACCAGTTCAAGGTCATAATAGTGATAATACAAGAACGTGGTCCAGGAAATCTCTAAACAATGGACTACGGACTTTGCGATTAGAGAACAATTTAATAACTTACATTTAGCATTCAGAATGAATATCAGTGATAAAATTTCCAAATTTCTAACGAAAAATGTCAATATATGTAACTCAATCTAGAGTGCCCTCACCCAGCCAAAAAAACAAACAAATTTTTTCAATGTCTCTTGTCTTATCTGTTACAGATGTCCTTCTACACAGAAGATTATTGCGTCCTACATTTATCTATGGTTTGTTTCTAGTCCTGCACTCTTATTATAGTTTTAAATGATTCGGAATAAAGTGTTGGCTTTCCTGGCTTCCTCAGGCAACCCATTCCACGCCCAAATTCCGGACGGGAAGAAAGAAAACTTGTATGTGTTTGTTTTTGCATACGAAATAAAAAAAGGTGTTTTTATCCTTATGTCTATCTGAGGGTTGTATTAAGTTTTCTCTGTGTTCTATTTCTAAATTAGAATTAATTGCTTTATCTATAATAACTAATTTACTCTTGGTTCTTCTATCCTCTAGTGTTTCAAGGTTTAATGATTTAACCAATGGTGTTACTCTTGTCAGTTTTGAATATTCTCCAGTAATGAATCTTGCAGCTCTTTTTTGAATTTGTTCTAGTTCATCAATGTTTTTCTTTGGTGGATGGGTCCCATACGGCAGATGCTTATTCTAGTATAGGTCTCAACAGGATGGGGTAGCATTTTAGTTTTATATCTTTATTAAATTTGTAAAAGTTTCTTTTTATAAAACCTAAGGTTTTGTCTAATTAAGATATAATATCTTTGATTTGATGCAAGAATTACTTAAAGTTTAATAGAAATGAAGATACAGTTTCAAACAATAATTTAGGGACAAATCTATGTATTCAAGAATTTAATATTAAATATGCATTTGATTTTTTTAAATACTCATGACAAAGTTGAAACAAAACAAAATATTATCTTTGAGATGATAGGTGGTCTGATGCATATTCCAAGTCTAATGATATGTCCTGTCTAGGCCTGTCAACGGGTACCCAGGAACCCAGGTACCCGTTGCGACCAGGTAACTGTGCCCGGGTAACGTAAAATGTTACTGCGATAGCTTTATCAACTGTGTTTGAACTGTGGCTCTTCTGTGTTCACATTTCGGCTCGCAAATAATTTATAAAAATAAAACTTTTCGTTTGAAATACATAATGTGAAATATGTTTAAAATGAAAACGCTTAAAAAGAAATAACTGTCAAACGAAATAAAACACGGTCCCGACAAACTGTTAAGTATTTTGACATACTTTTTTTCCCCTGGCCCAAAAATCATTTGAAACAAAAAGATTTTGGTTCTTTGACTTCTTCCAGTAAGGGAAGTAGAACACAATGCCGATAACTACTATTAACTAGGTAAGGCTAGAAATTACCTTGGCTTTGGTTTTGAAATACACTACACATCTTTTTTATTGATTGAGATGGCGACGTGCCGATGTTCTTTTATCTACCCCCCAACTCACATATGACTCCAATCCTATCCCCGACATACTTTTAAAATAATAAACACCTGCTATATTATTTTTTAAATTTTGTGTGTGTTGTTTTTGTTTTAATTGTTTTTGTGCTGGTTTTTAAAAAAAAAATTTTTAAACGATCATTGAATGATTTTCACTATGTTTCAAAAATAAATGCTGATGGATGGATCCGCCAAGTAGGGGCGAGTCCTGAAAAGTTTGGTTAATTACAACAGCCGTCAGCACAGCTATGAATTAGAAATAAGCCGACATGTCATCATATGATTACCACTTTATGACTTTATCTTTATAAGACTGTTTAGCCCCGCCCCCCCTTCCCAAAAAAATTATTAAAAATTAATTCAGCATCCCTCTGCCCATTGTTTTTACACAACTGTACTGTAATAGTATTTCAATGTCATCATTTTCACATTGCTGAGTCATTACATCAAAATTTGCATTTCCATAATAAAAAAGCAGTAAAAGGCTAATAGTAATAATACCGGGCATAATGACAATAATTTTGAGGCATTTCCAACGGGTAACCTGGATACCCGTTCAAATTTTGGACGGGTACCTGGGCAGCTTTTTTCAACAATATTGACAGCTCTAGTCCTTTACCCTGCCCTACCTAGTGTTTTTGTTTGTTTCAAATTAAGCTTTGTTAGAGTATTCAACTTAAAAATAGTAAGTTTGTAGAATTCCGAGAGACAAAAATAAAAAGCATTAAGAAAATATTACAGTGCTCATAGATAGATAGCATTTATTAACTATTTATGGTAGTCCAGTGTCCAACATTAAAATTGATGATAGTTTTGTAAACTGTAAACATTTGTCTAACAACCCCTTTCCCACTGCAAAAATAATAATTATTATTAATATTTAAATATATAAATATAATTAAATTTCCAGCATTATAACAAATGTCACCAAAATATGTATTTTCAAAATGATAATTAATTAATTAGACAATAGGCAATAAGTCTACATAATAATAGTTTAATAGAACGGGGAATTAGGAATCAAATGCCCCCCCCAACCTTGCCAACCAACCATAAACATAGTCTTAGTATGACATAGTATAATATTATTAATATAGGCCATAATCATAAAGCCTAAAGAGCCCAGCAATTGTTCATTGACAATGTCATGTCATTCTGAAAAAGCATACAATACTGTGTTTTAAATTGAATTAAGACCCACAGATCTCATAACAAAAACCACATAGATATCACTGTCTGTTTTAACTCATTTTCATAAGTCATAAGTGACCTGAACAACAGTATCAGTAATGTAAATGAAATACCCTAAGGGCCTTAGCGGCTCTTAGCCTAATAGCTACCCCAAGTCCAAGCCCAAAGTAACAATGTATTATCAATGATTAATTGATCATATTATTCATTAGTCATTAGTCATTAGTATTAGTCCATTGTAAAAAGTCTTTTAAGAAGTATTGAAATGTCAATATTTTGTCAATTCAATATGAATATGCTTGGTTTGACTCCTGAATTTTTTTTTTTTTGCCTTTTGTCTATTTAAAATTTAATTTTAATAAATAATTTAGTTTCTTGGAAAACTTATGCCATGCACCGGGTGGTATTACTATTACTAATAGTCCATTACTATTACTTTTACTTTTAGTATTTACTAAGTATTTGGCATTCATTTGGCTTTGCCTAACGCCTAACTAAACTAAACTAACTTAATGAATGACAATATTAGTTTGTGATAAGAAGTATTATTAAATTATTATTATTTAGTATTGCATTTTCATTTAATGTACAATTAACATCCATTGTCATTACAGTATTTAAAGTGGACTTCATTGTCTACGTCTACTGTCGCCTACTACTCTACTATGACAGACTATAGTATAGACTGTGTTAACCCACTGGCACTGGCTAGCCCACTTTTCATGATTAGCTAAACGAAGTGGTTATCTTATCTAAAACTAAAGACTCTAAGTTTTAGTTAATTTATTAATTTATAAATTCTTGTTCCTAGAGACTACTAAATAATTTTTGGCTCCTATGCATGACGTGGTTGATGCGAGAAAACCGAAACCGACATTCGATTTAGTTGCTCATTATCATAAACCTGGATGAGCGCTACTACAGGAGCAACTCACTGACGACTACGTCATAGCTGGCATTCAGTTCCGACCATCGCCGAAGACAGCGATGATGCTCCCGGTGTGAAATCGAATGACAATAATTCTATTTCTATGACAACTCGCAAAAAGATTAATTAATAATAAGACTCAGCAATAAATATCAAGATTATATTTTTAAACAGATAATATGCAAAAGAACTCAAATTGCTTTTAAAAATAATAATCCATTTCTTACCTTCCGTTGCTGAACCGCATAACTCAATAACAATGTGAAGTTTTCCATTTGGTTCCAAGTCGACCTAAAACAGACACACAATAGACAATTAGGAAACCTTCGGATTCCCTAATCAATCAATAATAATAATAAATTATTAACAATTCTACACGTTTAAACCACCGTTGAATGCTTTATGAGATACTAAATAAATAAGAAAATTATAATGTTAAAAGAGCATGATTTTCGGAAAATGTCCGGATGAGCCGCCCTGATTCCGAAGCGAGACGAGAGAAAAATGGCTACCGTTCTTCGGATTCGAGGTAATACCGATCGAATTCAAGAACACAAAAAGAGAGAGACAATGAAACGTTAACTTTTAAATTACCCAAAAATCGGATTTTCCTTTTACTTCTTCAAAAGCAATCGTACAATTTGCTACAAATTCATCCGGAGGAATGGCAGCGTCGTGAAACACTGTTAAATTAACGTTTTGTCCGTTGTGAACTTCCGATGTAAAATCCTCGTTCCAAATCCATTGCGGTTTTACACTTTTAGGTTTCGTAGTAGTCTTGGCCACATACACTTCATCCACATCTATATTCACGTAGGGTTCTATCATCTGCGAGGCTCTCTCTTTGGTGGAACCCATCTGCAGCCGCATCGAGAAGTCAGTGGGTTTTAGATCCACCGCTTCGCAGATTTTAATTTTCACTGATCCGTTGAAGAAGACCATTTTTGGCCTTCTTCGGCACTCAGGCCCGATCAGCGGTCTTTGCAGACGTTCTGTTAACAGTTATCCGAATCCTGCCGTGCGAGGAAGCATTTAGAGGCCTTGCAATACAATTTAATCCAAAATAAACTGAGAATATCACAGCAAAAACTATCACGGAAGTTGTAATACGAATTTAGCATATAGCACAGCCGTCAGGAAAATGCAGATAAGTTTCGCGCATGCGCACTGCACAGTGCCATACCTTCGACCTAAGAGCCCTCGAGTCCGGATTATTCAGCTTCGCGGTGAGATATCGTGAACGAGTCAGTCTGTGAGAAATTGAAAGGATTTGACAGAAAGAGGACAACAGTCGTGAGAAATGAGGGAGGGAGGGGGAGGTATTGAAATAATAATACAGAAGCGGAGTGAGTGTAAATTCTTTACCCAGGCCGAAAAAGAGCACGGCAAGCCGGCCACTGGATCCACTTAAGATTGAAATAATTTGTTAGATAAAATCAATGGGGAAAGAAGTATTTAATATTAAAATTTGAGTCGATCGGTCGATCAATGAAGCTGCTGCAAAGCTTGCATTATTAGCTTTGCTGCTTTAGGGCCAGACGATGAAATGATGGGTGAAGCTTGGTACTAAGTTATAACCCAAAATGAGGGTGCTAATTATTTGACAACAAATAAGACCATTTTGTAGTAAACGGAGGCAGCCATCAGAGGCGTCACTTGGGTCAGTGTCACCTGGGGCAGCCCGCCCCCACCACACCCCCTAGTGACGACACCAACCATAGTGATGCCTCTGTTTCCGACCCCTCCTCTTCCATTCACTTCCAACCAATATAACAATAAAAATCAGATGTCTTCTCAGATCACACTTTTGAAATACATAGATCAGAGGTGTCGCTATGGTTGGTGTCACCCCCCTAATGGTGTCACCCGGGGCTACCCGCCCCCACCACACCCCCTAGTGACGCCACGGACAGCCATTATTTACAGTTGCCAGCTCATGTTTCTAATCATGACTTCTGACCAGTGGCGTCACTAGGGGGTGCGGTGGGGGGAGGGCCGCCTCGGATGACACCAACCCTAGTGACGCCTCTGTTTCCGACCCCTCCTCTTCCATTCACTTCCAAAAAATATAACAATAAAAATCAGATGTCTTCTCATATCACACTTTTGAAATACATAGACCAGAGGCGTCACTATGGTTGGTGTCACCCCCTTAATGGTGTCACCCGGGGCGGCCCGCCCCCACCACATCCCCTAGTGACGCCACTGACATATATGTTATATCCACAAAGTTTAGGTGCGTAAGTTAACAGCAGTTTGGCTAGCGCTCTCTCTCCCCCCCCCTCGCTTGACAAGCAGTGGCGTAGTCAGAGGCGTCACTAAGGGGGTGGGTGCTGCACCGGGTGACACCACTCTTTGCGCTGCCACTCGACCACCGTGCCCCATTCATACTAGGGCCCGGTCCAGTAAGCGCCAATTTAATTAAAATGATTGCTAGCAGTTAATGTAAGGCTGCAACTTATCTTATCTTATAAGTTACAGACGCTCCTTCTGTACAGAAGATTATTGCGTCCTACGTATTTCTATGGTTTGTGTTTAGTCCTGTATTCTTACTAGAGTTTTAAAAGATGATAAAGTGTTGGCTTTCCAGGTTTCTTCAGGCAACCCATTCCACGTCCGAATAACGGACGGAAACAAAAAAGAAAACTTGTATGTGTTTGTTCTTGCATGTGGAATAAGAAAGGTGTTTTTATCTTTATGTCTATTTGAGGGTTGTATTAAGTTATCTTTGTGTTGTATTTCTAAATTAGAATTAATTGCCTTATGTATAATAACTAATTTACTCTTGGTTCTTCTATCTTCTAGTGTTTCAAGGTTTAATGATTTAACTAATGGTGTTACTCTTGTCAGTTTTGAATATCTTCCAGTAATGAATCTGGCAGCTCTTTTTTTGGACTTGTTCTAACTTATCAATATTTTCTTTGGTGGATGGGTCCCATACAGAAGATGCATATTCTAATATAGGTCTCACCAGGGTGAGGTAGCATTTTAGTTTTATATCTTTGTTACATTTGTAAAAGTTTCTTTTTATAAAGCCTAATGTTTTGTTTAAATTTTTAATAACTTAATAAGCATTGTCTTATCTTATCTTAGATATACAGACGCTCCTTCTATGCAGAAGATAATTGCGCCCAAAGACCATTACAGATGATCTGTTGGCAAGTGATGCAGCGGTCACAGGCCACGGCTATAAGGGTTCCACGCCGCATATAGCTATTGTCTAGTTAGGTACCCATTCGGAGCTGGGTGACTTGGGGACTCCTTAGGCCCCAGGAGCAAATCCTCGCCTTCGCGTGGATTTGTACTCATGACCGTCGGTACGCTAGTCGAGCGCGCTACCACTCGACCACCACGTCGCATGACTGTCCACGGCAAGCTTGAAGTTGAATGTCATCTTCTTCTAAAAAAAAATCTTATAATTTGGGAAATGTCCGATCCGGTGTGCAAATACATTGGTGTGAACTTGATATAGAACCAGATTGTACAGTTATATGATCGGAGGATCAATGCTAACTGGCACACATGCAGAGGCGTCACTAGGGTTGGTGTCACCCGGGGCGGTAGCTCTTGTTGTCACCCGGGGCGGTAGCTCTTGGTGTCACCCCCACATGATTTAACCCATAGAACTCCTCCCAGTGTTCCATTGCCAAATAACGGGAATATATAGAATTTTACATTCCGGTGTCACCCCCCCTAATGGTGTCCCCCGGGGCGACCCGCCCCCCACAGCACCCCCTAGTGATGCCACTGCACACATGCATAATATCTGGCTCGGAGTCTACAGGTATCGAGAAGTACTTTGTAGATTTTATTTCAGAAAGAATAACAGACGACGCCTTTTGAGCCATCTGTTCAATCAACTCTTCACAGATAGTTGACGTTTCCACGTCCTTTAATCCCATGGCGGCTGGATATAGTCAATAGTGCGCTCGCCTCACAAGCTGAGGGGCGTGGGCTCTACCCCATGTTAAAGCCACAATAAAAATGTTGATGAATGACGACTATTGCTAAAAAGTCATCCGCTGACCTGGAGGGGAGATGGGCGCCGCCAAGTCCAGCAAGCCCCAAGAAAGTTCTAATGGAAACATCAAGAAACAACGAGGTCGTGGAACAAAACAAATAATTAAAAAGCCCATGTTGATAATATGAAAGACAGGCAGTTTCAGTATTTTCCGTTGGTCGGTGAGCCTAAAGGATCATTCTTGTCATGAAATGCAAGACTTAAAATAAAAAAAAATAATTTAAAAAAATTAAAAAAAACGGAAAATCAACAAAAAATTGTGTGGCGCCTATTATCCTTATAAGAACAATTTTGAGAATGAAAGTTTAGTATTCGCAGTTTGTTTAATAAATAAGAAATCTATATTTAAAAACATTTTATAGGCTTCCTCATTATAGTATTTCGAATCCGGGCAAAACAGCGACCGTCAAAACAGCGACAGTCAAAACAGCGACTTCAAAACAGCGACTGTGTCAAAACAGAGACCGTCAAAATAGCGACTGCATCAAAAAAGCGACAGCTGTTTGACAGTCGCTGTTTTGAACCCGTGCCATAGTATTTATAGATTCACCGAAAAAAAACGGCCCAGAAAAATGGGCTCCGACAAAACGATCCTGGACTAATAGATGGAAAAATGCTATTAAATATTATATAGGTTTACTCACAAGAAACAATAATAATGACATCACAAGAAAGACTTTAATAGCCTATAATTGATATGGTACCAAGTCACGGTTATTTGTTGACAAGAAATAATAGAATAGCATCACAAGAAATAATGTTACTATTTTACCACAATTTTTAGGGGTGAAAAAAGTTGACAAAAGCTAAAAATGCAAACAAACAAAAAAGTTTTTTTGTTTTAAAAAAAATGTTAATTTGCCTGGTGCCGTTTTGTCCGGGGCCCTTATATCGGGCCGATTTGTCAGAGGCCCTTATGTCGGGCCGTTTTGTCCAGGGCCGTTCTGACGGGTCACCGTATCCATATATATTACAAACGATGACGATATCTGGTATTTCACTCTGTTTGATATTTTCTTGTGATAAATAGATGAGATTTTATCAATTGATTTATGATATGTTCGGGGAATCATGCAAACACAACCCAACTTTATTGTACAATGCATTAAGTTTGTGGGCCCTTAATTCATTAGGGGCCCATGGCTTTAGCCCCTTTAAATCCGCCATAGTTGGTACGTAAATTAAATAATGATATACGTTAAAATAAAGATTTAAACAAATATATTTTAAGGTCAAAAGAAATAACCCAAAACAAAAAGAGATAAGCGATTTTTAAAATTTAATTATTATTATTTTTATTTTTCTAATTTTGAATTGAAACATCAATGTTTAATTATTTATAGTCTAATACATGTATTTTGTTATAAATATAAATTTTAAATAAATATTTTGAAACATTATTGAAGCGTATCTTTGTTCTGCTACACCAAGGGTCTCCAAACTTTTCTGCTGGAGGCTACATTAACTGTCAAACAGCAGTTTAGGGGGTCGAATACTAACCCCCGACTACTAAGTTGTGTGGTAAGTACAGGTAAAAATAGATATTTTTTTAGATTAAAAGGTCTCTAGGGGCCAGATGAGAGGGCCTCGTGGGCCCCATCTGGCCCATGGGCCGTAGTTTGGAGACCCAAGTGTTCACACAAATGCATAATCATTGTGTTATATTATTATACTTCTCAAATAGACGTCTGTGTTGAGGGAGATGGTATATTATAAAAATTGTAAACATTTTAAAATCCATTTATTCTACACATTTATTGGCATTAATTACAGGGTAACTAATTTTTATATGGTTTGAAATTTGAATGTGTTGAATGACATGTGCAGAATTGGTTGCAAGGTCTCTGTATAAAAAAAATAAAAAATATAAACTATAATAAACGTATTATAATGAGTAGTTTGAGCTCTGTGGTACCCGTTGTGAAATATGAATGGCGCCCCCTATGTTGAGTATGCTATTCGATTTTTACAAGTTAAAAAATAGTTTAAACTTTTTAAGCTTATTACTTCAGTTACGCTCATTCATTAAATATTTTTTTAAAAGTATTAAGGAGAGAAGAGTTTCCTTGCAATATAACGAGAAGAATTTCCTTGCTATATAACTATTATATGAAATTTAAATAATAATAATAATAATAATTTAAATAAATATAGCTGACAAAAAATGAACATAAAAAAATCGGGGTTGTAGAGGATGGGGGAAAACGAAACAAAATCTACCAGGACTAATGTCCCTCAACACCTCCCCCCTAATTATGCAATTAGGGTTTACCGATAGTGAAACCATAGCACGTGCACGTGACAACTTATTTAAAAGAATGCACACAAAAATATTTTTTAAAAAAAAAGTAACTTTTATGTTCTATACTGAATAGGGGCCGTCCATAAAGTACGCCACGTTCCAGAGGGGGGATGGGGTGTAAGAAAGTGTGACAGTTTGTGACAGGGGGTGGGGTGTCCGGCCATGTGAGACGTCACAGTGTTTTATGTTAAATTTTAATTTTTTTGTTAATAATTATTAATATAAAATATATTTTTGTACGGTACGAAAGTGTAACGTATTTTTTTTGNGGGGGGGGCCGAAATTTGTGACAGGGGGAGGGGGGAGTTAAAAATTGTCAAAAATAGCGTGACGAACTTTACGGACGGCCCATAGGGATTAATTGTCATTCTAGGCTGGATGATGACTTTTCGATTCATTCAGGAGCAGTGGACCGACCAGATTATTATTCTATAGTAGAACTTTGATACTATGACCAGGAGAAATGAGTGGACCAACAAGGGCTTAGTTAATTTTATTCGATTCAATGTAGTATAGGCCTATTTTTACATCTGAAATAGTTTCATTTTTTTTCTAAAAAGTGTCAAAGTTTTCTAGATTAATATTATCATGCATGATAATGATAACATTTCTAGCCGCATAGAGTATGGGACACCTGCACTTTCCTATTATCCCAGACATTATACCAATCCCTGTCATTAGCAATTAACACAATACCTGTGAACAGCACCACTTCTACCACTAGCGCAACTTTTGACTTCTGTACCAAAGTTCTGTGGTGTTATCGTATCTAAGATATACAGATGCTCTATCTATGCAAAAGATAATTGCGTCCACAGACCATGAAGGATGATCTGTTGGCAAACAATGCAGCGTTCACAGGCCACGGCTATGAGGGTTCCACGCATTACCCAGCCGCCTAACTAATGTAAGGTACCCATTCGAAGCTGGGTAGACTCAGGGACGCCCAAGGCCCCGGGAACAAATATTTGCCTTCGCGTGGATTCAAACCCGTGATCATAGGTACGCTAGTCGAGCACGCTGCCACTCGACCACTGTGTTACAAGACTTCACTGCAGAATATCATAGACTTCAAGGTTATTATATTGAAATTATTATCATATTGTCCTAAAAAGAATTTCAAGAATCAGCTTATTTCTCACCGAGCAATAATTTAATTCTTTTTTTTTTAATAGGAGCACCTCCTTTGATTCAGGTCACACAGGGCTAGCCATTTCCTTAGGAGCCGTCCATAAATGACGTCACGCGCCTAAAGGGGGTAGGGGGCTCAAGCATTTGTGACAATTTGTGACGATGGAGAAGGGTCGGGTTAAATAAATGTGACGTCATATCAATTAATTAATCGTTAATTTCGATTTAAGCCGAAAATTGAAATTTATAGTGTCATAAGTAACATCTATTATACGTACTTGTCGAAACTCGAAATAACACTGGAATGTCTTCTATATATGACATCTTTTAACCAACTACGCCAACAGACAATTGTATTGACGTTATTTGGTTCAATTGTCTAATTGAAAATGTAACCAGGCGAGCTGAACAATCGTTCACATAGCTTTACATTGTCTCAGCTGAAGTTTCTGATACTGTAGTGGACGTTTGGTTTGCAGGTAAGCGAAGTGTTAAAACCATGGTCTTGGTAGCAATGTTCCCTTTAAGCAGCACGGCTGCGCATATATTTGACCGACGCAAACGCAGGAGTTTAGAATCACCGCACAGCAAATTTGTTAAAATATCTCACAAATAATGAACGAAGTGCAACTTGGCACACGAGTTGTTATTTTTTTTTTTTAACTTTGCAAACTGACCAATGAAGCTTAGATTTGGAGGAAACATTTCATGGTAGACACACGATTTCTCTCAAGGGACTCATAACTTTTATCATATAAAGTTTTAAAAAAAAAAATTGTATGCGGAAATTGAGAACCACTCATAACGCGATTGTGTAGTCTTTATTATTGAGATATCGATACATCTTTAAATAACAGTATCGTTTCCATTTAAGAGCAGGCTACTCTATTAACCATTTTAAATGAAAAATGGCCACCTTTCAAAACAAATCAACACGAGGACCGAAGAAATCCAACAGAAAAGATAAACAAACTAAGTCAAACGAAGATGATTGGGAACTACCAGTAAGGAAGCATTATGAATAATATTTCCTAGTGGAAAATTTTTAACTTTTTACAGCACATGAATTGATTAAGAATTACTTACTAAGGTTGTTAACAGTTAACCGTCCTCAGATCAGGACTGGTTAACTCAGTTAACTGATTGATTAACTCAGTTATTAACTGTACCGTATAACTTCAATTAGTTGGAATTTGAATTAGTATTAGCTTGTTACCTGGAGTTAATTTTTGTTGTGTGTTTAATCGTCAGGAAGTTTATTATTTATGAGCCGCTATTTTTTAATTTTTTTTTTACTTACAATAATTAATAAATAATTTGTGAGTGATAGGTTGATTAAAATTAAATTAATCATTTAAAAATAATTTTATCATTAAAATTTAACGATTAATTTTAATTTTTACAGCCCTAATATATATATATATAATATATATTGGTAATTTCTTAATTTAGCGCAAATTATTTTTCNGTCTCTCCCACCGTCGGAAGCAGCCCCTGGCGCCTAGCTCTACGTCAATTGAGCTTTGGCTTATAACCGGTAACTGCTGCTTCCCGTGTTTTGTCGACACCTTGCGGCGACGCTGGAGTGTCCTCTCCAGAGGTGATGCAAGCCTGGGCGGGTATTATGGAGAATTAGCTGCTGCCCATACAGCATATCCCCCCTCTCCACGTCAATGGTGTAACCAAGGGAACGACTTGCGTCGATGCAGCTTGGCTGCCATTGGCGTCGCAGGAGCTGCCGGTATGTACATAAGTCTTATGTATAGACCGCCTGTAGGTGCTCCAATTCCTGATTTTCTTTCAGGGTTTACTCCCTTAGCCTTTCCCGCAAGGCAGGTATAGCCGCAAGGCAGCGGAGGATTTGTATTCGGAGTTTCCTTCTCCTAGATGAACTACCAGCCAAGGTTTCAACGAGCATCATCTACCCGTAGGGGTGCCAGAGCCGGGGTTTGAACCCGTGACCGATTTTTATTTTTATTTTAGAATTGTTTTTGTACCGCAGCGCACTAACACTTTGACCACCGCGCCCCCTATATAACGGTCCGCGTTATCTATTTGTGATCACATGGACTACTATCATTGCCATTCATCTTGAATTTCTTTTAAAATATGGTGTGTTTGTAGTGGAAATTCTTTGTTTACAATCATTTTCTTTTTATTTACAATAATTTTTGTCAAATTACTTTTTCTTGATAAAGTCTTTTCATTTAACTGATTGTCAAGTATTATAAATAGTAACAGTTGGTGACCTTTGCTGCTGTTCACATAAAACGCTCACTCTGTGCTAGCTCTCATACAGTGCCTAGACAACTAAGCAAATTAAAATTTAAAAACATCATTCTTTAGTCATAGTCGAAGTAAATTAATAGTGATGATATTTATATACAGAAATACGGAAAACGAGATTTGAAGTCACCATCACTAGTGTTAGTCATAACACAACATAAATTTCAAAAACGAAGTCCACGTATTAAGCTTATACATGCTTATTGAATTTGCGGTTAAGCGGTCCTGAATAAAAGGGACCAGTCCCCTGATCTGAGAATCGCTCAAAAGTTTACAATCTTAGTACTGGGTTAATTAATATATGGAGTTAGAATAAACATTGTAAATAAAAACTTGATTGTTTTTAATAAAATATTATTGAGCACTGAATTCCTAATGTCACTTGCTTTGGGACCAGGGGTTCCTAATCACTTGGTTTTGTTTTGGTAGACATTTAACCCAGTCAGTTTAGAATTTAGATGCAAAACGCAATCAATTTTTTCTTTATGTTTTGATAATTTCCGATAAATAATGCATGCTAAAACGAAAGTGGTTGGGTTGAGACATTTCTAAGCAAACTTGATGGATGTCAACGTCAACAGTCCAATTTAAACTAAGAGTATGAAAAGAAGACAAAAAACTCCTTGTCATGTTAGTATTTATCAACCGTAAAACGGCCACCCAAAAGCATACTTCTGACGTTATTTGTGATAAGATAAAATTATTCTTTTGAAAAATGTAATGTCAAGCACAAAATTCCGATTCCGATGGAGTGCGATCCGTTCAATCAGAAGTTCTTCCCGTATATTGTTTATATGCCATATAAAAATTATATGCGCATAACAATGTGCGATAACGAGATGAGAGCAACAGGAAGGGAGAGGTAACTGTACCCGTTCTATTTATAGTATAGCGAGTCCGCATCTCACTGAATTGGCTTTCCGCGCGTTATGACTCATGACTTTTCCCCCTTCTTTAAAACTGAGAAGCCAAATTTGAAAACTAAACTCGCAAATCCGGAAATTCTGGGAAGAGCGAGAAAAAAACCCTCGCGAATCCGGAAAGAGCAAAATCAAAAACTCACGAATCCGGGAAATAAAAATATTTAACTTCACGAATCCGGAATTCCGGGATAAACCGGAACGGTGGCACCCCTGGTCTGGTAACTTTACAAAGACTGAAGTTAACTTTACCAAAGTAAAGTGAGTAAAAGTTCAAAAGTAAAGCCTAAAGTGTAGATTACTGACTGTAAGTGTAAACTGTAAAAGTAAAAGGGTAATTTCTTAATTTAGCGCAAATTATTTTTCGAGTGGTTTAAAACCTAAAAATCAACAAAACTTACTGAGAAATATATTTTAACATTAAAATTTTATATTTTTCTTCAAATTAAACTACTGTTTGATAATTTATACGAAATAAAAAAGTGTATATTTTATGCATCTTCTGTGATTTACAACGCCATTGTTGCATGCCAATGGAGAAATCTTCTTTCTTAAAAGTTATTATTTTTTGTGTTGCCCAGTTGGATATTTTTCTTTGTTTTGGATCGTCCTGCTGAGTTGCATTGGCGGCACTCGCATGGATAAATTCTCAGTGCATTTTTTTTCGAAGGTTGCACTCTACAACAATAATGAAATAGTAAATTTTTAAAAATTATTTTACAAAAACTTATGATTTTCAAAAGAGTAAATATTTTATTTTGAAAATTAAAGTTTATTGCTACATTCAGTTAATTATATTAACCAAACATTATTCATCCGAATAATTTATAAAATAAGCTGTTGTTCATAAATGACGTCACGAACTTAGGGTGAGTGGAAAGCAGTCACGTAATTGTTACTTGCGTGATGAGAGTTATGACTCTTAAACAGGATATCTTTGTTTCAACACAATTAAAAGTTCACTGAAGACTTGTATCCTTGAAAAATTGCACCGAAATTGAAATTCCTTCAAATAAGAGGGGAACAAGTCAGCACTTGTGCCAAACTGTCTTTTCAATTTTCGTTTCGCCCTCATCCACAGATTTTCTATGTTTTGCGTGTGGATGGTTGGGTCGTTGGGGTCAACAAAGTTTCTCTCATGAACTACTGTTGAGTGAAGAAAGATACCGTTAGCCCATTGAGCTAAATTTCGGTACCCCGCCCATCCATCTGTGATTATATGAGTCCCTGGTAAAACATGCTCAACTATTATGTTTTCCAGGGTTGCTGCGGTTCTATTTGGCACTTCAACAAGAAAGCATTTGCCAGTTTCTCTCTCTATTCCCCCAACGACCCAGTGTCCTTCACGCCACGCGCCTCTGTGGTACTTGCGGTGAAAGTATTTAGACTCGTCCACTTCAACTATTGTGGGCTCTCCGTTAATGTCAAAGCCACCAATCATGGTGGCATTCTGGGTTAGGTGGTTATCTATGTCCTCTCTTAGAAAATTAAACCAGTCTGTGATGGTATTTTTATTTAGTATTTCGGCTTCATGTTTGCTCTGATCCTGCGGAAAGTCATTGGCAAAACAGTATATAAGAACAACTATCTTAGAAAGTGGTAGATGGCTACGGGTGAAATATGAGCCATCTCTTATACTTTTGCGTAATCCACAATTTGGACATCTCCACATTTTTTTGTCGACTCCTTGTGTGTACGCAGATAGCATGCAATTCACATTGCAGTTATTGCATAATTGTGAGTTTTTTAGAAGTGACCGTTTGGCTAGGAATTCCATTGTTTGTAACACATCAGTCGTAGCCGCGCAGAGGGTTCGCAGAACCCAACTCTCAGCACGTATGGCTGCATCATTAATAACTTCTGTGGGATCAACAATGTGCGTTCTTACTAAACGAGGTCTTCCTGCCATTTTAATCACTGTAAATTAATGTAGACCTTACAACAATTTAATAAGCTCCTATAGCCGATTGGTGATAGCAGCACACGAGGTTTAATTAAATTAACAGTAAACACAACACAGCTTTCCGCTATCAAGAAGACACAGTGACCATAGTAAAACTCGAATAGAACTGTCCTGTAAAAATATCCCCTTTGTTTTAGTGAGCCTTCAGACTCCGCCCCCCCCCCCNATATAACTGGGGGTGGGGCCGGTTTGACCTAATCATGTCGTCTGGTCATCCTTTATCCACCCCCCACCATTTCAAACCGTCGGTCTTCCGCGTTCGGCAACTTCTTTGATTACCCCATTCAAGCGCGGAAAAATTTCTCGCCTTCGGTTCCTTGACCACCTGGACTCTCCTACGATGGCTCACGCCTCGACCTCAAAGGATCCGATCTCTCTTTGAATGCTAACGGCATCAGTCAGATGTCCGCGCGGCCGCTTAACTTAAAGGGAACAATGAAACCCCCCCCCCCCAATAATAGGAAAGCGTAAACAAAATGGTATTCTTTGTTTAAAAAAACAACAAACTCAATCGGTCATTATGATTGTTTACTTTGTACTACCTACCTTTGTCATTGTGCTTATAGTTAGGCAAGAGTAACCATGTAACCTTGTTTTCTTTTTTAAATTTTACTTTTTGTTTTGGGCGTGTGTAAAAAGTGTCGTAAGCGCGTACATAAAAAATCGTTATTGAAAACTAAATCTGTAAAACAATTTTTGTCCAAAAAAGGTCGGTTTCAGAATGAGGAATTACGGTAAATATTGTGGGCTATTTCAACGTCATGGATTCATTCAAAGAACCAAAATATTTTGGGTGATTTATTTTTTGTCTCTTGTTCAGAAGGAAATGTTGAACAGATGACACGCGTGAAGCCATTGAGCACGCCATTAAATAAATTGCAAGCAATACATTAGTTTTAGTGGGAATTCTATTTGAAGATGCGCATTTTGGTTTTTGATGTGACGTCACTTATCTTTTAACACCCCCTCCCCATCGTCACAAATTCTTGACACCCCTCCCCCTTAGGCGCGTGACGACTTTTATGGACGGCCCCCACTAGTTTATGGCAAATATTTTGCTTGTGAGTGTCAGCGCTAAAAATCCAATTCCAATGACTTTAAGGAGGCCGTCTCTAAATTACGTCACAAAATATCGGCTGATTTTCCACCGTCCCCTCCTCGTGACACGTCGTCACAAAAAGTTGCCCCCCCCCTGAAATATTACGTTATAAAACGTTCCCTCCCCACTCCCCACACACCAATGAAAGCCGAATTTCCTGAGCATGTTTCAAATCACGTTATTGTCCTTTAAGTAAGACCAAGGCTGCACTTTTATATCGTGCGTAAGGTCACCTCGTCGGACTTTGATTTAAGTGTGGGAACCGATACTCCTGTCCCCGCTAACGTCCGAGGCAAAACGCGTGAGGCCATTTAAAAAGTCATTAGATGAATTGTGAGTAATCAAGTGCAACTTTCATTTAAAGTTGAGCGTTTTGATGTGACGTCACCAGGATCGGTCATAATTCGCTTCAAACCTATGCGGCCGCAAAAGGTCCCATACTTTCATAGGCTATCTTAGTTTTCTCTTATTATCCTTATTAATTCATTATCATTACCCAGATTGGGTCCGAGCAATTCACAGCCTTGCTGTCGAGGCGAGAATCCCTGACGGTGCGGGACTAAGGCGTGAGATGCGGGGAGGGGAGCGTAAGGTGTGGTCGGAAGAGGGATAGGGTAAAAGCAGAGGTCAGTGTAAGACAGTTAGCGTGGGCCCTTCGGTGCATAGTCTTCTTTGGCTAAGTTTGTTTGCAGAACTCTCGCACGGATGGGCTTCATGTTATAACGATAATAAAATATTATATCAAGATAATTAATAGTTGATTTTGTTCCTTGAGTGCGTGAATGTGTAATTGTTCATCAACAACCCCTAGACAACGACGCCACTCAAACAACGATTTGTGACACTTGTAATAGGTCTACTCGGAAATTCTTTTGGGTAAATTACTTGACCGTCAGGTGACGCCACTGAATCAGATTAGTATTTAGCTTTCAACTAACTGGAAAATTTAGTTTGGTCTGAGGCCGTGAAATTATCTGGCCAAATGTGGTAAAAACCATAAACAAACCACGATTTCTGCTAGAATTCTGATTTTAAAATCAGTTTTCAAGATAAAAACCCCTTTAAAGTCATCAAAACACATAAAAAACAAATATTTTATCATTATATACATATTTTATTACTTATTGAATGTGTTTAAATTATTAAAGGTAAGAGAGTTTATTTTTTTGCTATACAAAAATAATTTGCGCTAAATTAAGAAATTACCAGTAAAAGTAAAGAATCAGTAAAGATGAAGAAAGTAACAGAAAGTAGATAAGTAGAGTAGAAATGCTTACGCCTGCATGCTTATTTTTTTTAAAGAAAACAAAATTTTACCTTCAACATGCAGTGCTGCGTAAATTTCCAATGGTAAGTGTTAATAAATTAAGAGCGACGAACTGAGAAGAAGGTAAACCCTCCCAAGCTATTTCGAGGATTAGTCGACAGCTTCAGACTTCAGTGTCACAAGATTGTCTGCTTTAGTTTGGCGCGCCGGAACCAGGGTTGCCAGATTGTAATTTGGGTAAAAGGCCAAATTGACTGCAAAAAAAGGCCAAACTTATGTGAAATGAAAAATGTCAACAAAAATGACGTCACGCACGTAGGGGGTGGGAGGGATGACACATTTGTGACGACGGGTTGGGGTTGTTTAAGAATTATAACGTCACATCAAAATGCACAACTCTGAATAAAAGCTCCACTTAAATATTTGATCTTTTTGATTCTTTACAATTTATTTAATGTCGTTCTACATGTCTTCGCGCGTGCGACGCTACCAGAGAGCAATATTACACTATATACCTACTTAAATGACAATAAAGGTGATGGCATCCTTTGCTTATGTTTCTCCGTCTTTTCGTGACTTGAANGGCGCCAGTCTCGGGATTTTTAAACTCAACACTATGATTAACCTCCAAATGGTGGAAACCCTCGTCCTCCAAGCAGTTGTAGGATTTCCAACAATTGGATATAATGGTGGTGCCTGGCAGGACCATCTCCTTAATTATACCAAGGAGGACGTCCTTCCCTCTATTTTCTACCACCCTGAAAAAGCACTTATGAGTATCTCTCTCAATTCCACCAAAAACCTATTTCCCCTCTACTCTCTTGCCCCTATTATACTTACGTTTCCCAAATTTAGATTCATCAATCTCCACTATTTTCCCCACCCCACCTAACCTCTCGCTCGCCTTAAGACACTCTTCCACACAGACCTCACGGCAAAAACTTACCCAGTCGGTCACCGTGTTATTTCTAACTTCAACCTCTTTTGCTATATTTTGTAATGGCATTTTCTGGATCCAATAATGAGTTAATAAAAGAATTGGCTTGAAATTTAAACGGCTCAAACTAAACCAAGAGCCCTTCCTAACACTTCGAGAAACAAGGTGACCTTTGCCGCGACATATCCACACAAATCCATCAGAAATATCCTCTCTAGCACACAGTTTCAGATCACCCTTACAAGTCGGACATTCATAACCTCCCCTTTAAACCCCACCCCTTCTTTTTTTTCCTTTTTTTTTTTTGGAGGGGAGGGAGTGCCCTCTCCACCCCCTCCCCTGTTTCAATAAATTTATTGCGGACGGCGTATGAAAATAACTCATAAGAAGGGGAGACGACCGATGAAATAAAATTGTAAGGGGCAGGTAACTACCGCCTAGCAACCGTACAGTCCTGGACGCCACCGCCAGTAGGGCCGCCATCTTGGATCTGTACAACAATAATTAGCCATTATATATATTAGGGCTGTTATAGATTAATTTAAATTTAATAATTTTGATTAAAGCTAAAAAAAAAAAGAAGTATGATGTAATTAAACTGAAAATTTCAAGGGAAATAACAAACAAGCAATTGGCATTTTTTATTTCATTTAGATACTTTCCCCTCTCATTAAGACATTTTAAAAAGTTACAATATTTTCTCAATCTTGTTTTTAAAAGCCAAAAAAAAAATAAAAAATAAAAAATATCAAAGTTATGCATACGATGAAAAAAACTGCATATTATCAATGGAAACTATTGCTAAGTCTCATTTCTCAAGTGTTATTTCAAGGCATGTTACATAAAGGTCCAATGAGTTTTAAAATATGTATATATTTGAAAACGTATTACAATTACAATTATTTAAAAAAAAATATTTTTTAAAAAAGAAATCAGGATTCGTAATTAACATTTTACAAGTTTTAGCTCAACTTAATATTTAACTTTAAAATTTTAAAAAAATCTGTATAAATTTTTAAAACTTAGTTAGCATTAAAATAAAACTCATTAAAGTTTAGGCACTTGGATACAAATTTCTAATTAATTTAAAAAATATAAAAGTAATACAGCTGTACAGAAATTGTTTGATGATTAACAAAAACATAAAGATTATCTTAGACATCTTTTCATCTCAAGTGTTTATTAATTTATTATTATAATAAAACGTGGGAGAAGTTTGTACGTAACAAAAATAATAAACTATTATTAAATATTAATGATTAATTATTTATTAATAAATCAATTAAATAATTAAAAAAAACATTTTCTTTGATTTTAATCAATATTTTATCGATAAAAATAATTTTAATCTATAAAACTTTTTACCGATTAATTGAGACATTAATGTTTAATTTCCGCAGCCCTAATATGTATATATTTTAAATATATTTTACA
Organism: Radix auricularia; assembly: GCA_002072015.1. NCBI lineage: Eukaryota > Metazoa > Mollusca > Gastropoda > Lymnaeidae > Radix > Radix auricularia. The sequence goes on from MUZC01000252.1 coordinate 282,684, forward strand.
ATAACTAGACTTTCCTGTTACCAAATATAATTTAATTTTATTCAAGTTCCTTAAAACAAGTTAATGTTGAGAGTGGTAAATAAGGTTGTTGGGCCACTCACTTTTGAGCACTGGTTGAATGTAACAAATTTGTAACACTCACTCCATGTAGTCTGTAAAGTTAGACATCAAAGCCACTTTGCCTTTGGACATCTGACGTCACTGACAATCGTAACATGACAAATACAAAAACCCCCCAATAAGCACAAAGATTCAAGAGCTAAAACAAAGAGAAAAGAACAACAACAAAAAAAACCCCTCAGGGTAATATGATAATACAGAAAAATTGAAGTTATGCCTAGTCACACACACAAAAAAAAAAAAAAAAAAAGTAATATCTTTATCAAAAAAAGTAATATCTTTATCATAAAATTACAAGTTTAAGAAAAGAATATTTAGCTAAATGACTCCCCAAGTTTTTGTTATTTAAAGTTAGGCTCAAAATAAGATTTGCAAGTTTTGAAGAATTTGTTAGAATGAATTTTCAAAAGAAAGCGAGCATCATATTTATTAGATGCAGTTTATGGTTGGTCAACAGTCAATTCAATGCTGATCATTATGTAGATCAGATTATCCTAAGACATTAAGATCAATAAAGGGGACAATCAATGTTCTGTCTCTAGAAGTGATTCTGTACCAACACAATTCTATTCTTTACCAACGCAATTCTGTTCTGTACCAACCCAATTCTATTCTGTACCAAAATAATTCTGTTCTTTACCAACACAATTCTATTCTGTACCAACCCGATTCTATTCTGTATCAACCCAATTCTGTTCTGTACCAACCCAATTCTTTTCTGTACCTACGCGCAGGCCAGAATCCAACCTTGAGAATAATGTCATTGGTATTATGTGACAATAACATTACATAGAATTAACATCATGTTCTCTTTCACCTGTTGACGTGTTTCACCGATCCCTACACCAATGCCAATCAGTGTTATTTTCCTTTACACTCCTTTATCACCTATTGTCTCAAAAAAACAACATTGTCTTGCTCTTTCACTTTCTGGTAGATGGTTATTTGTTCTCGTTGGCCTAGTCAGTATGCTGGTCCATTTGTTGTTTTTGTGTGCGTTTTTCTCGGGCTCATACTTAGCGTGTTAAATAGCTTCACTTATTCATTCGTCAGATCAGTTCAATCCGTCATTACTTAACAGACAGTGCAACAAAAACTCTAGTCTGTTCTCTTGTTCTAGCTCGTATGGATTACTGCAATTCTCTTCTGTCAGGTGCGCCAAAACAATGCATTGAAAAACTACAGAGAGTTCAAAATTCAGCTGCAAGATTAGTTCTAAGGGCAAAAAGACATGACCATGTTACTCTGCTACTTTACTCTCTTCATTGGCTACCTATACAAGCCCGAATTGATTACAAACTGGCCGTTCTGTGTCACAACTTCTTTTCTGACTCATGCCCTTCATATCTTACTGAACTTTTGTCAGTCTACTCACCAAGTCGTCAGCTACGCTCCTCTGCGGATACAAGCATTCTCTGTGTTCCTAAGATAAGAACTAAAACATTTGGCGAAAGGTCATTCTCCTTTTGTGCAGCCAAACAATGGAATTCTCTTCCATTACACATCCGTAGCATTTCAACTGCTAAGTCATTTAAGACTGCACTTAAGACACATCTTTTTAAAATTTATTTTCAAAAATAATAAAACCACATTTCTGTAATTGATTAGCGTAGCTGATGTATTGAGTATACCGTATTGTCATTTATGTAGTTAATATGCTATGAATGTTTCTTTTTATTTATGTATGTATTTTTGTTTCCATGTAAAGCGCTGTGAGCCTGGCTCCTTGCTGGGATACAGCGCTATATAAATCATCATTTTATTATTATTATTATTATTATATATATCCAGGAGGATAAAAAGCTTCTTGAAGGTGTTGCTGATGTTGAGGAAGAATCGGCTTTAGATGTTGAACCCAGTGGAGATGACATTCCAGAATCTGAGGTTTGTATAACATGTTTGTCATTGAATCTGTTCATTTTGTCATTTTAAACTGCTTCACATAAATATAATAATAATAATGTAAATAAAATACTTGCGTTTAAAATACCAGACTATAGACTAAATGATTATATTTTTTTAAAATGTAAATAAGTGTATATTACGCACACTTACACACAAATTTGATTAATATGCTTAAGTCCTTAAATTTTTCCGTTCCTTAGCTCTTGGCATTTCTAAAAAAACTGGGTGTTGACAAATACAGACCATTCCCTTTGACACCTGAAAAGTCCCAAGAGAGGGGTTCCCAAGGGAAAGCTACGAAAAATTTGAAGGATGGCAAGACCTCACAGAATGTGCTGCCAGCTACTGCCAGTCAAAACAAGACTGCACCGCTGTCATCAAAATCTGCTGTGGCTAATGGAAGGCAGAAATCTATTACAAAGAATGCAGAAATTGACACACAAGCAAAATTGAATAAAAATTTAAAGAATGCTAAAGTAAAAAAAAACACAGATGCTCAGACTGCAAGAATTGGTGCGGCCAGTGTAAAACAAAAAGCAGCCCTACAGTTTCTTAAATTGGTCAAATCTAGGAATTATTTGCTGCTCAAACCAGGGGAAGCTTGGAGGGAGGAGAAGGTAACTGGAAGCTACAAATTACTTTGAATACTTGAAAATGATTTGAAAATCTTAAGTACGTTTTTGATGTGGCTATAAAGTCTAAATCTCTCTGTGTGTGTTAAAAAAAATTAATTAATAACATATTTCTTCTGTGGATTATTTATTTCATGTTTGTATGCTAGTTTTAAAAATATTAGTGAAACATTATTGTTTTGCTAAAATCATTGCAGGTGCACCCATTACCTTCAGAGGCACCAGATGAGAAAATGATTTCTGAAATGGAGACCTTAGCTAAGAAATTGCTGGAGGAAGAAATAGCTGTATATGCAAAACGTTAGACTTTTTCATCAATTGAATGTACATATTTCACTCTTAATGTGCCATAATCATTTCGGAAAACTTCCGCCTCAGTCCCGTAAGAATTTCCTGAATTCCGATCAACTGGTTATGAAATTTAAAAATTTAGTAAAATCCATTTATATTATTATTGTCATACTGACTTCATCTTTTTGGATAAGAATGGTTATTTTATGTATCCAAAAGACCGTATTGAGTTTAAAATTATTTTTACCTGTAGTTTAGTACTATTATTTTATTAATAAATTATAGCAAAATCGCATCTTCCAAAAAAACCTGTAAAAACTCCCCAAAAACTTCGCAAATCGAGCAATAACACTGAGGGAAACGGCCGCCATTGCTGGATATCGAATACATCTTCTTTCACGCACTGAAGAGTTTTTATTTTCTGTAATTTTGTATCTAAAGAGTACTATCGAGGTGCACTTAACCGTGCTTTGGTAATAACGGCGAATTATCCGCTTTAACACACTAAGAGTTAAACAGTGTTTTAATTTTCTCTAAGGCTTAAATTTATTTTAGTTTTGTCATGACAAATTTACGCCAACTTTTTGGGGGCCTTTATTAATTATTTTATGAATACAAGCTGAAGATTAGCAGAAAAATAAATTAATTGACTTCTCTCTTATTCAGAAAGAGAAAATACCAAAAATTCTGAAGCAAGATGGCTGAAAACTGTCCTCACGTCTGGAACGCTGTCAGATAAAATGGCCGCTTTGACGTTATTAGTTCAGGAGACGCCTATCCATAACATATCCAGCCTGGATACACTGATATCCATGTCATCTAAGAAAGGCAGGAGAGAGGCCATGCTAGCAGTGGGTCAGTCTCGTTATTTTCCACCAATAATTTGACAATTTTTTTTTCACAATGGCTTTGTTAGTGTCTTTAGTTTTTTTAATAAAAAAACTAGAATCATTGGGTCTCAGTTTTTTCAGGTTTATTTCTTTCTTTCAGAAGGGAGAAAGGGGGAAAATACAAATCAGAAGTAGTTAGAGAATATTTTATTTTTTAAAATTAAAAGGATTTTTAAAAAAACATATTTTAACTGTCTTAGTCTTCAATTGTTCTAATTGTCTCCCCTTAAAATAAAACTTAATTAGTTAAAAAGCAATGAATCTGCACACTTTATTTTCCAAATGCTCTCAATAATTAACTCCCCTCAAGGTTTCAGACATTTCATTTCCCCAACATCTTAGTTTTCACCACTATCAACTATTCATACCTATTTTTATCTATTTTTTGTTACCTGCAGACACCTTAAGGGATTTATTTCTGACTGGATTATTACCAGACGACAGAAAGCTGAGGCCGTTTAATCAGGTTGGTGGGTGTGTAAGATGTCAAACAAGTTTTTAAAAACTTAAACATAGTCTCTAGAACTTATCTTGGCATTCCCTTGATACAAAGTCTCTAGAACTTATCTTGGCAGTCCCTTGATACAAAGTCTCAAGAACTTATCTTGGCAGTCCCTTGATACAAGGTCTCTAGAGCTTATATTGGCAGTCCCTTGATACAAAGTTTCTAGAACTTATCTTGGCAGTCCCTTGATACAAAGTTTCTAGAACTTATCTTGGCAGTCCCTTGATACAAAGTCTCTGGGACTTATCTCGGCAGACCCTTGTACAAAGTCTCTAGAACTTATCTTGGCAGTCCCTTGATACAAAGTCTCTAGAACTTATCTTGGCAGTCCCTTGATACAAAGTCTCTAGAACTTATCTTGGCAGCCCCTTGATACAAAGTCTCTAGAACTTATCTTGGCAGTCCCTTGATACAAAGTCTCTGGGACTTATCTCGGCAGTCCCTTGATACAAAGTCTCTAGAACTTATCTTGGCAGTCCCTTGATACAAAGTCTCTAGAACTTATCTTGGCAGCCCCTTGATACAAAGTCTAAACCAATTCAGCAGAGGCAGGTTTGATTTCCCCTGAAGGTGAATTCATATGCTGTAGTAAAGTTGCGCTTGTTGTTATAATCTTCTTAAATAAGCAATTATTCTTAAGTCATGTTTAAGACAATTTCATTGCTCCTCTCCTGTACCATTGTTTTTAACCTGACCCAAGGGGACATAACTTACTAAAGGTACATGTCCTAGGTCACCATTGTGCAGAACATGACTTGACACTAAATGGTGCAAGTTTTCAGATAATTTTAGGGCTGCGGAAATTAACAATTAATTTCTCCATTAATTGGTTACAAATTTTATCGATTAAAATTATTTTAATCGATAAAATAGTGATGAAACTGTCACTGTACTTCTTTTACAATTTATTAACAATTAATTAATTATTAATAACTAATAATTGTTTCCATTTTTGCTTATAAACTTCTCCATTTAAAAAAAGATGTTTAAAGTGTAAACTTTAAAAGAAGGCCTTTTTATAGGGAAAATGATATACAAAGTTAAACATTGCTTTTACTTAATTAAATATAACAAGATTTAAATTCATTGACATTATATTGAACTACTTATATTTAAATAAAAAAATGCTAATTGCCTGTTTTTGTTACTTTCCCTTGAAACTGAAATTAATGACGTCATACATCTTATTTTTAGCTTTAGTCAAAATTATCGAATAATTATTCGGTAATTTTTCAAAGTTAACGATTAAATTTAAATTAATCGATAACAGCCCTAGATAATTTATATGTTTCTTTTTCCATAAGCCTGACAGAAAGAAACATGCACTTATTAACTCTTAATGTGCCATAAGGTTTTCGGAAAACTTCCGCCTCAGTCCCGTAAGAATTTCCCGAACTGCGATCAACTGGTTATGAAATTAAAAAAATTGCATAAAATCCATTTACAGTCGAATCCGCTTAAGTCGACGGCGTAGGGGTATTAAAAATGGCATCGACATAACCGATGATCGAGTTAAAGCGAAAACCAATATGGCGGCAAAATATTAACATGCGCTTGAAATTTCTTTATGTACGTGTTGTGCGTTAATTAGTGATGGGGCGATTAATCAGAATCGTATCGGAATATCGGGAACCTATTTCTTCACTATTTCTTAAGGTTGTTAAGACCGTTTGTTTTTAAAGACCGTTTAAGTTTAAATATAACGCCGTTTTGCGGTGATTCCCAGATTGAGCGATACTGTGCCTTCGAAGCGACTTGCTTGATTTTCCTTACAAGCTACACAAATAAGTAACCTACACATCCCCTCATTGTCCCCGAACCATTCTCTTCTGGACTCGGAATGGTCTATCGTGACCTATATATGACTCATGACAAAGCGAACTCTTCTCTATATAAACGTACACAAATAAATTAGGTACTCCTTTTGAACNCTTTTGAACCTTCAACTTTGACATATTTTAATTAATTCTAACCAATAGTTAAATGGCTTTTGCACACGGCCACTTCTTATGAATGAAACAATGAGAACAAAGCAGTAGTACAGTACATGTAATGGTCAAAATGAGGTTGAAGGATGAATGGTTGCCAATGACAACAAGTCTGCACACGGTACATTTTATTATTCCATTATTCCATACGATCAATCGGCTTAGAATTCCTTCGGTAACTTGATGCTAATAGGACTAACCAACAACAATGGTGTGGGAGATTTATTATTTTATAATCTGGGGAGCCTTGCTTAAAGTAAGCAGCCTATGATTTTGGTATCGTCCCATCACTAGCGTTAATAAATGATAATGTTCATGCACGTGTTTTTGGAGTTTTTTTTTAAAACACAACAGCATTGCCGTTATTTGTTTGATGAAGCTATCGGCATGCTATAAAATTGTACAGACATGTTTGCTAACAACAAAAGGTATATGTGCACCAACTGACAGCAGAAATTTACAAATTTAAAATAAAAACCAACGTCGATTATCGATAAAACTTTTATTATTCTCCAACACATCTCTGAAACTGGCGATTTAAGTTAGCAACACAGGCACAGGTCTCAACGCAAGTGGGCTGTGACGACGACGTCACCAGCACACATTGCAAGCTGATCGCATTGCGATAGTACCAGAAGCAACACAGCGCTGAGAGCAAAACGCAAGTGGGCTGTGACGTCACCAGCAGACCCTGGTGAAACATTTTCAAAAGCTGGCGATTGGTCATGGGGATCGAGATAACCGATGTTAAGTGGCAAATTTGACCTTTTTTGTGCTCGTGTTATGAGGTTTCGGCGACTTAAAAAAATCGAATTAAACGACGAGAAAATGCTAAGACAAAGAGAGAATTTGGCGGTTCCAATAAAAACCGTCGACATAATAGGGTGGTCGAGCTAAGCGAGCTCGAGGTAAGTGGGTTCCACTGTATATAATTATTGTCATACTGACTTCATTTTTAGGAAAACAATGGTTATTTTATGCATCCAAAACACTGTCTTGAGTTAAATACTATATTTACCTGTAGTTTAGTACTATTATTTTTATAATAAAGTATAGGCAAATCGCATCTTCAAAAAAAAACAACAGTAAAAACTACAAAAAAAACTTCGCGAATCGAGCGATAGCACTAGCGCGGGCAACGGCCGCCATTGGTGAAGTCGAATACATCATATTTCAAGCATTGAAGAGTTTTTACTTTCCGTGATCTCATTTCTAGCTAGAGTGCTATCCAGAGACGCTTTACAGCGCTTTGGTAATAGCGGTCAGGAGCACATTACAACGCTTTAACACATTAAGAGTTAAACCTTTGGACGGATGGCTGTTTGTATATTCCTATGTAAGGAGCTGTTGTGGTTATTGGGTTTTACCATTTGATTTCAGCAACCCTTTGAGGAGCTGGTGGAACTGAGTCAGAGTGACCTGGACAAAAGGGACAGACTCCTGATCATGTGGTACTTTGAAGGACAGCTGAAGAAGAAATACTCCGCCTTTATAAAAGCCATAGGGGTAGGTCATCATAGGGGTAGGTCTTGGACAACTTCACTTCAGTCATCATAGGGGTAGGTCTTGGACAACTTCACTTTAATCATCATAAGGGTAGGTCTTCACAAGGGTAGGTCATCATAGGGGTAGGTCTTGGACAACTTCACTTCAGTCATCATAGGAATAGGTCTTGGACAACTTCACTTTAGTCATCATAAGGGTAGGTCTTCACAAGGGTAGGTCATCATAGGGGTAGGTCATCACAGGGGTAGGTCATCACAGGGGTAGGTCATCATAGGGGTAGGTCATCATAGGGGTAGGTCTCGGACAACTTCACTTCAGCTCTCTGTCATCTGTCAGTCTATTCCAAAACATTGACATGTTTATAAGTATTCTTCTATTCATTGGGCTCATAATTTAAAAGCCAGTTTGTTTCAATATCTCATTAAGCTGACCTTTGACCTATTGAAAACCTTGTGGTAACATAAATATATTGTCTGATGTTAAATACCATATTATGTTAAAAAAAACAAAATTCCCTTCCTGTGGAAGTATGAATGAGTTGAACTTAACCATAGGCTTAGAAGCAGTACAAGGACTTCTGTAATAAAAGACATCCAAAGTTGTGGAAGCACGAAATTTCCTTGATTTTTATTGTAATAAATTCTTTTGACAGGAAATGTCCTTTGACACATTACAAGCTAGCAAAGAAAAAGCTCTCAGTAAGTACCATGCCCTAGTAGTGGTAACCTCATGGTCCTAAGATTTTTTACCCCAGAATTTTCATAAATGAGTGAATTGGATTGTAAGTGTCTGCCCCCATAGTTTTCATTAGCAAATAGTGTAGATTTGACATGTAATTTAGCAGCACAAAAATGTGTCTCTGTAATTTTGACCAGATTTTTAAACTCACCGCCAGGCACGATCCACCAGATGTTAACAGGGAAACCGGAGCAGGAAACGGTGAGATGCTTTCACATTTTTTTTCTCCCCTATTTATATTTTTAGTTTTAGATTATCGAACTGCTTCGTTGGCTTTAATATTTCATTTTGAATCCTGAAACTGTCATAGCTGGGGGTATGCCTATGGGATGTTGTCAAAAAGCTGACTGATGCTGCTGACACATAGGGTAAAGGAGTTTGAGAGATTTTTTGTGTGTTATTTACGACTTCAGGCCAACGGGGCCGATTCATCTATGGATGATATATTTTTTTTATTTGTTGAATAAGATAAATTTATTTTTTTTAAAAACAGCAAGGAGTCTTAGTGAAGATCATGGGCGTCGCTAGGGTTGGTGTCACCCGGGGCGGCCCGCCCCACAGCACCCCCCTAGCGACACCGCTGGTGAAGATCACACCAAATCTCTGACTGCGCTTTGTCAAAACATTTGGAGAATGTGAGTCTTTCCTCTGGGTGACTTTCTTTAAAAGATTTATATTAGGTTGCATCCAGTGGGTGTGCTGGACAATGGCAGGACATCCAGTGGGTGTGCTGGACAGTGGCAGGACATCCAGTGGGTGTGCTGTACAATGGCAGGACATCCAGTGGGTGTGCTGGACAATGGCAGGACATCCAGTGGGTGTGCTGGACAATGGCAGGACATCCAGTGGGTGTGCTGGACAATGGCAGGACGTCCAGTGGGTGTGCTGGACAATGGCGGGACATCCAGTGGGTGTGCTGGACAATGGTGGGACATCCAGTGTGTGTGCTGGACAGTGGCGGGACATCCAGTTGGTGTGCTGGACAATGGCGGGACATCCAGTGGGTGTGCTGGACAATGGCGGGACATCCAGT
>MUZC01000252.1:293154-311882 GCA_002072015.1 Radix auricularia
CGGGACATCCAGTTGGTGTGCTGTACAATGGGGGGACATCCATTTTGTGTGCTGGACAATGGCGGGACATCCAGTTGGTGTGCTGGACAATGGCGGGACATCCAGTGGGTGTGCTGGACAATGGCATGACATCCAGTTGGTGTGCTGGACAATGGCGGGACATCCAGTTGGTGTGCTGGACAATGGCATGACATCCAGTTGGTGTGCTGGACAATGGCGGGACATCCAGTGGCCGTGCCATAAAACTGGGACAGAAGAGTTTACAACTTCTGTAATTTGAAATTTCTAAAGGATTAGACCAGTGGTTCTCAAGCTTTTGAGGTTCAAGGACCACTTCTCAAAAATGTGTGTCTAAGCCGAGGACCCCTGCTGAAAAATGTGATACTTCTGTGCTGGAAATGTATATATAATTATACTTTGTATATAACTAGTTACTACTGCTGTGCTGGAAATGTATATATAATTATACTTTGTATATAACTAGTTACTACTGCTGTGCTGGAAATGTATATATAATTATACTTTGTATATAACTTGTTACTTTTGGTGTTCTTTATTTAAAAATAATAAAAATTTCATGCTTTGCTCGTGGACCGCATGCACATCTCCACAGACCACAGGTTGAGAACCACTGGATTAGACTATGTGTAGTGTATTTTGTGCTTTTTTTTTTATTAAAAAATTTTTTGTAAACAAAAAAACTGGTGATCAAAATGGCTTCATTGAGCACTAATCTATAATCTATTTTATTGTTAAATTAAAAAAAAAAAATTTTGAAAAGTCAAGGGAAAAAATTCATAACTTTATAATGTCTAGAGCTGCTGCAATGAAACTCTCCAGTTGTTTTAGATATACAATAAGACTTATTCGTTTGATATGTGAACTTGATTGGAATATTGTTACCCGATTTATGAGCTCTTGAGTAAAGGGAAAAATATTTGTTCCCCTTTTTTTTATATAAACATGCAATAATATCCGTAAAGGTTTTTTGGGGGGGTAATTTTGTCTCAATTATTAATAGTGAAAACATAAGCCTTTTTTCAATGACCCAAATTTTGATATGCAGCATAATATAGTTTGGGTAAATAGCAAAGCCGAGTTTTTCAGTTTAAAATCATCCGATGGAAATGGATTTTTTAAACCTAAAATTTTACTGCGTACCCTTAACAAAAAATTGGGACGTGTCGAATGGGTTGAGTGAAGATTTTAGAAGGTATCGGAATTTTAGGATGAATATAGATCTGCTTTTTTGCATAATCTAAAAATGACCAGCGCCCAGAGGCGTCACTAGGGTTGGTGTCACCCAGGGCGGTAGCTCATGGTGTCACCCGAGGCGGTAGCTCCTGGTGTCACCCCGTCATGATTTAACCCATAGAACTCCACCGAGTTTTCCAGTGCCAAACAACGGGAATATATAGAATTTTATAGTCTGCTGTCACCCCCTGATGGTGTCACCCGGGGCGGCCCTCCCCCACCGCACCCCCCTAGCAACGCCACTGCCAGCACGCCCNAGCAGTGTATTTAATCAATGGATTGTCCCATTGATTGATTTGGAAGTTTAAATATTTGTTACACTTGTTGAGATTGAACGTGAGAGGGTTAAGTCACCAAGTGATGGGCTGGTTCCAATGTCATTTTACTTTACTTGAAATTTAAAAAAGAAAGAACTGTTGAAAATTTTGAAAATTTATAATTTGGTATTAAGTCTTGAGCTCTTTACACTTCAAGTTTGACATCATTTTTGTTTGAAGGTTTTACTCCCTATGCTGGTGAACAAGCTTGGAGACCCTGCTATCAAGTCTAAGGCCATGTATCTGATGACCAAACTTGGTAGGTATTAATGCTTTACAGACCTCTAAACATCAACACAATAAGGTCACGATATTGGTTTCATTGTGTTAGTTTTAGCTCTTTGCCTGCCTGTTTCTTGGCAGTTAGTTTTAGCTCTTATCCTGCCTGTTTCTTGTTAGTTTTAGCTCTTTGCCTGCCTGTTTCTTGGCAGTTAGTTTTAGCTCTTTGCCTGCCTGTTTCTTGGCAGTTAGTTTTAGCTCTTTGCCTGTCCGTTTCTTGGCAGTTAGTTTTAGCTCTTTGCCTGCCAGTTTCTTGGCAGTTAGTTTTAGCTCTTTGCCTGCCAGTTTCTTGGCAGTTAGCTTTAGCTCTTTGCCTGCCTGTTTCTTGGCAGTTAGTTTTAGCTCTTTGCCTGTCTGTTTCTTGGCAGTTAGTTTTAGCTCTTTGCCTGCCAGTTTCTTGGCAGTTAGTTTTAGCTCTTTGCCTGTCAGTTTCTTGGCAGTTAGTTTTAGCTCTTTGCCTGCCAGTTTCTTGGCAGTTAGTTTTAGCTCTTTGCCTGCCTGTTTCTTGGCAGTTAGTTTTAGCTCTTTGGCTGCCCGTTTCTTGGCAGTTAGTTTTAGCTCTTTGCCTGCCTGTTCCTTGGCAGTTTCCCAAGACACTTTCAATTCTATCCTCAGTTGAAGAACACCCCAACATGAAATCTGTGATTGTCAGGGAGGTGCAACAACTCCTCTACCGACCGAACGTCTCCCAACGAGCACAGTAAGTCACATGTCAATGACATCACCCAGTGCAGAATCTCTTTTAACAATTTTATTTAAATGTCACATTAATTCCGTATAATCTTTTAGCTCACCCTTTCAGTCATAGCATAGCTAGGTTTTTTTCAGTCATAGCTAGGTTATTGTTCAGCCATAGCTAGGTTATTGTTCAGTCATAGCTAGGTTATTGTTCAGTCATAGCTAGGTTATTGTTCAGTCATAGCTAGGTTATTGTTCAGTCATAGCTATGTTATTGTTCAGTCATAGCTATGTTATTGTTCAGTCATAGCTATGTTATTGTTCAGTCATAGCTAGGTTATTGTTCAGTCATAGCTAAGTTATTTTTCAGTCATATCTAGGTTATTGTTCATTCATACCTAGGTTATTGCTCAGCCATAGCTAGGTTATTGTTCAGCCATAGCTAGGTTATTGTTCAGCCATAGATATGTTGTTTATCAGCTATAGCCAGGTTATTTTATTGTTATGGCTTACGTAATTTCACTTTAAGCTCTGGATTATTCTGAATAATTTGTTTCACTTATTATTATAACTTTTTGTTTTCCCTCACACAGGTACTATGCCATTTGTTTCACTTATTATTACAACTTTTTGTTTTCCCTCCCACAGGTACTATGCCATTTGTTTCACTTATTATTACAACTTTTTGTTTTCCCTCACACAGGTACTATGCCATTTGTTTCACTTACTCTTACAACTTTTTGTTTTCCCTCACACAGGTACTATGCCATTTGTTTTCTGACTCAGCTGCGACTCAACCAATCAGAGGATGCGCTGGCCTCACAGCTCATCAAGATTTATTTCTATTTCTTCCAGGTATGGTTACTACCACACCAGCTGGCCATTGTGGTCAATTTGGTGTGGTCAATTTGGTGTGGTCAGTATGGTATGGTCAATATGGTGTGGTCAATTTGGTATGGTCAATTTGGTGTGGTCAATTTGGTGTGGTCAATTTGGTGAGGTCAATTTAGTGTGGTCAATTTGGTGTGGTCAATTTGGTGTGGTCAATTTGGTGTGATGAATTTGGTGTGGTCAATTTGGTGTGGTCAATTTAGATAATAGATTGGAATGTATCAATAGAGGAATTCAAATACCCTGTTAGGCAACAACAGGCCTTAGTTAACTCTTAATGTGTCAAAGCCTCAATAGAACTCTCTTTAGAAACTAAATTACAGAAAATAAAAACTCTTCAGTGCGTGAAAAACGATGTTTTTGACTTCCGGAAATGGTGGCTGTTTCCCTCGCTAGTGTTATTGCTCGGTTCGCGAAGTTTTTTGGTAGTTTTTACAGGTTATTTTCAAAGATGCGATTGTGCTATACTTTATTACTAAAATAATAGTGCTAAACTACAGGTAAAAATAGTTTTAAAACTCAGTACAGTCTTTTGGATACATAAAATAACCATTCTTATCCTAAAAGATGAAGTCAGTATAATAATAATAATACAAATGGATGTTATGCACTTTTTAAAATTTCATAACCGGTTGATCGCATTTGGGAAATTCTTACGGGACTGAGGCGGAAATTTTATGAAAACCTCATGGCACATTAAGAGTTAACGGAGGATCCATGTTACTTTTGATTGGTTGTTTTTATAAAATAAGAGATTGAGGAAATGTTCTAACAAAAATGTTTTATTTCCTTGGCGTCAAGACGTACATCAAGAAAGGTGAAATAGACAACAAGATGATGAGTGCACTTCTAACGGGGGTCAACAGAGCCTATGTCTATGCTAAAGGTACTGAGGTTATTAACCACCACTTACCATTGTGAAATCTTCCATATTGTGGATATTACCACAACCGTTCGGGGGGGGGNNNNCTCTGGAAACTGAAATACCTGGAGGTTGGTGATCTACTGACCCAGCAAATGCACACAACTGATACAGATACCACTCATTTTGATGGACTGATCAAAGCTCCTCTAGCAAAACAAACTAGTGTAAAATATCTCTAAGATTAGGACCCAGCTATTTTCATTGACCAACATTGGCATATCCTTGGCTTATTATAATTATGTTCAACTCTTCAATTCATGACGACTAGACGCCTTTGACATCAGTTTTATATCAAATAAATAAGGTCATAAAATAATGTCACTCTATGTGCCATTGTTTCTCACATCTAACTCTAGGGGGCCCACAATCAATGCTGCCATTGTTTATCACATCTAAACCGTGGGGGGGGGGGGGCACACAGTCAATGTTACGGCTCATTGTGACTTTTACAAATAGTCAATCCAAGTAATTTTCCATTCACTCTACAGCCAACAAGGAGGAGATAGCCGCTCAGATTGACTCTGTTTATAAGATCATACCGTCTGTCAACTTCCACACTGGCGTACAAGCTTTGATGTTACTCTATCAGGTCACAGATGCCAGGTTGGTGATGAGATGATGCAGTTTTTGTTTCAGTTTGAGCATGATCTCTACACTTCCATTTGTTATGAACTTGAACATTGGGTAGTGCAATGATCTCTCGGAGCTTAACACTTTCAATTGTTATGAATTTAAGTTTACCTCCAAAATGTGGAACACTTTCCTCTAAACAAACCAAAAAAAAAATTAATTAATGTTCGTATTTTTTAGGGCTGCGGATATTAATGATTAATTTGTCTATTGTGACGATTAATTGAACAATTTAACTTGAACCCAGCCTCATCATTACAAACTCTGGAACGTGGTGGTCGAGAGATAGCGTGCTCGACTGTCATACCGATGGTCACGAGTTCGAATCCACGCGAATGCGAGGATTTGTTCCCGGGGCCTGAGGAGTCCCCGAGTCACCCAGCTCTGAATGGGTACCTAACTAGACAATAGTTAGGTGGCTGGGGTAATGCTTGGAACCCTATAGCCGTGGCCTGTGACCGCTGCATCACTTGCCAACAGATCATCTCTCATGGTCTGTGGATGCAATTATCTTCTGCATAGATGAAAATAATTTTAATCTATAAAAATTCAATTACAATTGAAGAAAATATTTAAATAATTTTTTTTTCAATTTAAAAAAAAATAAATTAATAAACAATATATTAACCCAGATCGCAGGATCTGTATCGCCTAGCAACATAGTACAACAGTCAAAAGCAGTTTAAAAAGTTCAAAATTATATTTTTTAGGGCTGTTATCGATTAATTTAAAAGTTATCGTTGACTTTTGAAAAATTACCAATTAATTAATCGATAATTTTGAGTGAAGCTAAAAATTAATATGTATGACGATACTAAACCTAAAGTTTTAAATGAGGTAACAAAAAAGCAATTAACATTTTTTGTTCACATGGTGTTCCGTTGTCACATGTGATTGTCAGCTGCCCCTTAGGTGCAATTGTGACGATTAATTGAACAATTCAACTTGAACCCAGCCTCATCACTACAAACAATCTTGCTTAAAGATTTATTATCCTCTCCTTGAATTTTCATGTGAATCTCATCTTCACTGAGAGTGAGCACCAATTGTTATGAACTGTCAAAAAGTTTGTATACCATGGACCACAATGGTCATCAGTTTGCACACTTTTGTTTATTGGCTGGCGTCTGCATTTGTTCACCATGTTTTAATTTTTAAAAAACTTACTGCATTATTATAAAATGTTGGTGTTGTGGTCTTTTAAAGAGTTTACTCATTTGATTGGGACACCCTGTATAACAACAATGCTACCTCAACATTAAACTGGATATTTACAAATTAAAATATCCATTTCTTAGATTATTTAAAAATATGGCTCTTGATTTTTCTTGAGGTTATTGAATTTATAATTCTAACAAATCTTTTCCTTACCAGCACTAGCGCTTCAGACCGCTTCTATATGTCTTTGTACCGCAAGCTGCTAGACCCAGCTCTCAACAGTTCCTCAAAGCAAGCCATATTTATGAATCTCTTGTTTAAGAGTTTACGATCGGATGTCGTAGATAGAAGAATAAAGGTGAGTCTTACGATCTGATGCCCTAGATATTAGAATAAAGGTCGGTCTTATTATCTGATGCCCTAGATATTAGAATAAAGGTCGGTCTTATGATCTGATGTCGTAGATAGAAGAATAAAGGTCCGTCTTATGATCTGATGCCCTAGATATTAGAATAAAGGTCGGTCTTAAGATCTGATGCCCTAGATATTAGATTAAAGGTCGGTCTTAAGATCTGATGCCCTAGATATTAGATTAAAGGTCGGTCTTAAGATCTGATGCCCTAGATATTAGATTAAAGGTCGGTCTTAAGATCTGATGCCCTAGATATTAGATTAAAGGTCGGTCTTAAGATCTGATGCCCTAGATATTAGATTAAAGGTCGGTCTTAAGATCTGATGCCCTAGATATTAGATTAAAGGTCGGTCTTAAGATCTGATGCCCTAGATATTAGATTAAAGGTCGGTCTTAAGATCTGATGCCCTAGATATTAGATTAAAGGTCGGTCTTAAGATCTGATGCCCTAGATATTAGATTAAAGGTCGGTCTTAAGATCTGATGCCCTAGATATAAGAATAAAGGTCGGTCTTAAGATCTGATGTCGTAGATAGAAGAATAAAGGTTGGTCTTATGATCTGATGCCCTAGATATAAGAATAAAGGTCGGTCTTAAGATCTGATGCCCTAGATATAAGAATAAAGGTTGGTCTTATGATCTGATGCCCTAGATATAAGAATAAAGGTCGGTCTTAAGATCTGATGTTGTAGATAGAAGAATAAAGTCTGTGTCTGCATTAGAGATTCTGTGAGGTTGACACTAATGTTGTGGCTTAAAGAAAATAGAAAGTTTAGAATTACGGAACAAATTCATACAGGAAACTATTTTTAAAAAACAGGATAGTTTTCATATTAAAAGGGGCTGTTAAAATTATCATGGTTAAAAAGCTTTTTAAATCCTTTATATTAACTTGTGGTGTGTGAACCGTGCGACCTTGCCGAAAAAACTTTGGATCTATTTTTAACCCACTTTTTCGTAAGCTACCGAGCTGAAATTTTGCAGCCAGACTCATGCCAATGATAAAAATTATGTATCAAAATTTCAAATCGATCGAATGGACAGTAATTGAATGATTTGTATTTTTAAATTATTTTATTTATTTCTTTATATCATGTTAATTTTTTGAGATAGAGTGTTGTGGTGCGTAATATATTCAACAACCTTTCATGTCGCGCAATAAGGTGCGCATTACATTGACATAACTTTTTAGAAATATATTCACGATCGGTGCGCATTATATTAAACACGTTTTACGAGAAATTACTAGAATTTTGTATTATCGGATTGTTTTGCCCTGCGTGTTTTAAAGAACATCCTTATAGTTATGTCTTGTATATAAAAGATTTATAGTGAAAAATTTGGGTTTTTACAGGTTTTTGTATTATTGATATTAAACGGGGATGTTAAAATTATCATTATGGTTTTGGTAGATTTATTCCATTATATAACTCTAGTCTCACCAATCTTGCAGGCTTTTGTCAAGCGAATCCTCCAAGTCTACTCACCCCAGCCTCCTCACATTGTTTGCGGTGTGCTCATTCTTCTGTCACAGGTAGGAGATGGTTTGTTGAATACTAAATTCCAATTCCAATCAAAGAATGTACGGACCCAGATTGTCAAATAGTAATTGAAGTAACAATTTTCAGCATCAACAAATTACCATTTTAAACATTTTTGGCCTGTCCATTGCTATCCTTGCTAAAAATTAATTCCCCTCACTTATTTTTTCAATTGCCCAGATTTTGAAAGACAAGTCAGGAATAGTACAGAGAGGCTTCAAAGGGGAGGTAAGCCACTTTTATAGAGATGTGTTATGTTAGCTTCAAGGGTCTTTGTTAAAAAAAATCCTAACCAAGTTCGTAAACTTGGTTATTGAAATAAGTTGTTTTCAACATGATACAAGATGAACTTGTTAGAATGGGGTTAAAAGGGAAATTCTAATAGTTATTTAGGGAACTTTGGTGGCAACATGAAGGTACAAGATGAGCTTGTTAGAATGGGGTTAAAAGGGAAATTCTAATAGTTATTTAGGGAACTTCGGTGGCAATATGAGGATACGTCTGTCCCAAGATGAACTTGCTAGAATGGGCTTAAAAGGGAAATTCTAATAGTGATTGAGGTCATTTCAGTGGCAACATTAGGATCCAAGATGAGATGTTAGAATGGGTTTAAAAGGGAAATTCTAATAGTGATTGAGGTCACTTCGGTGGCAACATTAAGAAACTAACATCTTACAACCATTATCAATTATTTTTGCCATTAGCTATGTAACATTTTTACATTGTTAGGGGGCGTGGTTAGACGATGAAGAGGAACGATTTGTTGACATTCCTGATCCAGACGATCTGGCAAGTGATCTGAAGGAGGCTCAAGAGAAACCTGGCGATGAGGCAGATAAAGTGAATTCAGGCAACAAGGTTCTGGCTAACGGAGACACTCCACCCATCAGCGGGAAGTCAGGACATGCTGGTCAGGTGGCCGCTGGGCCCCAGGGATCTTGGGTTCACAGGAACAACTTTGGTGGGCCAGGTAAACAGTCAAATTTAGTGTATCAACTTTGGTGGGCCAGGTAAACAGTCAGCTTTAGTGTGTCAACTTTGGTGGGCCAGGTAAACATGAGCTTTGACGTGTCAACTTTGGTGGGCCAGGTAAACAGTCAGCTTTAGTGGGTCAACTTTGGTGGGCCAGGTAAACATGAGCTTTGACGTGTCAACTTTGGTGGGCCAGGTAAACATTAGCTTTGACATGTCAACTTTGGTGGGCCAGGTAAATATGAGCTTTGACGTGTCAACTTTGGTGGGCCAGGTAAACATGAGCTTTGATGTGTCAACTTTGGTGGGCCATGTAAACAGTCAGCTTTAGTGTGTCAACTTTGGTGGGCCAGGTAAACATGAGCTTTGACATGTCAACTTTGGTGGGCCAGGTAAACAGTCAGCTTTAGTGTGTCAACTTTGGTGGGCCAGGTAAATAGTGGCATAGTTAAACAGTGGGACAGGTAAACAGTCAGCTTAAGTGGGTCAACTTTGGGGGGACAGGTAAACAGTGGGACAGTTAAACAGTGGCCCAGGTAAACAGTGGGCCAGGTAAACAGTCAGCTTTGCTGCGTCATTTGAACATCTCATGAAATCACATCATTCAAGCCGGCAGCCTGTGCCCAAAGGGAGCTTAATCTAACAAACAAAACATCACAAAGCCACATTTACCTGTCTTACAGATCTCGACTGCCTTTCGCTTTTGCTGTTATTTTATCGTTCAGGACCCACCCATCATACCTTCTACTCCACAGGTCGCTGGTCTGAGTACGACCCGTACGGCAGAAATCCCCTGTTTGCCAGAGCTGAGCTTGAATGTATCTGGGAGCTTCAACATCTCGTCAACCACTACCACCCCACAGTTAAACTTTACGCCACATCCTTACTTAAAGTCAGTCTCCAATTCCTTGTATGCCAGTGTTGCGAACTCCTGGGAAATTTCCCAAATCATGGGAATTTTTAAGCCAAATTTATGGGAATTTGGGAATTTTTGAGGATATAGCCATTATTATGGGAATATTTGAGATTAACAAATTTTTTACATTAAATACACACTTGAATGATAATAAAATAAAAATAAATTCAAACATGGGGGTGTGTGGCTTTTGTGACATCATATTTGTTTATTATTAGCGTGTCTAGGTTTTTTATTTTGGATCTAGCTTGTTTTTTTAACGTGTTGGTTAGGTATTTCCATGCTTTAACAACAGGATTTAAGGAATTTAATGCATGTGGGAATTTTTAGTCTAATTTGGGAAATTTTTTGCTCCGGCTTGGGAAAAGTTGGCACCTTGAGTTTGCAACACTGTTGTATGCACTAAACCATTAGTTTAAATCTGTGTAATCTATGTGTCATCAAAACAGAGCCACAGATAACATCGTAATTTTTTTCAAATGCCAAATATAAATTTGTCTGGGGTTAGTTTGGTTTCCTACACAATTTTTCAGCCATATTTCTGCATGGACAAAAAGTGATCTCACAACATGTGTGAGAATAGCCCTGTCATGTGATCTGCCGTATGGCACATCCTCGTATGCTGTACACCTACCGTATAAACTTGTTCTAAAGCCGACTTTTTTAAAACAAACTCTAGGGGAAAAGGTTTAGGGGTTGGCTTACGAGGGGGTCATAGGTCATTTCTGTAATGCATTGAATATCGTTGTAGTTATTTTAGATTACCATGGTCCTTGTTTACATTCTACAAGACTTGTGTCCTCTACCGAAGCTATAAAATATTTAACATTTTTGTGAATGCTTTAATAAATTGTTTTACAAATTAACTCTTAAAGTAGCAAAGCATCGTAATGCGTCTCTTCCCGCTATCCGTAAAGCGTCGTAATGCGTCCCTAGATACCACTCTCGTTAGAAATGAGATCTCGGAAAGTAAAAACTCTTCAATGCTTGAAAAATGATGTATTCGACTTCCGGCAATGGCGGCCGTTGTCCGCGCTAGTGTTATCACTCGATTTGCGATGTTTTTTGGTAGTTTTAACGGGTTTTGTTACGAAGATACGTTTTCGCTATACTTATTTACTAAAATAATAGTACTAAACTACAGGTAAATATTGTTTTAAACTCATTACGGTCTTTTGGATGCATAAAATAACCATTCTTAGCCTAAAAAATGAAGTCAGTATGACAATAATATTATAAATGGATTTTACGCAAATTTTTTAATTTCATAACCGGTTGATTGTAATATGAAAATCCTTACGGGACTGAGGCGGAAGTTTATTGCAAACCCTTATGCCACTTTAAGAGTTAATGAATGACTTATGTTATAGTTTCAAAAAAACGTTTACTTTTTTGTTTACCCTGTCCATTATTTTTTGGGGTCGGCTTACGGTGGGTTACACACTTTTAATACTATTCTCTTCCAAAAGAGGGGTGGGGGCGGCTTATGAACTAACAGGTTATAGAACGAGTGTATACGGTAATTACTTATGTCTGAATAGCGCTAAATACCCTTTTTAGCTGTAGGAATAAATATATTCTGTAAAAATTAAGAGTTTCAAATTTAATTTTGAGATCAATTTGTTTGTCCTTAGGGCCAGCCTATTGAGTATGATGGAGACCCTGTCAAGGACTTCACACTTTCTCGATTTCTTGACAGATTTGTGTACAAGAATCCTAAGAAAAATCTTGGTGAGTGAAGATGAGCTTAGAGAGTATTGTTGCATTTTTAGTTTTAATTAACTTATAAAGTCCTATACAGTTTTCTAAAAACTTATCCCTCAGTGCCATGAGGATTTCAAATATACATTGCAATTATTGGCTTATGAATTTTTTTAAAATACCGAAAATTTATTTATTGTCATACTGACTTCTTCTTTTAGGATAAGCTTATAGAGTGGTTATTTTACATATAAAAAAAGACTATCTTGAGTTTAATTCTATTTTTACCTGAAGTTTTGTACTATTTTTACCTGTAGTTTAGTACTATTTTTACCTGTAGTTTAGTACTATTTTTACCTGTAGTTTAGTACTGTTTTTACCTGTAGTTTAGTTCTATTTTTACTGTAGTTTAGTACTATTTTTTTTTTGGACGAAAAGTTTCGCAAAGTTACACCTTCAAAAAACCAGTAAAAACTAACACAAAACGAGTGAAAGCACTAGCGGAAAGTAAACACAGACTTTTGCTGAAGTCGACTCTCACGCTATGAAGAGATTTTACTTATTATGATTTCATTACCGAAGAGAGCGCTATCGCGGTGCGCTTTACCTCGCCTCAGGATTAGAGGCGCCACGGGCATTAAAGCTCTTTAGGTCATTATAAGTTAAAGATGTGATAAAATCATACATTATGTAAAACATACATCCATGCATTCAAATTAATTAATGTTCATAACATTAAAGCTAGTGGAAAAATTTCTTGAAGAAATGTGTTAAAAAAAATTATTATTGTGCTGGCCTAACTCTAACATAACTCACGCAGCAAATCATTTCCACTATTTTAACAGAACAAAGCCATGCCAGCATAAGCCGGTTCAGAAAACCAGGTCCTACAGGAATTAGGTCAGTGCCGGTTAATTCCAAGGAGTATCTGGAGGCTGGTGAGGATGGTGTGCCCGTCGATGAAAAGTTCTTTTACAGGTGAGAAAATAAGTGGGCAAAGACTATATATGGGGGGTTACTTGCGATTAACTCTTAAAGCCCCAGGAGGTTTCCAATAATCTTCCCCCTCATTCCTGTAAGGATTTCCCGTATTGCGATCAACTGGTTATGAAATTTAAAAAATTGCGTAAAATCCATTTATATTATTATTGTCATACTGACTTCATTTTTTAGGCTAAGAATGGCTACTTTACGCATCCAAAACATTGTCTTGAGTTAAATACTATATTTACCTGTAGTTTAATACTATTATTTTTATAATATCTAAGTCAATAGTGCATTCGCCTCACAAGCCGTGGGGCGTGGGATCGAGCCCACGAAAAGCCACTACAAAAATGTTGAGAAATGACTAGCGCTAAGAAAGTCCTCCGCTGACCTGGAGAGGGCTGGGCGCCACCAGTGTCTATTAAGCCAGAGAATGTTCTAATGGAAACATTAGAATCCCCTACGACCTCGAAAAAGAGAGGTTATGGGACTTAAAAAATAAAAAATTAAAAAAATAGGAAAATCGCATCTTCAAATTAAAAAAAACATGCAAACTACCCAAAAAACTCTGCAAATCGAGCGATAACACTAGCGCGGCAACAGCCGCCATTGCTGGAAGTCGAATACATCTTTTTTCAAGCATTGAAGAGTTTTTTCTTTCCGAGATCTCATTTCTAACGAGAGTGGTATCTAGGGACGCAATACAACGCTTTGGGGCTTTAAGAGTTAATTAAATAACTAATAAGTTAAATAAATGATTAAACTGTGTTGTTTTACTGAGCAGTGTCAGCAGTAAAGAAATAAATTGAGTGCACTCACCATAAAAGTGACAGATCAGTGCTGTGTGCCAAACGAGGACACCTAATTTCATGCTGTGTTAAAGATTATCTGTCAGTGTGTATGTGTGTTCCATCAACAGATATTTCTCGGAAAGAGCCAGCAAGATACCAGATGATGTCAGTGACGGGGGCAGTGTCTCTGATGATGAGTTCGATGCTTTCTTGGGTGAGTTGGTCATTTCGTGGGTCAGTTGGTCATTTCATGGGTCAGTTGGTCATTTCATGGGTCAGTTGGTCATTTCTTGGGTGAGTTGGTCATTTCTTGGGTCACATGTTTTTCCTGTTCATTAATTTTTTTACAGTTTGTGTTAACATTAATTTACTGTTCAACATTGGTGTCTTTAATTAAGTCAAACTTTGTTGAGAGAATGTATGCATCAACTCCAGCTTAATGATTTTACCTTTTTTCCCTTGGAAAAATTGTGTTTATATATTTGAAATGTCTGTGCTGTCTGTTAGAACTTGCACAAGAAACTCCTCCTGAACTATAACAGATAGAGGGTTCTGTTCGTTTGCAAATATGTTAAGGAGGTCCCAAGGATGTGCCCATGCCATTAAAAAAAGGTTTACTTAATTTCCTGGAAAATCCAAAAAACCAGAAAAAATATCAGTATTTTGTCAATTTTCTGGCAACCGTAACAGCTACTGGGTTGAAACAAAGGCCAAACTGTAGCTAATAATATTGAGAACAATGTTGGAGAAAGAGTTGTTAAAAAATGTCTTTTCGCTCGACTCCCGTAATTTTAGCACCAAATTGTAGATAGCAATTGTTTATTTTACTTTTAAAACTATTGATTTGACATGACTTTTAATGTAATCTAGAATGATAGTTGATTGGGTTTTCACGCTTTATAAATGCTAATGTTAGATTGGTGCACGGTGCAAATTATATTGACACATTCTTGGTGTGATGTAGCGTGAGGGGATATGAAGTCATATGATGTTTAGTATCATAATTATAATAATAATAATCAATTGATAATTCATATAGCACAGTATCCCAGCGAGGAGCCGGGCTCACAGCGCAGATAATAACATACATATATTAATTAAATTAAATAAACATTCATATCATGATAACCACGTAAATGACAATACGATACAATCAGCTACATTAATCATTATAAAGAAATGTTGTTTCATTTATTTTGAAAATAAATTTTGATAAGATGCGTCTTAAGTGCAGTCTTGAGGGACTTAGTAGTTGAAATATTACGGATGTGTAATGGTAGAGAATTCCATTGTTTGGCTGCACAAAAAGAGACAAATTACTTATTTGAATCAACTTTCAATGCAATCTTAGAGTGATTTCCCTTGAATAAAAAAATGGGAAATTCTTTGTTGGAAATTGAGGTTAAATGCTCATTCCAGTTTTTTTTTCTTTTTTTACCATTGGGCTTTAAATAAATAATTTTTAAAACAAAATTTAATAAAAAAAACAACAAAAAAACAACAATCCAAAAGCAGTGTACAAAATATGAACTGAACAATTTTTCAGATGATTTTGAAAAATCTGCTGACAATGATGGGAGTGAGGACCTCGACCTGGACTTTGCCAGGTAAGTCACTCAAGTTACTTAGATTGTTATCTGTTGATGTTTGCCAGGTAAGTCACCCAAGTTACTTAGATTGTTATCTGTTGTTGAATGCTCAGTACTACACAACTTTGTCTCAAGTGCCCTAACATAAAATACAAATATCCAAAAAAATAAATCTTTGGTCTCAACTCCCTAAATTCAGTTTTTTATTTTTTCATTCAAATTCTATTCTTTTTGTTTTTTTTTTAAATATTTTTTTTTTTGCTGTGCTTCATTTAATCCTGAAAGAACTACTTGAAACAGTGATAGCCATTTATTTTATTCTTTTGTGTCTTCAGTGACAAAAAGAGCAGGAAACAAACAAAGCACAAGGCAGAAAGTGAGGAAAGTGAGGACTATGATGATGATGATGACGATGATGATGATGACCTGGACCTAGCGGATGACGATCTTGCTGCTGAGTTTGAGCAGGAGATGGAAGACGAGGGCAATGGGAACACCGTGGACGATGGTGAACTTTCACCGGATGAAGACGGTCAGTGGTGAAAGAGATCTGTTTAAGTCATCTGTTTAAGTCATCTGTTTAAGTCATCTGTTTAAGTCATCAGTTTAAGTCATCTGTTTAAGTCATCAGTTTAAGTCATCAGTTTAAGTCATCAGTTTAAGTCATCAGTTTAAGTCATCTGTTTAAGTCATCAGTTTAAGTCATCTGTTTAAGTCATCTGTTTAAGTCATCAGTTTAAGTCATCAGTTTAAGTCATCTGTTTAAGTCATCAGTTTAAGTCATCTGTTTAAGTCATCAGTTTAAGTCATCAGTTTAAGTCATCTGTTTAAGTCATCTGTTTAAGTCATCTGTTTAAGTCATCTGTTTAAGTCATCAGTTTAACTCAGAACTAAATAGCTCATTCAGTCACGTCTGTAACTCATGTATTGAAGATTAGACTTTCTTGTGCTTCTATCCCCCCTCCCCAGGTTAAGTCTTTTAATCCTATTTTTTAAAACACCTTTTTTAACCTATCTCTTTTCTTAGGATTAGTTAATTCAGTTAGACAAAGTCGATGCACTAAAATAAACTAATTTTAAGTAAGCCAAGCAAAACTGATTTCCCATCAAGGGTAAAGACACTATCTAGTGGTGTGAGCTTTTAGTGTAGCATTTCCCATCAAGGGTAATGACACTATCTAGTGGTGTGTGCTTTTAGTGTAGCATTTCCCATCAAGGGTAAAGACACTGTCTAGTGGTGTGTGCTTTTACTGTAGCATTTCCCATCAAGGGTAAAGACACTATCTAGTGGTGTGTGCTTTTAGTGTAGCATTTCCCATCAAGGGTAAAGACACTATCTAGTGGTGTGAGCTTTTACTGTAACATTTCCCATCAAGGGTAACGACACCGTCTAGTGGTGTGAGCTTTTAGTGTAACATTTCCCATGAAATGTTTGAGTTACTGTGCTCACTGTGTTCCCCTAGTATTCTGCATGTGATATTTGGGCTGACATTAAAGGATAATGTCTTGTTGCCAGATGAACTCCAAATGTTGATGCTGGGTGCTGGTGGAAAGAAACGGAAGAAGCCCAGCGGGGATGATGATGATGACCTTGACATGTCTAATATTGACAGGAAATTCAAGAAAAAATCCAAAAAGTAAGTAACTTAGGTACCTGTGTTATCGCTCAATTCGCTAAGTTTTTTGGTAGTTTTTACATGTTTTTTTTTCTTCGAAGATATGATTTTACTATACTTTATTACTAAAGTAATAGAACTAAACTACAGGTAAAAATAGTTTTAAACTCAATACTGTCTTTTGGATACATAAAATAACCATTCTTATCCTAAAAGATGAAGTCAGTATGACTATGACAATAATATATATATATATATATTGATTTTACACAATTTTTAAAATTTCATAACCAGTTGATCCCAGTTGGGGAACTTCTTACGGCACTGAGGTGTAAGTCTTCCGAAAACCTTATGGCGCATTAAGAGTTAAATGATAAAAGTTGAGTTAACTCCAACATAAATTTCTCTTCCTAAGAGCCCAGGTCATATAAGCATTAACTCAATAGCTCCTGTAGGGCTACTTCTGTATCTATTCCATATTCCGGACAAAAGGGAAGCAACTTCGTTAAGCTTTTGATTTCATGAGGAAAATGCCTTTCTTTTCTAAATATTTTCTTTTATCTTAAAAAATAAAATGATTAACACATCCAGGAATGAATAAAGTTTAATAATAATATAACGTGCGCTGCGAAATAATGACGATTAAAGACCGATATCGCGATTTTCGATACCTTGGGTCAATACACTCGATAGAGGGGAGTCAAACTAATACACACATGGATCAAAAGTGAAACAAGATAAAAACATCCGGTAATTTTTATTGAAATTTCGTAGAATCACACAAAAGCCGGAAGTCTCGAGGAAAGCGAGATTTCGATGCTATTTTTAACAAAAAATGTTTGAGTGCGTGGCTAGGCGAACAGTCGCATTTGGACGCATCCGTACGGACCCCTAAAAGGACGCATTTAGTCGCATCAGGGTCTAATGAGTTAAGTGTTGTAATGTGGTGTTGCTTGATGTGAATATCAAATTTTTATTGTTGTTACAGAGATGACATGACCAATCTGTTCGCATCGGCTGAAGAGTTCGCTCACCTTCTTGAGGAGGACACAGATATCTCCCACGGAGGCTCGTCAGACATGAGAAACAAAGAAAAAGCTGGTAAGTAAAACAATGATTCTGGCCACACATTGTATTCGCTGCCCTACTAGTTACCATTTGTAGTCTGCATTTTTAAATTATTGAAACAATGGGCAAGTCATCAAATTTAATTATTGAAACAATGGGCAAGTCATCAAATTTAATTATTGAAACAATGGGCAAGTCATCAACTTAAATATTGAAACATTGGGCAAGTCATCAACTTAAATTATTGAAACAATGGGCAAGTCATCAACTTAAATTATTGAAACAGTGGGCAGGTCATCAAACAACCCTCATGTGTCTTGTCTCCCCCAGTATTGGCAAACATCATATTCCTCACTGGAATTTCTCCAAGCACTTTTCTCTCCCATGTGTAGAGTATATCTTTGTGGAGTTGCAACTCTAGGCAACTGTTACAAGTGCTGTTACAATCAATGTTAAAATTTCTGTAACATTTTTTTCCAGCCCAACGTCAACTTGAGTGGGAGAGTGACCGAGACCGCTGGGTGCACGACAAGAAGGGGAAATCATCCAAGCCTAAAGTTAAAAGTGGGAAGGGAGGGAACAAGAAATTTTCAAACAGCAAGCCCCACCAGAAACTTGTTGGTGGGAGAAAATTCAAAAGCAAAACAGGCAATAAAAATTTGAAAAGGAAAAGATAGGGATGAAATATGTAAAATGACTCTTGTAACTAAATAATAATAATTAAAATGACATTGTTGATAGAGAAAAGACCTGTTTGTTTTCTTCCTACCTGACGTTGATAGAGAAAAAACCTGGTAGTTTTGTTTATGCGTTAGGGTCTATTAAAGAAAGGGAAGTAATTGAAGAGATGTAACTAGATCACCAAAATGAAGTTTCTAGAAAATGAAATATCAAATGTCAGTTTTTCAAATTAACCTAAAACAAATCATAGACCAGCTATGTAATGACAATAGTGAGACAATGTAATGACAATAGTGAGACAATGTAATGACAATAGTGAGACAAT
>MUZC01000252.1:311992-328674 GCA_002072015.1 Radix auricularia
TCCCGATCCCGTTAGACAATGTAATGACAATAGTGAGACAATCTAATGACAATAGTGAGACAATGTAATGACAATAGCGAGACAATCTAATGACAATAGCGAGACAATCTAATGACAATAGCGAGACAATGAGACAATCTAATGACAATAGCGAGACAATCTAATGACAATAGCGAGACAATCTAATGACAATAGCGAGACAATCTAATGACAATAGAGAGACAATTTAATGACCATAGTGAGACAATGTAATGACAATAGTGAGACAATGTAACAACAATGTAATGACAAGAGTTAGACAATGTAATGACAATAGTGAGACAATCTAATGACAAGAGTGAGACAATGTAATGACAATAGTGAGACAATGTAATGACAATAGTGAGACAATGTAATGACAATAGTGAGACAATCTAATGACAATAGTGAGACAATGTAATGACAATAGTGAGACAATCTAATGACAATAGTGAGACAATCTAATGACAATAGTGAGACAATGTAATGACAAGACTGAGACAATGTTTGTTGTAGACAGAGTACGAATATAGACCAAAAAAAGATTAGGCTGCACATAAACTTCAATAGTAAATTATTGCCAGCAATTGAAATTTCTTTGAAAATTGATTCATGAACTATTTATCTCAACATAATTCTTGTTTCTTTTTTTATTGTCTTGTTTTAAGTTTAAATGTGTTTGGGTGAAATAAGACTTTTTGTGTCAGTCAGTGTTGCGAAGTCAAGGTGCCAACTTTTCCCAGGCATGAGCAAAAAAATTCCCAAATTAGACTAAAATTCCCACATGCATTAAAATTCCTTAAAACCTGTTGTCAAATTGTGGAAAAACATAGCCAACACGCAGTGGCGTAGCTAGAGGGGGGCGGTGGGGGCGGTCCGCCCCGGGCGGCACACAAATGTGAGGGCGGCATTTTAGCAATTTAAAAAGTACAGCCATTTCCGACAACCGTCCTTTAATTTTTGAAGAAACAAAACCAAGGTGAAACAAAACTATTCATAACTCCGAGTTTTAATTAACGGAGTGGCACATCATTTGTTTGATGACATATTGGTTGTTAAAACTAACGCAAACTCGTTAAAAAATATATCGATTTGTTTTGAAAAAGATATATGAAAACTAGACAAAACACTTCACCGCTGGCCGAAAAATATGTGCTTTTTTTGGAATATGTATTGCCTCAGCAACTTTCTTGTGGCCTTTTAAAAGAAGTATCTTGTATTTTTTTTAATATAAATGTGTATTTAAAGGTATATCATTTTATGCGGCCTCTTTTATTACTGCTTATATAAAAATTGCATGCAATGGTAAAAATGTTTCCCATCTTTACTTTACTTCAAGTACAATAATTTATTCCTGTTTATTAATTTATAAAAATCTATTACTTTCTTGACTTAAAAGGGGCTATCCATAAACGACTTCACTCTATTTGGCTGATTTCCCCCCCCCTTCCCCAAGTCGTCATAAAACCTTAGCCCCGTTTCTCCAAATGACGTAACAAAGCATTGGCTACTCCCCCCCCTAGTAAAACCGTATTTTCTATTTGAAAAGGAGCATGTTTCAAATCAATTTTTTTACTTTTTGTCATTTAAGTGTTTTTAGTGTAAGGCTGCACTATAATATCGAAACACGCGTGAAGCCATGTCAAATGTCATTAAATAAAGTGTCATTAATAAAATATTTAAGTTCAACCTTTATTTAAAGTTGTGCGTTTTTTATGTGACGTCACAATTATTAAACATCCCCCCTCGTCACAAATGTGGGAATCCTCCCCTCTCCCGCGCGTGACGTCATTTATGGATGGTATCTTAAAAGGGCGGCAAATTGTAGACCGCCCCGGGCGGCAAAAGTTCTAGCTACGCCACTGCCAACACGTAAAAAAAAAAATAACCTAGATCTGAAATAAACAAACCTAGACATGCTTAAAATAAAAGAATATGCGTCACTAATAGTGCCTTAATAAAAATCTAGCCAACACGTAAAACAAACCTAGACATGCTTAAAATAAAAGAATATGCGTCATTAATAAAAATCTAGCCAACATGTAAAACAAACCTAGACATGCTTAAAATAAAAGAATATGCGTCACTAATAGCGCCTTACTAAAACCCTAGCCAACACGTAAAACAAACCTAGGTCCAAAATACAAAACCCAGACATGCTAGAAATAAACAAATATGATGGCACAAGGCCAACCACCACCCTACGAAAAAAAAAATTAAAAAATTACTTATTTGAAAAGGAGCATGTTTCAAATTGTTTTGATTTTATTTTCATTTATATTAAAGATTTGTCCATCTCAAATATTCCCATATTTACGTTTATGGCAAAATCCTAAAAAAAATTCCATTTCCATAAATTTGGCTCAAAAATTCCCACGATTCGGGAAATTTCCCAGGAGTTCACAAAACTGGGTGTCCCAAATATGCTTGTATCACGTGACTGTGTGTCCCAGGTGTGCTTGTACCACGTGACTGTGTGTCCCAAGTGTGCTTGTTCCACGTGACTGTGTCCCAAATGAGCTTGTACTTGTACCACGTGACTGTGTGTCCCAAATGTGCTTGTACTTGTACCACGTGACTGTGTGTCCCAAATGTGCTTGTATCACGTGACTGGAAGTTGTGTGTTGTTTTATGACTGGTAGAAGTTTTGATGCACTTATCACGTGACTGGGAGTAGATTTGTTTTTGTTGTTGACTTGTTGCTGTTTAAAAATTTATTTATGCATTTAGAAAGTGAATAAATTGATACACAAAGTTGATCAATAAATTAAACACGCAAACTGAGTTACATTTTTAAATTTTGTTTTCCTACTATTTTGGCTTGTTTACTTGCTTTGAAAAAAAAAAAAAAAGAAATCTTTTTGCTGTGACAGATTCTTAGCTCAGACTCTATCTTATTTATTCCCTGGCTTTTCGTCCAACCTGTTTTTGGTAAAATCCGACTTAACGTTCCCACTCAACATGGCCGCCAACTTTGTTGATAAGCCGGGAACCAAAGAAGTTGGAAAATTCAACTATTAAAATTCTAACCCTAAATTCAAAATTATAACTAAACCTAACCCAAACCCTAAATTAACAAATAACAATTCTAAATCTAAACCTAAAAAAACAAAGGAAGTGTACGCAGAATTAATTGCTATATAACCCATTTGGGAACGTGTAATCGGATTCAACCCCTGTTTTTATTTGTTGAAATAATTGAGTTTTGAAAAAGTGGTCTACATTATCGACAAATTAAAGAAGGGTCGTTATTTTCATAGGTTGGGGGGAGGGCAGGGAGAGACGATATTTTTTTCAAAGGATAACTCCCGCTAACCGGAAGTTGTCCAAAAATTTGTCGCTTGGGATTGTGACGAGGCGTTACGTAACATCAAACGTCCTTTAAAAAAAAAGTTGATTGAAAACTTGCTATCGATGTTACCGCGTGGTGTCTCTTAGGACCGTTCAAATGTTGAATGAATTCAATCATGTCAATTTATTCTTTTTTGCCGTCATCTCGTGGCGAGATGGTTGAAGATAAATGACCCCGTGAATTTAGCGTTCAGATTACATGCGTGAATGTAGAATGGAAGGTCTCCCCTAGTTTCATGAACTCGACATAGCCGTGTGAACATTGAGAAGAAAAAAAATTCTGTGCGCGTCTAGACATCAATCGGGTTTTCCCGATTTTACTGCGTCACTTGATGGGCTTGTTTTGGACTAGACGTCATCCTTTAACCTTTAATTGGGCAATGAGTGGCGGACTGGTCATTTGGGAAATGAGTGGCGGACTGGTCATTTGGGAAATGAGTGGCGGACTGGTCATTTGGGCAATGAGTGGCGGACTGGTCATTTGGGCAATGAGTGGCGGACTGGTCATTTGGGCAATGAGTTGTGGACTGGTCATTTGGGAAATGAGTGGTGGACTGGTCATTTGGGAAATGAGTGGCGGACTGGTCAGTCCGGCATTTGGGCAATGAGTGGTGGACTGGTCATTTGGGCAATGAGTGGCGGACTGGTCATTTTGGGCAATGAGTGGTGGACTGGTCATTTGGGCAATGAGTGGCGGACTGGTCACTACTGGTCAGTCGTGCATTTGCGTCGTGAGTGGTGGACTGATCAGTCGGGCATTTGGGCAATGAGTGCCAGACTGGTCACTACTGGTCAGTCGGGCATTTGCGCAATGCCTGATGGGCCTATGTTGTTATGTAGAATAATATGATGCACGTGAGAATGGCCGCTCTGTAAGTAATACCCGGGCCGCTTTGAGGCTCCAGTCCGGCCCGTCGCTTGTCACCAGGTGTTGGTAGAGGATTACAACGACTATTATTACCGTTATAGTCACAAGTATGTTTCTCTGTGGTTGGGTAACGTTCCTGGAGTAGACTAGAGTCAAAAGTCTAATGAATGAACGAAGACAGACTACGCAAAACTGTGGTGGGTTGAAGAGAATATTATTATTTTAGGGCTGCGGACATAAACGATTAATTAATCGATTAATCGTTAATTTAAAAAAATAAATTAAAATTGATTTGATAGGTTAAAATTTACGAAAATATTTGTAATATTTTATTTTAAAATTTAATAATAATTTATACTTTTTGTTAATTAATACTTTTCCCTCGTATTATTATTACTTATTATACGTAAACAAAAAGGGTTTTCTTCCTTAATTTTTGGCAGAACAGAACGAATTTGCCCTGTTACATCACAAAATTTGGGAGTCATGGAATTACCGCGACTTAACCGATTTCGCAAAGTAATAAATTGCAAATTAACGAGATCTCTATAGTCTATATGCGTTATATAAAAATTATAACTAAGCGAAAGTAATCAATTTAATCGATTTAGTACCCCAGATTAATCGAACAATTTTTCAAAAATCAGTGCCAGCCCTATATAGGTTATTTTAAAAAATCTAAATAAACCTGGTGTAATAAAAATAGGAAAAAAGTTGTAGCAACTTCGGTTATAAACACATATATAAGTCATTAATGTTACATACAGCTTCCGTCATGGGGGCTAACTCACGGGTCGAAGCTCTTCTTCCAGGGCAGGGATCAGGAAACCATGGCTCGCGGCCCATATGTGGCTCAGTGGCTCTAACGATGGCTGCATCTGGCTCTCACACAAATGTTCGATTATTTAAAAATTCATATTTTTTCAGACTTCTTTGACCTACATATTCATTGCATATAAAACAACAACATAACAATAACAATGTCATTAAAAGAATTCAGAGACATAATTGTTGTGCTAATCTGTGTTAAATACACACATTTACTTGAATTTTTAATGTTAGTTTTAAACATAGTGAATGGCCCTCGCAGTATTACTTTTCAAAATATGTGATGTATATGGCTCTCTCAGACAGAAAGTTTCCCGATCCCTGTTCCAGGGGCATAACCATGTTTTTTTGGTGTTTTTTTTTTGGCCATTTGTGCTGGGACAAGATATAAAACCCGTTCCCTGGACGAGGAACGCTATTAAATATAACCGCCCCCTCCCTCCGGGGAGGATAACCTCGTTCTACCGACACGCCTCTGCCATCACGAACCAACGACACGCCTCTGCCATCACGAACCAACGACACGCCTCTGCCATCACGAACCAACGACACGCCTCTGCCATCACGAACCAACCAACGACACGCCTCAGCCATCACGAACCAACCAACGACACGCCTCTGCCATCACGAACCAACCAACGACACGCCTCTGCCATCACGAACCAACCAACGACACGCCTCTGCCATCACGAACCAACAACACCTCGGGGAGGGCTGCGTAAGTAGCAATTAGTCCAGCTCCACCATTCCACCCACCCCCCTTTTTTACCCTCTCTTCCGCCCACGCATCGGCGACCTTAAAATAGATTAACGATCTCCCCTGATCTGACACGCCAAATATTTGTGGTTCAAATTAACCAGGAAAAAACATCGGGGGGGGGGGGGAAGCTTTACTAGAGTTATCGTTATATAAGTTTTAGATAGACTGTATTATAGAGTACCACCGTGACAGTATTACAAACAAAATGTTTTGAGGGAGATAACTACAACGGTTCAACGAAATACAGTACCAGAAGGGGGCCGTCCATAAAGTACGTCACGCTATTTTTGACAAATTTTAACTCCACCCTGTCACAAACTGTCACAAATCTCGGACCCACCCACCCACCCATAAAGTACGTCACACTTTCGTAAAAAAATATTGTTTCTATTAACAAAATTTAACGTAAAACACATGGCCGGACACCCCTTTCCCCCCTGTCACAAACTGTCACACTTTCTTACACCCCCTCCCCACTTTGGAGCGTGACGTACTTTATGGACGGCCCCGAACGTGTCAATAGCTGTAAACATCTGAGAGTTTGCTGCATGTTTCAATTCAAATGTTTCTAACCCAGAGGCGTCACTAGGGTTGGTGACCCACTGGGCGGTAGCTCTTGGTGTCACCCGGGGCGGTGGCTCATGGTGTCACCCGGGGCGGTGGCTCATGGTGTCACCCGGGGCGGTGGCTCATGGTGTCACCCGGGGCGGTGGCTCATGGTGTCACCCCGTCATGATTTAACCCTTATAACTCCGAGTTGTCCAGTGCCAAATAACGGGAATATATAGAATTTTACAGTCTTGTGTCACCCCCATGATGGCGTCACCCGGGGCGGCCCGCCCCCATCGCACTCCCCTAGCGACGCTACTGTTCTAATCTTAGTTTTGTAAAAATAAATAAATAAATACTAATAATAATAACTACTCATTTTGAAGCTCAGTAGTAATCCAAGTTCCCGTACATGTTTACCTCAGGTGGATCACTTGTGTCAAGAATTCGTCTGACATCCCGCGCGAAGAAATAATAAATAAATAAATGTTAAAAACCTGTAAGAAAAACAAAGTTTTCTTTTACTATAAATGCCTTATATATGAGACATAAATAAAAGTATTCATTATTTTCAATAAAATACGCACCTCGCGACAGACCGTGATAGACCCCTGTGACATCGAGGGCTGGATTCAAACTCCAGTGACCCGTGGAGGTCAACTATAGCAGACGGCAACACATGCTATATAGAGATAACTAAAAATTCGTTGATTTAATTACGGTACATTCGGTCGATCTAATATTTTGTGACACTTCATTGTTTGACACAAGTCTATGAAATTCAGCTCGATAGGATCATGGGAAGTGGGTCATTTGTTATTTTTGTTTTTTCCGCGGGTGGGATCACGACAGACAGACAAAATAATAATAATAATACTAATTACAACAATAATAATAATAATCATTGCCTGTCGTCCCATCTGGGAGATAGGCCACGAACCAAGGCTCTCCAGGCATCCCGGTCCCGCGCCAATTTCTCTAGCTGTCCCCAGCTGTGCCCACTCTTTTTGGAGTCTGTCTCCAGTTCCCTTCTCCAGGTCATTTTGGGTCGACCTCCTGGGGATCCCAAGTAAGGGCTTGTCTCACAGTGCTGGATGTAGGCTTTCTGAGAGTGTGACCAATCCATCTCCATCTGCACTGACGTATTAGTTCTTCCACTGGCTCTTGTTGTGTACGTTGCCAGAGGTCCTCGTTGGTGATGATGTTGGGCCAGCGGAATCGGAGTATTGTTCGGAAACATGTGTTTATAAATTAAATGTTTGAAGCTTTTTCGAAATGGCAGCTGTAATCCGCCATGCGTCAGCTCCATATAGCAGGACAGACTTTACTGTGGTGTTGAATATCCTGACCTTAGTCTGGAGGGTCAAGTTGTTGCAGCTCCAAACTTTTATTAGCTGTTTAAGTGCTTTTTTTCCTGCTTTGCCAATTCTCACTCTAACATCAGCGTCTGTCCCTCCCTGCATGTCTATGAGACAAAATAATACTAAATAAAAAATAAAATATTAAAATTGTATAACATACAAAAAGGAAGAAATGTTCCAATGAAATCCGGGAACATGGTTGACAGGGAACATAGTTGACAGGGATCTCGTTTTGAAATAAGAACCCCCCCCCCCGGGCTTGGAAAGTAGAACAAAAGCCATATAAACGTCCAATGAACATGGGTCATCATAAAACTGTTGGTCAGTGCCATCATCGAAAATAGCCACTCGATGACCAGTTCACTGAAAAGCTCGTAGATATGTTGACTTCCGAGGGGAGGAGGGGTGTGTGGGCGGGGGTGAGTGGGGAGAAGAAGACCTAAAAGTACAAGCATTTCAACGGATCTCACATCCTTGAAATAGGAACCAAGATATAGAACCTACACACACAGTCACCTGATTGGGGGTGGGGTGGGAGGTGGCCACGTAGGAGAAAGTCTGTTATGAGGCCAGAGAAAACTGACCAGATAAATGTGGGGGGGGGGCTGACCAGATAATAAAATTAATAATAATAAAATGATAATTTATATAGCGCTGTATCCCAGCCAGGAGCCGGGCTCACAGCGCTTTACATGAAGATAACACTACATATATTAATTAAATAAACATTCATATATCATACTAACTACATAAATTACAATACGTTATACATCAGCTACGTTAATCATTAAAAGAAATTTTGTTTAATTAATTTTCAAAATAAAATTTGAAAAGATGTGTCTTAAGTGCAGTCTTGAAGGACTTAGCAGTTGAAATACTACGGATGTGTAATTGAAGAGAATTCCATTGTTTGGCTGCACAAAAAGAGAATGACCTTTCGCCAAATGTTTTAGTGCGTGTCTTAGGAACACAGAGAATGCGTGAATCTGCAGAAGAGCGTACTGACGACTTGGTGAGTAGACCGACAAAAGTTCAGTAAGATAGGAAGATACATGTGTGTGTGTGGGGGCGACTGACCAGGTACATGTGTTGGAAGAAATGGAAAGAATAAAATGTAATCAGCAGCATCAATTTTACCTGCCTCATCATTATAATATTATTCACAACAAGTACATTGTAACTTTATTTCACCTTCTTTTTAAGGGTGAGCTGTTTACAAGTTCGAGACTCCCTGATATATCCACACAAAATTAGGACACAATAAACAGACCATTAAAACAACAACAAAAATAACATTGAGACATTTCAGTTTTAGCGGCAGGCCATCAAGTGAGAGAACAAGCCAAACAAGGGCAATAATTGTCTACATGAGTGGACTGCGGGCGGCGGGGAAAGGGATGGGGGGCGGGTGTGGTGTGGGAAGTCCTGCAGTTTGCTATTCGTTGTCTTTAGTTTCCATTTTAGAGTTTCCTTGTGCAGCTCAGTGAATTATTTTCTAGATCAGTGGTTCCCAGATTATGGCATTTAGAGGACCCGTGAACAATGGTATACAGTGTACAGTGATGTCATGAAAATCTAACACTAATCAGTTTTAGACTCTTCGGTTTATGTGAGAGACATTGGGGGCTGCGGTGGTCGAGTGGCAAGCGCGCTCGACTGGCGTTCCGATGGTCACGAGTTCGAATCCCCGAGCCCCACCCAGCTCCACATTGGCAAAATGGGGCGGGGCAATGCGTTGAACACCCAGCCGTGGCATGCGAACGCTGCATCACTTGCCAAACAACCAAAAACAACAACTGCTGCCTTGCAGATGGTCTTGGCTGACCAAAGGCTATGGAAGCAAATCCAGAAAATACAGCAGGCTGGAGTCGGAGACCACGTGCCAACTGGCGCAAAACTCGTGGCACGCAAAACTCGTGGCACGCAAAACTCAATGTTCAATATTGAGAACGACGAAGAAGAAGAAGATGAGAGACATTTATTCAAAAACATATTGATATTGAGGTTATTACCTAGTTGTTTAAAAATGGAGTCTAGCAAACCAGAATATCCTATCAAAGATGACGGGAGGATAAAAAAAACAACAACTATGGAAGTCATTTTTATTTAAAATGCTCTTTAAAAAAAAAAAAATTGAACTTTTTAGTTTTAAAAAAAAATAGACATATTTATCATTTTCGAAACCAGCAAATGGGAACAAATGTTTTGTAACCAATCCAAATACGAAAAGCTTTTCTATTGAATACATTTTTTTAATATTAAAAAAATTGTTATACACTTATAAATAACTCTTATAGTGGCGTGTACGGCACATAAATAATAATAATAAAAAAATCAACGTAGATGGGCAGGCAAACAAATTAATTAAGAACCGCTCTGCCAAATGTAAGTTCTGTATTACAATGTATAAAATAGTCGGCCAGCCTTACCCAAAGTCCATACCTATTTAATCACTGAAGTTCTGTATTACAATGTATCAAATAGTCGGCCAGCCTTAACCAAAGTCCATACCTATTTAATCACTGAAGTTCTGTATTACAATGTATCAAATAGTCGGCAAGCCTTACCCAAAGTCCATACCTATTTAATCACTGAAGTTCTGTATTACAATGTATAAAATAGTCGGCCAGCCTTACCCAAAGTCCATACCTATTTAATCACTGGCTGGGGCCCCGGCGAACACCTCATCAATATTCCAACATTGTCTCTGAGACGGCTAGCAATGTCACAACACCCCATTCCGGTCACTCGAGCGATGGTCAGCGCTTGTTCTTGGTAGTCCGGCCTGAGCGTGGAACGGGGCGGGGGGATGGGGGGTGGGGGGTAAAGGGAGAGAACGTTCACGGCAAATAACATGAGTGGTGGGCCCTTGGCAGCTGACGCCGGCTCGGCCAATTGGACACATAATCAAATTATTGGTAGCTGGGAGGAGGGGGGGGGTAAAGGGTCAATTTTCCCCTTTATTTCCACAAGATCCCACAGGACAAAGCGTAATTTGGTCGAGATGAATAATATTAGTTGGCAGTTGTTGTAAAACACCAGAAGGCGATGTATACATTAAAAAAAAATTCAGCTGTGATCATCTCTGCTACACTGTCTACTATCCCTTGTTATCTCGTCGCTATAGTTACATATTCTAAATCTCAAATAACAATACAATGTTTTTTTTTTTTAAAAATGTATTGTTTTTTAAAATTACTCTTTTAAAAATCATGTAGATCTATTCATTTTTTAAATAAATGTAACATATTTTTTAAAATGTTATTGTGTTTTCTGGAGGAAAGAGATCTTTTTTTTCAATTATAAAAAATATATAGACTATATAATTAATAAATAAATAAGAATAAATGAATAAAATAATATCTATATAATAATGCGCCTAAGCACATTTCCGTCCGTCAGTGTGTGTGTGTGTGTGAAGCCCCTATACCACGCAACTCTTGCTAACTTTTTTTAAAAAATGAAAATTTAGACTTAAAATCATAATGATTTTGGGTTTGAGATTAACAGAGGGTGTGGTTTTGCGCGCCGTAAAAGAAAAACAATTAAGTGGCGTCATGAAGCTTTTATTATATTAATTTATTTCATGTTACTTTTTCTCTTGATTATAATCCGAGTGTGTGAATATGCATGTGTGCGAGTGTGTTTATGTGTATGTGTGTATGTGCGTCTGTGTGTGCGTGTGACTGTGTGTTTGTATTAGTTGTGAAATAACA
Organism: Radix auricularia; assembly: GCA_002072015.1. NCBI lineage: Eukaryota > Metazoa > Mollusca > Gastropoda > Lymnaeidae > Radix > Radix auricularia. The sequence continues at coordinate 323,444 of MUZC01000252.1, forward strand.
ATTTATTTCATAGATTACTAAAAGTGAAATTAAATATTGAAAAGACGTTACCACGTAATCTTTTATGTATAGTTAAAATTATGCACTGGATTATGAAAAAAATCCGTTAATTTTATGAACACAAGTTTTTGCCGATGCGATCTGCATGGGTGCTTGAATAAAAGATAACGGGAAGTCATTGAATGTGACTTAAAAAACTGTTAATGAGAAGAACAATCTCCAATTATTTTTTCAGAGATGGTTTTTACTTTTTGTTTGATTTTAGAAGAAATGAGCCCTTGCGTATTAGTTAGATGAATTGTCGCATGAATTGTCACAATGGAAAATAAACTGTAAAAAGAACTTATAGTCGCTGTGGAAATTGCATTATTTATAGTTATAATATGTAATTGGGTAAGATTGGTGCATATTTATTTGTAAATGAAATGGAACCTTTCTAAACATTTTAATTGTATTTTACAATAATAAAATCATACGAAAATGGTTCGAACGAATTTCCCTTAGTCATTGTTAAATAGCTATAGAAATAAATGTGAAGAAATTATTTAATTGTAGACGAAATATCAATTTTACATTTTAATATAAGCTTTTATACTTCTATGTATATAATCGGATGGAGGCAAATTTTATACTGGCTTATAACAAGTCAAAATTACAGAGAATAAAAATTTCTTAAAGAAAAATTTACACGGAACCGCTTTTGAAGCATTCAACGAGTGATTTATCATAAAAAACAATTGCAAATATTTGTTAGGAGGAAGATGTATTTCTCTTAGGTGCTTACTTAATACAAGTGAGTGTTTTGGATCGATTTCATTATAAACTGTCATTAAGGAAATTCGTATTGAAAGTAAACGCTCAGGGATTTTAAATTAAAAAAAGGTACGTGTATAAGCATTTAGATCTATACACTGTTGTAAGTTAAATAGCGGAATTGTAATTTTTATAAAGAGGGGCAACTTTGTGAGCTATTTGAAGGGTGCTTTTCATTTCTTGGGTCATGAGTTTATAATATTTCCGAGCCCTGAGTGGCACTATTTCTTAGCCACTGATAATGTCCTTTTTGCAAAGATTAAGAAAACCAGCAGTGTAAAATTTTAAACCCAAACCTTGCGATTTAACGTATTTTTTAAAAACAAATAGACGATATTAAAAAATCCCCCCAACCCTACGCATCCCAATCATATAAGTATTAAACAGCTCAATAAAAATAAATATAATTTGTCCTAAATAAAGGTCATGCATAAACTGTCAAGGAATGGATGTTGTGGATTAATTGGTAGATGAATGAAAAAGCTTACATAAAAAAGACTTATTGCTAGAATAATGCAATATTATGGTACGTGTTATGGTTAAAACTGTAGAGTTTTCTATTGGTGCAAGTTTGTGTGTGTGTAGGGGGGAGGGGCTATGTGCGTATGTGTGTGTGATTTGGTTATTTCTATGTCTGCTTATGTTGGGCCTCTAACATGACAACCAGTATTTTTAAAATTATATATACAAACAAAAATAATAATGATTTTCTATGGTGTAGATAGAAAGGGGTTGAAACGTTCGGGGTCGAAACGTCCCTTGGCGGAATTGTCCGGGATCGAATCACCCCGGGGTCGAACCTTCCGTGGTCGAACCGACCGGAGTCGAAACGACCGGGGACAAAACGTCCTGTGGTCAAACAGCCAGGGTCGAACCGTCCGGGGTCGAATCGTCCGGGGTCGAAGTGTCCAACCACTAAATAGAAAATACTATTTGCATAACTAAAGTAAAGTATCTGGCGGAAAAAAAATCCTATTCATTTGACTAAGGGCATGCTTAGCCTAGAAATAGAAACAATGTTTTGGAGAGCTTTTCTAATGAAAAAAGTAATCTTAACACATGTATTTTACTCTTACACCTAACGAATGATGAAAAATCCATTTTAAAAAATTGGGTACATTTCTCGAACAATGCAGTTGCATGATATACGCTTTGGGTAAAAACTGTTCTTTAATTAAGGTGAAAATATATCAAGTGTAAAGAAATATCACGGATATTACGACTTATACATATGATCTAGCATAAGGAAGTGCGTGTTATGTCGAAAAACACACTGACAACAATTCATTTTGTGCCAAGCTGTTCTGAGTTTATTAGATGAATAGTTTACAAAGGGAAAAAAGATTGATATAAAGTGAATTGTTACGATTAGAAAAAATGTGCGGGAATATATAATGATTGACATAAAATTTATAAGAAGATCAATTTCTCACCATTTTCTTAAAAAGCAGCATTGTTCTTATGTTTTTATTCACGTTAAAGGAACATGTGCCTTTAAAACAAGTAAACCATATTTTCTACTCTCCCCAAGCCACAATATTCACAAGTATTATCTGGCTAAAAATATCCTATTCGTCTTGAACTAATTTCATGCTTAGACTATAAATTAAATGGGTGTTTAGCGAGCTATTTCTAAGAACCAAAGAAATCCTGTGGAAAGATATTGTTTTCATGTTTTGATTCACGTGAAAAGAAAGTGAACTTTGCCCGTTAGATTTTTGTAACTGTTAACGACATTTGTTTTTCTGGTAGAGAATATACCAAGCGTTATTAAAGGGGTTCGAGCATGGTGAAAGAAAGCCATCAATCGATCTGAATGGAAGGATGTGGTTGAGCAAGCCAGGGCCCTACATGGGCTGTAGAACCACGGATGATAATGATGTTGCTATATTAAAGCAGAAATACCAAAATTGATGGGTAATATTTAAACTAATAATATAATGTTTATTTTTCTCGACACACTTATCTTTGTTTTTATTAAGAAGGGTTTGATTTATCACAACCCTAATTTCCAGATCCGTTTATATTAATTTTTAAGGAGAATTTGAGACCCAAAACTAAATAAAGTTACTCTTATTGTGCCTACCCCGTAGCATAGCACGGGTATTTTGCTCGTCTAATATAATAGTCCAAGTCACTGGATCTGTAACGCTGAGGAGCGATGTACGACAGTCTACAGCAGTTAGTTTAGTTGAAAAATCGTGTGTTGATGAGCGCTGTAAAAATATTTAATATGATGACGTCATTGTTTGGTGTGCATCGGTGCGCAAAATACAACCCCTATTATTAAATACTTTGCGTACATTTCAGAATGTTTAATATTTCGTATTTATCAGAAAAGGACAAGTTAGTTGGGCTTTTGAAAAAGGTTGGCGCCGTAGGCGCCCTAAAAAAAAGTGGGCGCCGCAGGCGCCACGGCGCCCCGGCACAATCTAGTATCTAATATTTTAGAAAAAACGGTCTTTACATGATTATGGTGTACTATTTTTATTTTTCGCCAGTTTTAGTTAAAAATTGCTATTAACTTTGTGGCAGTGGCGTCGCTAGGGGGGTGCGGTGGGGGTGGGCCGCCCCGGGTGACACCATCAGGGGGGTGACACCAGACAGTAAAATTCTATATGTTCCCGTTATTTGGGACTGGAAAACTCGGAGGAGTTCTATGGGTTAAATCATGACGGGGTGACACCAGGGGCTACCGCCCCGGGTGACACCATGAGCTGCCGCCCCGGGTGACACCATGAGCTACCGCCCCGGGTGACACCAACCCTAGTGACGCCTCTGACTTTGTGACATTTTCGCCAGTTGTAATTGTAAGAGCTTATAGCCTTAGTGATATTTTCGCCAGTTTTAGTTAAAAATTGCTATTAACTTTGTGACATTTTCCCCCCTTGTTAAATCATCATTACACAGTTACACATTTCAATATCACGCGTTCGAATGTCAAGGTCAGGCTATCTCAACATAAAAATGAGACAGTATTACTTATAATTACGTATTATATTTTGAAAAAAATAATTATTTTAAAAATATTTTAAAATTAATGGAGCAACGTTGAGATTTTCATTGTTGTATCTCCCTTGAAAAGTCATTCTTCTCTCCCCTGAAAAGCCGTTTTTCTCTCCCTTAAAAATTCTGTCCGAAGTTAATTAAAAAAATTAAACAGTTTTTTCTTAGTTATATTATTGAACACTTTTGCCGCACGAAGCATTGGAGAGTTAATCAACCAATTAAGGTTGCTGTGTGGGCGGTGGTTAACACGGACGAAAACAGTTATTGACAGTACAATCATTGACAGTGCTATTATTGACAGTACAATTATTGACGGTACAATTATTGACAGTACACTTATTGACGGTACAATTATTGACAATACAATTATTGACGGTACAATTATTGACAGTACAATCATTGACAGTGCAATTATTGACAATACAATTATTGACAGTACAATCATTGACAGTGCAATTATTGACAATATAATTATTGACAATACAATTATTGACAGTACAATCATTGACAGTGCAATTATTGACAATACAATTATTGACAGTACACTCATTGACAGTGCAATTATTGACAATACAATTATTGACAATACAATTATTGACAGTACAATCATTGACAGTGCAATTATTGACAATACAATTATTGACAATACAATTATTGACAGTACAATTATTGACAATACAATTATTGACAGTACAATCATTGACAGTACAATTATTGACAATACAATTATTGACAATACAATTATTGACAATACAATTATTGACAGTACAATCATTGACAGTGCAATTATTGACAATACAATTATTGACAATACAATTATTGACAGTACAATTATTGACAATACAATTATTGACAGTACACTCATTGACAGTACAATTATTGACGGTACAATTATTGACAGTACAATCATTGACAGTACAATTCAGTGGCCAGTGGCTTTACAATCAATCCAACATCCGTGAGTTTATTCTGGACCTCTCGGTTATCAAACAGGCGACTGTCGCGTGGGAAAAAACGGGTTGTTGAAAGGAGATCACGTGACGAAAGCAGGAGAGTCCCAGGATGGATTGGTAGTTGAGAGGGGAGGTAGGTACTAGAGAAGTTTTTGAGTTGTGTCGCTGACAAGTTTTTCTTTGTAGAAAGTGTACGTACGTCTAGTCGCTGCATTAAATCTATTTGTGATTACCGAGGATTTCAATCTTATTATTGTGGGTTAGAGATTGTTGTTAATGAACGGCCACAGGAGAGAAAGGTAGGGGGGGGTGTCAAACCAACCAGGTTACAGTCACAGACCACGCTGGATAGGGATACCTGGCGATAGCTGTCACGTTTATAGTGTTGCCCGTTCTTGGAGACTTGTGTAACATCCAGAGGCGTCACTAGGGTTGGTGTCCCCCATAGAACCCCCC
>MUZC01000252.1:341363-361313 GCA_002072015.1 Radix auricularia
TTTTTTTGTGCAGTTTTCTTATAAAAGCGCCGTTTGTGACGCATACCGCTTAATTTTCAAAACAAATCGACACTTTTTTGAGCCACTTTTAATTTTTGAACGGGTTTGCGTTAGTTATAACAACCACTATGTAATCAAACAAATGTTGCGTGAATCCGTTAAATAAGTATCGAAATTAAGAATATTTTTGTTTCACCTTAAATTTTCCCCCCTTCAAAAGTATATTTACGTATTTCCGGTTTGGAAAGTCGATGTGTCTTACTGGAGCTTCTTTCTTTCCGTCCGGTATTCGGGCGTGGAATGGGTTGCCTGAGGAAACCAGGAAAGCCACCACTTTATCATCTTTTAAAACTCTAGTAAGAATACAGGACTAAACACAAACCATAGAAATACGTAGGACGCAATAATCTTCTGTACAGAAGGAGCGTCTGTAACATATAAGATAAGATAAAAGAAAATTGTCGGCTATCGTAAAAGGCTTTATTTTTCAAATGCCTACAAGTGCCGCCCTTTAGATGAGTGCCGCCCGGGGCGGACCGCCCCCACCGCCCCCCCAAGCTACGCCACTGGTTACCCCCCCATTCACTCATTACTACAGAAAAACAGATCATCGCCCAGAACTGAAGAATTTACTGGAGACTTGGTTGAAATAAGGGAATTAATTTAGAATCTGTACGGAGTCCCTGGAGAAGATAAATTCTTGATTGTCTTGCATCACGTGATTTATTGTCGACCTCCTCCCCCCACCTCATTAGATAGTGCCAGTGGCGTCACTTGGGGGGATGCGGTGGGGGCGGACCGCCCCGAGTGACACCACCAGGGGGGGTGATACCAACAATTAAAATTCTGTGTAGTCCCGTTATTTTGCTCTGGAAAACTCGGAGGAGTTCTATGGGTTAAATCCTGAGGGAAAAAATGGGGGGGGGGGATGACACCATGAGCTACCGCCCCGGGTGACACCAACCTTAGTTACGCCTCTGGATAGTGGATCATCAACGTAGCCACTGATTTAACGTTTATGGTGCTTTCAGCGATTTTTGTATGAGAGATTTAAAAAAAAAAAGAAAGAAAGAAAAGAAAACACCAGTTTCTGGGAGTATTTTTTCGCTATTCTTAAAAAAAAAAAATCAACGTCGCTTCTAAAGGACAAAATTTTGGGCAGTTGCAAGCTCCATTGCCGGTGAACGCTCACTACTAACACAAGCGACCCCATTATGTAAATGAGGGACCGTCCATAAAGTACGTCACGTTTCAAGGGGTGGGTGGNAGGGGTGTACGAAAGCGTGACAGTTTGTGACAGGGGGGAGGGGGGGTCAGGCGAAGTGTGACGTCACATTTTACATATTTTAAATTGTATTTTTAATTTAATAATTTTTTTAAAAAGTAAAATTTAATAGTTTAAAAAAATAATTTTCAAAAATGTTGTGAAACACTAGAATTAGTTTTTTGTCCAAATAGCATGAAATGCGTATCTTTTCAATGTGTTGTTCACAATTCCTCATGCTAGTTAGGAGCGCTAGTATACTGCTACGAAGCCTTGTTTTATGTGTAGACTTACTGAAAGTGTTATTATTTCTTTGTTGTCTGCTGCATAATTATATCACTGATCAAGAAATGTGGAATGTGTATTATAATACAAAATATTTAGGTTTCAGAGGTAACATTTGTATAATATAATCATTATTATCATAAACTTAAAAACGATTATATTAAGTTCCTTTAAAATATATTATAAATACCAGTTAATGACATGATCGGTTATTTTTTTTAAATTGAAAAGACACAAACGAGGTAAGGGTTAGCCTGACAGGACGTAAACAAGGTAAGGGTTAGCCTGACAGGACGTAAACAAGGTAAGGGTTAGCCTGACAGGACGTAAACAAGGTAAGGGTTAGCCTGACATGACGTAACAAAACAGCAAACGTTTCGGCAAAGAGACTTCTTCAACCGACATATACAATACACAATTGAGAAACAAATATAAAAAAAAAAAATTAGAAACTTAGCTGCGGTGTTTTGTTACGTCCCGTAAGGCTAACCCTTACCTTGTTTACGTCTTTTCCATTTAATTTTTTATAAGCCTGATTGCAGTCTCACCCCTCATTTTGTTTATTCATTTATTTTTTTCCCTTTGCAAGAATATCCACATAAAATTTTTCCCTCTTCCCGTCTGGAGGGTGTGCAATGGGTTATCTGATCAACTCACGAAAACCAATATTTTCAACCAGTGGAGGATTAGGGGGGGGGGGCAGGCTGATTGGGCTAAAGTCAGGGGACGCCAATGATTTAAGGCTAAATTAAGGGCCCCCAAACGCATAATATTGTATAATAAAGTGGCCGTACTAAGCCCCAGATTGAATTGCAGCTTGCCCCATCCCCCCTTGCAATCTTAATCCACCCATGCTTTCAACCTTCAAAGCTGTAATTAAAAATCAAGATTAGACTAGCACCATGGATAAGCGTGGGACGCAAAAATGTTATTTATAGAAGAAGCGTCTGTAATACATAAGATAAAGGAGGGGGTGAAACCCCACCACAAGTTTTCTCCCTCCCACACAACAGGTCCGTGAAACCCCACCACAAGTTTTCTCCCTCCCACACAACAGGTCGTGAAACCCCACCAAAAGTTTTCTCCCTCCCACACAACAGGTCCGTGAAACCCCACCAAAAGTTTTCTCCCTCCCACACAACAGGTCCGTGAAACCCCACCACATAGAATAACAACATTTCCAGGCTTTCTTTGAGTTTGAGTTCAAGCCATAACAGATTTCCTAGCGTGGGATCTTTTCTTGAACAATCACTCACATCGCTGACAGCTGATTGGCCTAGCGGGCCATCCGTCAACCAATGAGCTCGCCGCGCCACGGATACGTCACCGATAAAAGGAACGCGGGGAAAAAGTCACGCGCGGGTTCGCGGCTGCAGACGGATAGACAAAAAAACAAACAAAAAACAAAACGAAAAAAAAACCACCCAAAAACATCTAACGACTGGGTGGAGATGGAAACAAGCAGACGACAGAGATGCCACGTGGGGCTGACTTCTGCTGCCGTTACCATGTTGATGCTGTGGTTGCTGATGGCGGCAGTGCTTGGGAGCAGTTCGTCGATGCTGTTTGATTCCTCGCCGACTCAGGTAAATGGAATAATTAATCTTTAGTTTTCGTTTAGTTTACGCTGACAGAGCTGGACGCCCTCACCAGGAGGAGAGGTTTATGACCGCAAATTGTTCTCTTAACATAAATTTGCGGCATTTTTTAGGCCAAACGTATCAACAAAAATTCAGCATGTGGCGACGAAAATCTTGAGGACATCGGAGCTAATTCTTGTTGTAATCTATTTGAACTTTAGCCACCATGGGCGTAGCTCAAAATCTTGCGCCCGGGAACAAATATATCTTTGGCCCCCAACCTATTGCGGATTAGGGGGGGGGGCTGAACTTTTTATATTTTATAATAAAAGTGTACAAATGTTTGCACGAACCCTTGAAAATGTAATAAATTAAATAAATTTATAAATCTCATCTTTTAAACTGATCGCTATTCAGACCTGATAGACTTAATAATCGAAAAACTTGATTTAATTGGCTCAAACATATTATAAAATATGGTTTAAATTTTTAAAATTTCTCAATTTTGATAAGCTCCGCTGGCCGTGTGGAAGAGTATAGGCTCGTGATGCCAGCGTTGTCGGGATTGATTCCCAGTGGTGGAGAGTTTTCTTTTCACACTCATTGTAACAACCGGCGAACACTTCAAACAGCTATTACTGCGTGTTTTAAAAAAAAAATAATAAATTAATATTTAGTTACAGTTTTATATTAGCTGCTAGCAATCATTTTATTTTAAGGGACGCTGGCTGGATAGGGTCCCCGTCTGATTGCAGCCCGGGGTCCCGTGCAGTCTTAATCCGCCCTTGCCCCCAACCTTTAATTAAAATTTGTAGCCTTTATAACTATTATCATGTGACGTCATAAGCCTCATTTCGGCGACCCAGACCTTGACCCCCGGCCACGTTTGCATCATTTGCCCTCCCCTGGCTTCTCCTCTGCTACCCCCATAACTACATATATGTGGTGGCATGAATGGTACAACATACTACAACATACCTCAACATACTACAACATACGCCCACCCAGTTTATGCTCAACGTTCGCGGTCCTGAACTCTCGCGGATTCCGCAATCAATTTTTAAATCCTTTATATTAACTTCAACGTCTTCTCCTTCGTTCGTCCGTCCGTACGGTACGGCGGGAAAAAAAAAGACCCACTTTCCGTGATGCTATCGAGCTGAAATTTTGCACATAGACTCGTGTCACCTGACAATGTATTGTGTCAAAATTTCAAAGCGATCGTAATAAAATTAATTCACTTTTATTTTATCTCTATATAAATGTATGGTGGCCTTCTGTTGTTGATGAGATTTTATACCAAGGGAGTTCAGTCACGTTTAGTCTGTAAATGTTTGAATACAATCAATATTTTTAGTTCTGTTTCATATATAAGGGAGTTAAAGTTTTAAAAAAAAAACTTTGTTTTTACGGGTTGTTTTTATTTTTCATAACATTGGCAATTTGTTTATTTCTTAGGCAAGTAACGCGAATAACGAGCTTTGGGTGAAAAAAAAAAAAAGAAAAGTTTTAAATTGATCATTACTCTATGTTACTACATTATTACATGTACCGTATTAATGAGTATCACTGTTGTTAGTATGTGTTTGGGAAGCATTTTTAGCGCATTTTCGAGATGTCGAAATCGCTATCGCACCCGTTTTGTCCGTCCGTCCGTCCGTCCGTCATCACCCTTGATCACAGCATCCATAAGTCCTAGACCCATGATGTATATATGTTATTTGTATGCCCTGACTTGCCATTTGTGCATCAACACTCAGTTACTCGATCCGTTAAAAAACCCCGTTAAAACTACCAAAAAATATTTCGAATCGAGAGGTAACACTAGCGCAGGGAACGGCCGCTATTGCCGGAAGTCGAATGCATAATTCTTCAAGCATTGAAGAGTGGTGCGAAAGGGTGCAAAAGAATTAGTTGTTTTTTTTTAGTTGACGTCATTAGAATATGTGTAAAAGTTTAGAGAGTTTTACGTCATCATTTGTGGTGACTTGTAGTTGGATTAAAGAGAAAATAATTTATTTTTTTAAATGTAAAGAAATGACTTTTAAATAAAAAAAAATGTCAGGTATATTCATTACACAAGAAAATTCATAAAAATATGTCTAAAATCTAAACACAATTACTGATAACTACATAATTCTGATATCTAACATAAGTACTGATACATAATACGAAAATGCGCTAACACGTCCTGAATTCCAATAGGTACCAGGCTTAACATGATTTTTTTTTTTAGCGTATCATACAAAAGGGTTTTGAATCTGCATCAAATATTCGCGGGTTTTCGGTATTAGCGGGATTGAAAAGAACGTAACTCCCGGCAAATTAAAAAAAAAAAAAGAAAAAAAAAAGGAAAACGGAATAAGAAATGAAAGAAACAAAAGTAGAACGTACTCCACAGTAGCAAACAAAATGAGGGGTGAGGCTGCAATCAGGCCTATTAAAAAATTAAATGGAAAAGACGTAATCAAGGTAAAGGTTAGCCTGACAGGACGAAACAAAACGCTGTTTAGTTACGTCCTGTCAGGCTAACCTTTACCTTGTTTACGTCTTTTCTAAAGCTGCAAGTATTTCGCATTCCCACCATAAGATGGCGAACGTCAAGTCACGTGACATCCATTATCCACTGCCACCAAGAGTGTTGTCTCCGTGTGATAACAAAAAGTAAACCGACCAATCAGCTGGTGTATTTTGTTTGGTTCTTAGCCATTCCAACCAAACAGTGCGGCTATTAATTTAACCATTCCAACCAAACAGAACGGCTATTAATTTAACCATTCCAACCAAACAGTGTGGTTATTAATTTAACCATTCCAACCAAACAGTGTGGCTGTTAACTTAACCATTCCAACCAAACAGTGTGGCTGTTAACTTAACCATTCCAACCAAACAGTGCGGCTATTAATTTAACCATTCCAACCAAACAGAGTGGCTGTTAACTTAACCATTCCAACCAAACAGTGTGGTTGTTAACTTAACCATTCCAACCAAACAGTGCGGCTATTAATTTAACCATTCCAACCAAACAGTTTGGCTTTTAACTTAACCATTCCAACCCAACAGTGCTCCTATTAACTTAACCATTCCAACCAAACAGTGCGGCTATTAACTTAACCATTCCAACCAAACAGTGCTCCTATTAACTTAACCATTCCAACCAAACAGTGCACCTATTAACTTAACCATTCCAACCAAACAGTGCGGCTATTAACTTAACCATCCAACCGAACAGTAAGGCTATTAACTTAACCATTCCAACCAAACAGTGACGTTATTAACTTAACCATCCAACCAAACAGTGCGGCTATTAACTTAACCATTCCAACCAAACAGTGCGGCTATTAACTTAACCACTCCTATTGACTTAACCACTCCTATTAACTTAACCATTCCAACCAAACAGTGCGGCTATTAACTCAACCATCCAACCAAACACTGCGGCTATTAACTTAACCATCCAACCAAACAGTGCGGCTATTAACTTAACCATTTCAACCAAACAGTGCGGCTATTAACTTAACCATTCCAACCAAACAGTCCGGCTATTAACTTAACCACTCATATAAACTTAACCATTCCAACCAAAACAGTGCGGCTATTAACTTAACCATTCCAACCAAACAGTGCGGCTATTAACTTAACCACTCCTATTAACTTAACCATTCCAACCAAACAGTGCGGCTATTAACTTAACCATTCCAACCAAACAGTGCACCTATTAACTTAACCATTCAAACCAAACAGTGTGGTTGTTAACTTAACCATTCCAACCAAACAGTGTGGCTATTAACTTAACCATTCCAACCAAACAGTGCACCTATTAACTTAACCATCCAACCAAACAGTGCGGCTATTAACTTAACCATTCAAACCAAACAGTGCGGCTATTAACTTAACCATCCAACCAAACAGTGCGGCTATTAACTTAAACATTCAAACCAAACAGTGCGGCTATTAACTTAACCATCCAACCAAACAGTGCGGCTATTAACTTAACCATCCAACCAAACAGTGCGGCTATTAACTTAACCATCCAACCAAACAGTGCACCTATTAACTTAACCATTCAAACCAAACAGTGACGTTATTAACTTAACCATCCAACCAAACAGTGGGGCTATTAACTTAACCATCTAACCAAACAGTGCGGCTATTAACTTAACCATCTAACCAAACAGTAAGTCTATTAACTTAACCATTCCAACCAAACAGTGACGTTATTAACTTAACCATCCAACCAAACAGTGCGGCTATTAACTTAACCATTCCAACCAAACAGTGTGGCTATTAACTTAACCACTCCTATTAACTTAACCACTCCTATTAACTTAACCATTCCAACCAAACAGTGCGGCTATTAACTTAACCATTCAAACCAAACAGTGCGGCTATTAACTTAACCATCCAACCAAACACTGCGACTATTAACTTAACCATTCAACCAAACAGTGCGGCTATTAACTTAACCACTCCTATTAACTTAACCAATCCAACCAAACAGTGCGGCTATTAACTTAACCATTCCAACCAAACAGTGCGGCTATTAACTTAACCACTCCTATTAACTTAACCACTCCTATAAACTTAACCATTCCAACCAAACAGTGCGGCTATTAACTTAACCACTCCTATTAACTTAACCACTCCTATTAACTTAACCATTCCAACCAAACAGTGCACCTATTAACTTAACCATTCCAACCAAACAGTGCGGCTATTAACTTAACCATTCCAACCAAACAGTGCAGCCATTAACTTAACCATTCCAACCAAACAGTGCGGCTATTAACTTAACCATTCCAACCAAACAGTGTGGTTGTTAACTCAACCATTCCAACCAAACAATGTGGCTGTTAACTCAACCATTCCAACCAAACAGTGCACCTATTAACTTAACCATTCCAACCAAACAGTGCGGCTATTAACTCAACCATTCCAACCAAACAGTGCACCTATTAACTTAACCATTCCAACCAAACAGTGCACCTATTAACTTAACCATTCCAACCAAACAGTGCGGCTATTAACTTAACCATTCCAACCAAACAGTGCGGCCATTAACTTAACCATTCCAACCAAACAGTGCGGCTATTAACGTAACCATTCCAACCAAACAGTGTGGTTGTTAACTCAACCATTCCAACCAAACAGTGCGGCTATTAACTTATCATCATCTCAAACATGCGCAGTGACGTTTCAAACATTCAGACTGACATTAAACATCCTGGGAGGTTTGAACGTATTTACTTGTGAAATCTGCGTTTTATAGAAGTGTAATTATTATTACCAAATCAAGTCTTTGTTTGTTTAGAATCAAAACTAGCCAACAGCGTGTTTTGTCGTGCCGTTAGTTTGGTGTTTAGTGTTGTTATATTACCATGGTGAGTACAAAAAGTCTGACAATTGCGTCCCCATTTACAATAATAGGAAGAAAGAAAAAAAGAATTCTATTTATAAACAATAAATACATTATTCAATTAGCTTTCATCATTATTCTTTTTGTTTTTATTTTGCTCGTGATTTCATTCAGTTAAACTTGTCGGCAGATCGATTGTGACATGCCGGCTTGTACACTGCAGCCAGACGTTAGCTTTTTTGTTTGGTCCTCAGACCGTTATTGTTGACCTAATTATCTTTCAGAATGGATGATTGGGTCAAAGATGAAGTTATAGCACCACTAGAGGCCGTCCATAAAGTACGTCACGCTATTTTTGCCCCTTTTCAACTCCCCCTCCCCTTGTCACAAAACTGTCACAAATCTCGGACCCCCCACCCCTAAAGTACGTCACACTTACGTACAAAAGTATATTTTTTAATTAACAAAAAATATTTTAACATAAAACACCGTGACGTCACACATGGCCGGACACCCCCTTCCCACAGTCACAAACGGTCACACTTTCTTACACCCCATCTGGAGCGTGACGTAATTTATGGACGGCCCCTTAATACCAAGTCCAGAAATGTTTATTTTATAAGATTTACGGAACCTAAAGCGTATTCATTAAAATTATTTGAACAATAATAACATTTAAAAAATCTAATTGTTTTACGGTGACAGTTATGTGTATGTGTAAAAAAAAACCATAAGGCACTTGGAAACTTTTATTTTGTTCTTTCTACAATTTCAAGTTGCTTTCATTTTCTTTGAATGTGTGTGTTAAAGTCAATTGAGGTTCAGCATTCTTTTTCGCCTCTGAAAATTAAACAACGAAATTCTTTTTCCCGCTTAAAAAATAAGTGTCACTGTCATGGCATCAACTTAGCGTCAGTTCCGGTTCATTATATTTAAGATGGCGTCGCGTCTCCTAGCAACACACAAGTGTAGCCGTACACACCACGAGTTTCTCAATTTTCTTCACCAACTCCGAAGCTGATGATTCCTCCTTCCCCATCACACACATCCCTAGAGAACCCACCCCATCAACTCGACCCATCAACAACTCCATCCACCATCCTGTGCCCATGTCCCACCCCATCAACTCGACCCATCAACAACTCCATCCACCATCCTGTGCCCGTGCCTTTCCTGTCACGTGCCTACCGCCAGATCCTGTCACGCTGAGCACTGGCGGCCTTGACCCGTGAGCCGTTGAAAAGAGGGCGATGTGATGTCAACTGTGGCTGGCTTGAAACACAGGAGACCGGCGATAAGGACAGTGTTTCTCAACCTGTGGCCCACGCTGACCACTCGAAGATATGTGCCTGGTGGTCCGCGAGAAAAGAGTGAAACTTTTAAAATTGAAAACACGCATGAAAAGGTTGAAATGACGTCACTTTTTGAAAATATTGATCAATTTTTAATCGCTCGATGGCGACAGCATTCGCACCGAAAACAAAATGTTTTGAATCTAAGTTTACTTCAGTGTTGCGAACTCAAGTTGCCAACCTTTCCCAGGCAGGAGCTAAAAAATTCCCAAATTAGACTAAAAATTCCATTATGCATTAAATCCTGTTGGCGAAGCGAGGAAAAACCTAGCTATCACGCCAAAAACAACTAGATCCCAAATTAAAAAACCTAGACATGCTAAAAAAAATTTAAAAGAAATATGATGTCACAAATAGCGCAGCAAAACAAAGCCAAAACGATATTTTAAAAAATCTAGATCCTATATGAAAAAAACAAAGACACGCTAAAAATAAACAAATATGACGTCACAAAGCCCTCCCCTCCGAGCCTAACAGGTATTTTTATTTGAAAATGACCATGTATCAAATCATTTTTTAAATTTTTTATTGTCATTGAAATATATATTTAAATTTTAAAATGTATGAATATCAAATATTCCCATGTTTTAGGTCAAATCCTAATAAATTTCCAAATTCCCATTTCTGTAAATTTGGCTAAAAAATTCCCAGGATTTCGGTAAATTTCCCAGGAGTTCGTAACACTGGTTTACTTTTACTAATAACAGAAATGACGTGACGTCACACTAGATTCTAGATGACTGTAGTTTTTGTTGTTATATTGACATTCAGAAAAATTTTGTTTGAAAAAATTGAGTAAATTAGCGACTAACCGGAAATCGCCCTTACATTCGACCCTGCCGGATATCGTTTTTTTAAAAACCTATTCGCCTCGGCAAATAGATCTAGTGCTCACGCAAATAGCCAAATATCTATTAAAAATAATAATAATATTTAAAAAATTAATATAAAAGAAATACCTTAAAATTTTTGAATTCGATAAATATTAAGATTTGTATACTTACACGTTGTTAAAATTATTTTTTTAAAAAGTAACCTAATTGAAGAAATTAATAATTTGAAATGATTAAAATATAAAGTTAATAAACTAATTTTCTAAGACAATTTCGTGTTTACATCTAGCGACTAGCGCCAAGCCGCCATGTTTACTAACAAATGTTGATCATTTTGGATTGAAGAGTTGGCTGTGATTTATTGCTACTCGGTTCGTACCCGGATCCTGCAAATAGTACATCTAACTATTCGGATTTGGTATCCGGTAGAAAATGTCTACCGGGTTGGTCCCTACCCTAAATTGATATAACAAATAGTAAAGTAATAAATTTATTGAACACAAAAAAGCCCATTTAGATCTAGATTAAGAGAACAACAGAACGCAATATGTGTGTAATTTAAATGAAGCTCTTGTGAGAAAAAAACAACAACAAATTGCCATGCGACGGTATGAATTTGCGCTTGGGGTTTATATGGGTCATAGTAACATTATTAGCCAATGAACACGTGACAGCGGTAACCTTTAACCCAAACATCTCTTAGTTAAACTTCTATATTTAGATTTCATGCTGCTCCTTTTCGGCTTCATTCAGCTTATTTTGACTAAACTTATTATGGGAATAGATTTTGTTTCAGTTTTGAACTTTCGCGTTTTTGCTATATTATCAAATTGC
The DNA here is from genome assembly GCA_002072015.1 of Radix auricularia. Classification (NCBI taxonomy): domain Eukaryota; kingdom Metazoa; phylum Mollusca; class Gastropoda; family Lymnaeidae; genus Radix; species Radix auricularia. Next base: position 352,868 of record MUZC01000252.1, read on the forward strand.
ATATTTTTACGTTTTATTTGTACATTGCGTTTAAGATATTCAATAGAATAATACATTGGTTACATCAAAATGTTAGATTTGAAAATTTGAATCTATTTGGCAACAAAAGTTTTAATAGTTTAACATTCACCGACAGTCTGCAATAAAATTGAATTCGTTTAGCAAACATCAGCAGCTTGAAATTTTGCATGTTATTTGCTATGTAACAAGTAATATTATTGGCACGAACAATTGAAATGACATAAATTATATATAATGGTAGATGAAAACGTTTTTTTTTTAAAAAAAGGAAAGACTAAAACACTTATTTCAATTACTGGGATTATTGATTAATGAAGAAAATAATATTTTAGTCGCGTACCAGCTGATGAGGCTCTGCGTGCCGGCTGTGGCACGCGTGCCATAGGTTCGTAATCACTGCTATATGCCATGTGTTACAGAAGGTAAAGAATTTTGTTGCTGAGAACTTTAAAAAAAAAAAAAATAGTTTAAACAAAACAAAAAATTTCCTCCTCTCATAATGAAACAACGACTCAATTCAATCGGATGCAGTGGCGTCTATAGTTGGGGGCTTGTGTCGCCTGGGGCCGCCGCCTTTCAAACCGTGCCACTGATCGAAACAAAAACAAAAAAAAAAAGAAAGAAAGAAAAAAGCCACCCTTTTGATATAAAGAGAGAAGTTTCCGCCTGCGGTGGGCTTACCCTGCCTCCTCCCGCTCTCTCTCTCCGCCCCTGATCAGATGCACTGTGAAGGATCAATGCCCTAACGAACCGCTCTAATAGCTGCCCCCGTGTTACTCTCGCTGCCATTGTTCTCTGCCCATCATTTCTCTTTGAGGCCCAGGCTGGCTAGGGATGTGAGGCAATGCACTGTGTTTAACACAGGCGTGAAGAGGACAGTGGAGATATGACAGTGGAGATATGACAGTGGAGATAGGACAGTGGAGATAGGACAGTGGAGATAGGACAGTGGAGATAGGACAGTGGAGATAGGACAGTGGAGATAGGACAGTGGAGAGAGGACAGTGGAGAGAGGACAGTGGAGAGAGGACAGTGGAGAGAGGACAGTGGAGATAGGACAGTGGAGATAGGACAGTGGAGATAGGACAGTGGAGATAGGACAGTGGAGAGAGGACAGTGGAGATAGGACAGTGGAGATAGGACAGTGGAGATAGGACAGTGGAGATAGGACAGTGGAGAAATTAACCGTGATACATGTTAGACATTATTATAAAAAATAATAAATAAAATCATTCTTATATGCTCAGTAACACTAAACTTTTTTTAAGGCCTACATAGGAGACGTTCTCGGGTAAGAATTTTAACGAGAACAGCGCGAGGCCGAAACTAAGTGACTCTCACCTGTGTGATATCACAGGTATCAAACTAGTAGCATTTAGCGTAACCTTACCTATAAGACTGCGGCCAAGATCTCAGTTTCACCTTTCACATTACATTTTTTGCATCAAAAACTTCTGAACGTATAAAATTTTAAATTCCTTTTTATTAACTTGTGGTGTCTGAGCCCGTGCGACCGACCGACCGTGCGTAAGTGCTTGCATGCCGAAAAAAACAACTTTGAATCGATTTTTAACCCACTTTCACGTAAGCTAGTGAGCTGAAATTTTACAGGCAGTCTCATGCCGATGATAAAATTGATGTATCAAAATTTCAGATCGATCGAATGGACAGTAATTGAATCATTGAATTTTAAAATTATTTTATTTATCTCTTTATATCATGTTAATTTATTGAGATAGAGTGTTGTGGTGCGTAATATGTTCAACAACCTTTCATGTCGCTATTTTGGACACCCCTTCCCATCGGAGCAATACCGCCCACAACGGGAACCACTGATTGAGAGTGGATCCATCTGAGAGTAACCGCCCTTGTTTTGTGAAAGTTTACTCCCCCCTCCCCCCACTTTCCCCGCCACCCACAAGATGGGAACCACTGGGGTACCTCGTCATGACTTACTAACACCATTGAGCTACTCGACCTGAGTGTAAACAACACGGGGGCGGGGGGTTGAAACTACTGTTAAAATATTGAATCAAAGCAACAGGTCTGTCACAGAACGCGACGCTGACTCCCTGTGCATCTCATGTTCTGACCCCCTGGGGCGCCAACCGGTGGAGGGAAAGGTGTGGGGGGGGGGCGGGGAGATGAGGCGTATGGTGAGGATGTGGTCGATATGTTCTTAGCAAGCGGTTTCTAATTGGGTGAGGTCAGAGGTCAGAGGAAATCATCTCCCGCTCTGATGACGAAATGTGGTTAAAAAAATTATTTCCCATCGTTTTACTTAATATAAAGGGACCGCTGAAGTGTATAGTGGGACCACTGAAGTGTATAGTGGGACCACTTTAGTGAATAATGGGACCATTTTAGTTTATAAAGTATAATGGTACCACTTTATAATGGGACCACTTTAGTGTATATTGGGACCACTTTAGTGTATAATGGGACCACTTTAGTGTATATTGGGACCACTTTAGTGTATAATGGGACCACTTTAGTGTATATTGGGACCACTTGAGTGTATATTGGGACCACTTTAGTGTATAGTGGGACCACTTTAGTGTATAATGGGACCACTTTAGTGTATAATGGGACCACTTTAGTGTATAATGGGTCCACTTTAGTGTATATTGGGACCACTTTAGTGTATGAGTGGACCAATTTAGTAATAATGGGACCACTTTAGTGTATAATGGGACAGCTTAAGTTTATAATGGGACCACTTGAGTGAATAATGGGACCATTTTAGCTTATAATGGGACCATTTTAGTGTATAATGGGACCACTTAAGTGAATAATGGGACCATTTTAGTGTATAGTAGGACAGCTTTAGTAAATAATGGGACCACGTGAATGGCTGTATGTGACCTGTGAATGGCTGCATGTGATCTGTGAATGGCTGTATGTGACCTGTGAATGGCTTTATGTGACCTGTGAATGGCTGTATGTGACCTGAGGATGGCTGTATGTGACCTGTGAATGGCTGTATGTGACCTGTGAATGGCTGTATGTGACCTGTGGACCACTGTATGTGACCTGTGATTGGCTGTAAGTGACCTGTGATTGGCTGTATGTTACCTGTGAATAGCTGTATGTGACCTGTGGACCGCTGTATGTGATCTGTGAATGGCTGTATGTGACCTGTGGATCGCTGTTTGTCACCTGTGAATGGCTGTATGTGACCGACCTGTGATTGGCTGTAAGTGACCTGTGATTGGCTGTATGTTACCTGTGAATAGCTGTATGTGACCTGTGGACCGCTGTATGTGATCTGTGAATGGCTGTATGTGACCTGTGGATCGCTGTTTGTCACCTGTGAATGGCTGTATGTGACCTGTAGACCGCTGTATGTGACCTGTGAATGGCTGTATGTGACCAGTGGACCGCTGTATGTGACCCGTGGGCAGCAGATTGCCCATCCTTGGATTACGAAACTATTAAAGAGATAGAAGAACAAACAACGCCTGCAAGCATTACCCAACAGAAAGAACTTAATTTCCAACCTCCACAACCAATGGAGCGCCTCTTGGAGTCTCTAGTCACTGACGTCACTACGGACCCCCACCCCCACCCCCCACATCCCGTCTGTCTATCTATCATCACCCCCACCCCTGTCGCTGACGTAAATTGACACTCACCTCCACTTACTACACGGGCCAGTAATTAATTTGTCGCGTTCCGCGAAGTTGAGAACTCTATCTCTCGCGAGGAAGTGACAAGTTCAGCTGAGATGCTCTCGCCAGAAGTTGACGTCAGTCGTCGAGATAATAAACGCTCAGATTTCATTAATTTATTTCCCTTACGAACTCTCCCCATCCCCATCCTGCATCTCCAAGCCCCCACCCAGCCCTACCCCGAATACATCTTCAGCCGATGGATTCTGTCCGTTTGCTTAACATTCATTGTCGGTGAGCACCTTACACTGGGTCTAGTAACGTTGCTAGGAGTTCAGGCTGTCTGAGTTCAGGCTGTCTGAGTTCAGGCTGTCTGAGTTCAGGCTGTCTGAGTTCAGGCTGTCTGAGTTCAGGCTGTCTGAGTTCTGGCTGTCTGAGTTCAGGCTGTCTGAGTTCAGGCTGTCTGAGTTCTGGCTGTATGAGTTCAGGCTGTCTGAGTTCAGGCTGTCTGAGTTCAGGCTGTCTGAGTTCAGGCTGTCTGAGTTCAGGCTGTCTGAGTTCAGGCTGTATGAGTTCAGGCAGTATGAGTTCAGACTGTATGAGTTCAGACTGTATGAGTTCAGACTGTCTCAGTTCAGACTGTATGAGTTCAGACTGTATGAGTTCAGGCTGTATGAGCTCAGGCTGTATGAGCTCAGGCTGTCTGAGCTCAGGCTGTCTGAGTTCAGGCTGTCTGAGTTCAAGCTGTATGAGTTCAGGCTGTCTTAGTTCAGGCTGTCTGAGTTCTGGCTGTGTGAGTTCAGGCTGTATGAGTTCAGGCCGTCTTATTTCAGGCCGTCTGAGTTCAGGCTGTCTGAGTTCAGGCTGTCTGAGTTCAGGCTGTCTGAGTTCAGGCTGTCTGAGTTCAGGCTGTCTGATTTCAGGCTGTCTGAGTTCAGGCTGTCTGAGTTCAGGCTGTCTGAGTTCAGGCTGTCTTAGTTCAGGCTGTATGAGTTCAGGCTGTCTGAGTTCAGGCTGTCTGAGTTCAGGCTGTCTGAGTTCAGGCTGTCTGAGTTCAGGCTGTCTGAGTTCTGGCTGTCTGAGTTCAGGCTGTCTGAGTTCAGGCTGTCTGAGTTCAAGCTGTCTGAGTTCGGGCTGTCTTAGTTCAGGCTGTCTGAGTTCAGGCTGTATGAGTTCAGGCTGTCTTAGTTCAGGCTGTCTGAGTTCTGGCTGTGTGAGTTCAGGCTGTATGAGTTCAGGCTGTCTTATTTCAGGCTGTCTGAGTTCAGGCTGTCTGAGTTCAGGCTGAATGAGTTCAGGCTGTCTGAGTTCAGGATGTCTGAGTTCAGGCTGAATGAGTTCAGGCTGTCTGAGTTCAGGCTGTCTGAGTTCAGGCTGTCTGAGTTCTGGCTGTGTGAGTTCAGGCTGTCTGAGTTCAGGCTGTCTGAGTTCAGGCTGTCTGAGTTCAGGCTGTCTGAGTTCAGGCTGTCTGAGTTCAGGCTGTCTGAGTTCAGGATGTCTGAGTTCAGGCTGTCTGAGTTCAGGCTGTCTGAGTTCAGGCTGTCTGAGTTCAGGCTGTCTGAGTTCAGGCTGTCTGAGTTCAGGCTGTATGAGTTCAGGCTGTATGAGTTCAGACTGTATGAGTTCAGACTGTCTGAGTTCAGACTGTATGAGTTCAGGCTGTATGAGTTCAGGCTGTATGAGCTCAGGCTGTATGAGCTCAGGCTGTCTGAGTTCAGGCTGTCTGAGTTCAGACTGTATGAGTTCAGGCTGTATGAGTTTAGGCTGTATGAGTTTAGGCTGTCTTAGTTCAGGCTGTCTTAGTTCAGGCTGTCTTAGATCAGGCTGTCTTAGTTCAGGCTGTCTGAGTTCAGACTGTATGAGTTCAGGCTGTCTTAGATCAGGCTGTCTTAGTTCAAACTGTCTTAGTTCAGGCTGTCTTAGTTCAGGCTGTCTGAGTTCAGACTGTCTGAGTTCAGGCTGTCTGAGTTCAGGCTGTCTGAGTTCAGGCTGTCCTAGTTCTCTCCTGAAGATTTCCCCGGGAAATGAGTTGAATGCTGTCTTGTCTAGACTTCGTGTTTTTGATGATTGGAAGAAAAAAAAAACTTGTAAAAACGATTCCGTGCAGCTTTAGACAGCACGATAATTAGCTGACGCGGGAGATTTCAGTTTTAAAAAAAATATATTTAAAAAAGTAGACTTGAATGATTCCAGAGTTCTCCGAACAGAATTTATCTTTATTGTCTTGTGGAATTGAGAAATTCGTAGTCGAATTGCTGGGACGTTGTTTTGTTGTTGTTGTTTTTTTTTTTCGTAGGCGTGGCATTGATAAGAATGGGTTTAGATGTTGTGTTTTGTAGGCGTGGCATTGATAAGAATGGGTTGAGATCATTTTTTTCTAGGCGTGGCCTTGAAAAGAATGGGTTGAGATCATTGTGTTTTGTAGGCGTGGTCTTGATAAGAATGGGTTTAGATGTTGTGTTTTGTAGGCGTGGCCTTGAAAAGAATTGGTTGATATCATTGTGTTTTGTAGGCGTGGCCTTGATAAGAATGGGTTTAGATGTTGTGTTTTGTAGGCGTGGCCTTGAAAAGAATGGGTTGAGATCATTGTGTTTTGTAGGCGTGACCTTGATAAGAATGGGTTTAGATGTTGTGTTTTGTAGGCGTGGCCTTGATAAGAATGGGTTTAGATGTTAAGTTTTGTAGGCGTGGCCTTGAAAAGAATGGGTTGAGATCATTGTGTTTTGTAGGCGTGGCCTTGATAAGAATGGGTTTAGATGTTGTGTTTTGTAGGCGTGGCCTTGATAAGAATGGGTTTAGATGTTGTGTTTTGTAATCGTTGCCTTGAAAAGAATGGGTTGAGATAATTGTGTTTTGTAGGCGTGGCCTTGAAAAGAATGGGGTGATATCATTGTGTTTTGTAGGCGTGGCCTTGATAAGAATGGGTTTAGATGTTGTGTTTTGTAGGCGTGGCCTAGATAAGAATGGGTTGAGATCATTGTGTTTTGTAGGCGTGGCCTAGATAAGAATGGGTTGGGATCATTGTGTTTTGTAGGCGTGGTCTAGATAAGAATGGGTTGAGATCATTGTGTTTTGTAGGCGTGGCCTAGATAAGAATGGGTTGAGATCATTGTGTTTTGTAGGCGTGGTTGTAGGCGTGGCCTAGATAAGAATGGGTTGAGATCATTGTGTTTTGTAGGCGTGGCCTAGATAAGAATAGGTTGGGATCATTGTGTTTTGTAGGCGTGGCCTAGATAAGAATGGGTTGAGATCATTGTGTTTTGTAGGCGTGGCCTAGATAAGAATGGGTTGAGATCATTGTGTTTTGTAGGCGTGGCCTAGATAAGAATGGGTTTAGATGTTGTGTTTTGTAGGCGTGGCCTAGATAAGAATGGGTTAATATCATTGTGTTTTGTAGGCGTGGCCTAGATAAGAATGGGTTTAGATGTTGTGTTTTGACGGCGTGGCCTAGATAAGAATGGGTTGAGATCATTGTGTTTTGTAGGCGTGGCCTAGATAAGAATGGGTTGATATCATTGTGTTTTGTAGGCGTGGCCTAGATAAGAATGGGTTGAGATCATTGTTTTCTAGGCGTGGCCTTGATAAGAATGGGTTGATATCATTGTGTTTTGTAGGCGTGGCCTAGATAAGAATGGGTTGAGATGTTGTGTTTTTGTAGGCGTGGCCTTGATAAGAATGGGTTGAGATCATTGTGTTTTGTAGGCGTGGCCTAGATAAGAATGGGTTTAGATCGGATATCATCTAAACTTTCTTGTTCAAATTTTAACTTCCGAGCGACAGGCGCATTTTGAAGGGTATACCGTAGCTGATTTGCGTGATGAAATGGAAATGCGCTTAGATCATCGATTGCTGTAAAGCCTCTCATGGGCGTAGATCTTGTGAGTCAAAATATGAGTTGGCCATAACGGGTGGTGGTTGTTGAGGAAGGGTTTTGTAATGGGGGTGGGGTATGTTATGGAGTAAATATAGGCAAGCACTTGCTCACTCCTAAAGGACCACAAGAAATGTTTTCGTTTTATAACCAAGAATATCCTTGTCACTATTTAAGTATCCAATTTCTTGGAATGACACAACTAAACACGCAGAACGTTAAGGCTCTTACTCTTAATAAAATTACAATCATGTTTTTCACCTTTCTAAAGTTAACGCCCTGCGGCCTTCGTCATTTTTTTCTCTTCTTCTTCTTCTTTCTTCTAAAGCCATAAAGTAATGTTATCAGTTCTAACCTTTGAAATATTAAATTCGTTTTGACTGAGCCCAGAAAATTCCCGCAGCCGATAACTACAGACAGTCAAGAGATTTTTGTTTCTGCTTTCATTTAGATTTCAAACCGAAAGTTCGATTAGAGTTTTGAAGAGAGCGATACAAGGGGAGGCTAGTAATAGCCTTCATGTAGAGTTCTCCCAGCACGCCCTCTTCAATGAAAAAAATAATTAATTAATTAAATTTAAGGTAGTGAGTATAGCCTCGTCAAAACGACCCAATATGCGGCTGCATACGCGCTCGTTCACTTCCGGTTATTTCTATTCTTAGTAATATTTTTTATAAGGTTAAAAATTTCATCGGAGAATGTGTGGCTGTGTGGTCATATTGATATTACGATAGTAGGCTACATCGCAGGTCCGGGGTTCGATTTCTTATGGATGCCTATTTTTTTTTTTTTTCAAACAATACTACATGAATTGATTATGAATAAGATTTTTTTTTTTTCAAATGGTTTGTTTTGATGTTAGGCTTAGGGATAGACTTTAGGGTTTACTTTAAGTGATAGTTATTAGGGTTTGGGTTAGGTTTAGTGATAGTTTTTAGGGTTT